>OX467113.1:16991211-17385840 GCA_950106695.1 Biston stratarius | reverse complement strand
AAAGAAAACAAAAAAGGAATATAAAGTTATGATGTCAGTAGTCGATTTATTTAAAGTAAAATAGCGATTTGTAGCGATGATATTGCGTGGGTTCTAACCCCAACAAAGAGCTTGAGCTGCCAGGAAAGGAAAATATCGTGTGGTGTGTTCCGGCAGCCTCACTTGAGAGCCAGTTCTGTTCCAGGCTAGGTGTGCTTTATTATCTTCGACCACACCGTCGCTTAACATCGGTGAGCTGTGTCAAATCAGCTAGCTTGTGAACCATAAAAAAAATAATTAAAGAAAAGATAAGCTTACCCAAAATATCATCTTAGAGAGGTAATATGGAAGCGGCGAATACAGGCCGCTAGCTGTCTCCCGCAGCAGTATTGGGACCTCGCTGGGGAAGGTGATGAACACGGCGTAGATGAAGAGGAAGATGGTCTCCGTGATGGTGAGGTATAGCAGACCCTCCACGTTCTGGATGTCGCGTTGATCCAACTCCAGGAAATGCCCGTGGTACGGGACCGAGATAATGATGCCTACAAACTGGGGAGGAAAGTTGGATTGATTGATAACTCTTTATTGTCCTAACCAAACATTACATCGTACAAAAAACCACTTATCGCTAAAAGCGATCTCTTCCAGGCAACGTTAGGATGGAAAGAAATAAACAATAAGTGTCAATAACGAGGATATACATATAGAGGAATACATAAGTATAACTTAAACATACTTACATTCCAAAATAACATATCCTAATACTTAGATTAGCTAAAATGTATAAAAATACACTAATATATAAAACGAATATATTATAAATATATGTATAAAGAGAATATTTAAACAAATAAGCGACAATTAGTAACAGCATCAATATAATTATATTTGCGAAAGGCAAAAAGTGTGGTTGCATATTTGTCAAAAATTGAACTTTGACAGACCCAAAATTAGCTATAAAGATAAAATGGTGGTAATTTGATAATTGGTGGTAAAAAGTAAAAAGCCGTCTAGTCTACTACCGCAGTACCAGATATTTATTCTACCGCCAAGTAATAGATATGTAATTAAGCTGCGTTTTAATCTAAAGGGTGCTGTAGTGAAATTACCGAGCTGTTGAGACTTACCATCGAAAGTCTCAAAGTAATGAGCGCCAAAGCAGCGATACCTTGGACATTGTTTTGCTACCCAAAGTTCTGTGTGCGGATGCAGTGGTGATAGACATGTAATTTTTAGTTCATCTTATTAATTTTATATAGAAAACCTTTTTTCGTAAAACCAGAATGAGAAGGTTAATCAGAATCATGGAACGTTAACTTTAAATAACCTCGCTTCGTTAATACACAAAACACTCAAACACTCGAACTAAAACAAAAAATAATTTTTTTGTCAATTTGTAATTTCGATACGCATCTAAGAAAGGCGATAACAATGCACGAGGTTATAGAATTTATCTAATAAAGACGATGACCATAAAACTTTATTGCCCAACATCCACGGTCATTAACCGACTATTAAAATATTTCTGTAATTTATCGCGGAATATTTTTGTGTAATGTGTTTTAATATAAAAAGTAATAAGATTGATTCATGCCAAGCTACTTTAAACTTTTATTCTGTAAGAATTCTGTGTTTTTTAAAAGCTTTTATTTAACTTGTAATGTATGTACCATGTTTGCCGTATGGTGGTGCCGGCGTAAAAATTGTAACCCACCTTCTCTACCCATGGTTGCCGTAAGAGTCAGCTAAGGGATGTAATATGGAACTACAATATACAATAAATACTACAATATATATAACTCCACCGAGTTTGGGCTCGAATGATTCGTTTTCAGGAGCAATCTCTAAAATACTTATCTACTAAAAAGTTATTAATAAATTAAAATTAAAAAAAATATATATTATAAATACAAGCTTTTATCTGGGACAATGAACTAAAAATTTAAAAATTTTATCAATATTTTTTACTTTTAATTAATTCTGTATACGTCAGGAGAAAACGAGACGCTCTCCTGATGGTAACAGATAACTCCTTTTCATGACCATTGCAGTGATACAAAAAACTTTGAGTAGCAAAACAAAATCCAGGTCATCGCTGCCTTAGAACGAGTTTAGGGCAATTTTTTTTTTTAAATACAATTTCACCGAATGTTCTTATACTTGATAAATAAGATCAAATGACACGTGTGGTCTACGTGTTTAGATAAGTAAATAAATAAATATCTAAGGACATTCCACAAAGTGCCATCTGGCCCTAAACTAAGCAAAGCTTGTACAATGTGAACCAGATAACTACAACACTTACATACTTTCTTTTTGTTAAATCAATGAGGTTACGTTGCAAGTTGTAAAAAACTTGTTAGAATTAAACATGAGTAACCCCGCATTAGTAAAACAAAATTGTGTCAAAACTACGTCAATCGATTTAATTAAGTGAAGCGGTTTGACACGTGCGAGGCCCGCAGTGCGAAGCGAGACGAGATCGCGCACGCGTCTTACTCTGCTTTGTCTTCTTGAAGAAGGACACCGGACGTAGCCAAAACTATAGTCGGAGTATCCCTTATAAATAAACGCAAGTTATCCCATATAAGTATTAGTAGTAAGTATTGGCAGTATTATTATATTGACAATATTCTTATATTGACATGTTTATACCTATACCTTCACATTTTGTTTTTATTCCATTGACATGTAATCAGTGTTCTAAATCTCAATGTAATGATATTACGGAATTGACTTGTAACATTGGAGTTATCAATAAAATATTTGTATTTTGTATTAAGAAATTTCGGCAGCTTCGTTGGGAGATCGTTTTACTTCCAATCTGGAGATCCTGGGTTCGAATCCCATGACGCGCAATTCTAACTTAATCCCGCATAAGTAAAACAAAAACCTGTAAATACCACTTCTAAGCCAGTAAAAATAGAATTTAAATTCGCACTAAATTTACGATCCAATTTTTTTTTACTTACTGAGCATAAAATCACAAAATGTTGACAGATCCAGGTGTACAGCAGGTAATAATAATAAGAGTTATCGGCAGAGATAGAAAAACCGATTCATTAAATGGGCCATAAATCGTAAAGTAAGTACGGTAAGTTTGACAAAAAAGTTTACAGGAAATAAAAGATGTGAAATTTTATTCTCTACAGTAATGGTCCCAATAACTTTTGCCTTAAAGTGCATAGGTTCCGAAATATCGGCCAAAAACTTTTTTCAAGATGGCGCCTGAAGCTTCACCTGGATCTGTTAGCATTTTGTGACTTTATGCTCAGTAAGTGACCCTAAGCCATATAAAAAAAAAAAATTATCGGAAATTTAGTGCGAAGTTGACCAAAAAAATAACGGCTATTTATAATGGCCTATGTAAAAAAAAATATGAATTTAAATGCTTTCTGTAAACCAGTTCTAACGGGATCGATATTTAGAGACAAACTTCTGCGAAGTAACGCCTGCTGGTCTATTAATATCTATCGTGCTTACCATAAGCAGTAAAAACTCTGCAATCCATATGGAGCTGTTGTGCCGGACGGATTGTATGTTTCTCCACATGAGCCAGTAGAACTGCACCATGTAGTTTACTTTGACTCTGTAACGAACAGTGGCATTAAAAACTGAATGTTGAGAAGGTTCGTCATGACACGTGGTAGCCAAGGCATGGAACAAGCTGCCGGCTTCCTTGTTTTCTGAGAGATATAATCTAGATCTTTTCAAGAGTGAATAGGTATCTTCTAAGTCTGCGTGCTTTATCTTCGACCACATCATCGCTTACCATCAGGCGAGTTGGTGGTCAAAGGCGGACAAATCCGTGTTAAAAAAAAAACACGATTAAGTTCAATTCTAAAAAAAGGCGTCGTGACGGTCTGGACAAATTTAACAATCGATATACTCGATTACGCTGCAGGAAATGTACAAGATTGACATATACTTTGATAGCAGCATTTCGGTGATGCGAACTCATAAACTTTGTAACCTTACCAAAAAAATGTTCAAGTTCAATGTCCAATCAAAGTTCTGGTTTTATCGTACGTAAACATCTAAGGTGATATTTCTCATTTTATTTTGTTAGAGTAACGAAATATCAATATTTAAATTTTATCTTCTATATCTATTTTGACCTTATCTAATACAAATTAGTTTAAAAATAACTTACAGAGTTAAGTAACGCTCGAAGTAGTCATTCTGTAAGAAAAATAATTACATTAGATATCTCTTTATTGTGCACACCAGAAAAATGTATAGAAACAAAAAATCTTATGAGCTAGTGCCACAACGGCCTTATCGCTGAAAGCAATTTCTTCCAGGCATCATCTATAGTTACAGTTAAAGTCTAGTCTTGATCAAGTCCAGTCAAATCGAGTCATGCCTTAGTAAAGTAGTGGCGACTTTACTATAAGCTTCTGGATGGAGTTTTGGAAGCAACACGAAAAGTCATGTTTAACCTCATTATATCATACTTCCACACTCGCGCTTGTAATTCGGCACTTTATAAATAAAACACCACTATTTTTATGCATAAAAACTCGAAAAAACACTAGTTTTAGAAAAAAATACAATGGGGCGACACGACGCTCACCGCGTTCCCGCCAAAACTCCAACATTTATGTTTGTCACGAGAGTTAAGAGGCGAGACTGCTGTCTTTACCAGGACCTGACTATATAGTATAAAAAAAGAGATTGAATTCTTCAACTGCTTCAGTATTATCACGACCTAACAATCTTTCCTCACCTTTTCATCAATTTCTCCATTAAAGTACTCGGTCTCGTCCTGCACCTCGCCGACCCTGGTTTCGATGTTGGCCGCGATCTCCGACCTGGAGTATTCATCGCAGATCTTCCTGATCCGCTCCCTGCTCTCGATCTCCCTGTCCAGCTCGATGCCCAGGAGAGATACGTAGTACTCCGCTGCATTGAAACCCACCGGGCACTTGTAATTGAGACTAGAAAAAAAGGCACGAATGAGGCATCGATTGACAGATATAACAGCAAGAGAAATATTTAGAATGACCATTTATTTGCTTTTTATGACTGACAGGCTAGGTGTTTGACCACAACTCACCTGATGATAAGTGACGGTGTGGTCCAAGATGGTGAAGCACACCTAGCCTAGAGTGGAACTGGCTCTCATGTGAGGCCGCCGGAACACTCCGTTAGGTGCTTGGCGGTAGATGATGCCAGGCAAGTATTAGAAAGTGCTCTACCACCATGCCATTTTTCCTTTACAGGTAGCTCAAGGTTATTGTAAGGATTCGAACCTATGACTTTCAGCATGTGAACCGACAGCGCTAACCACTGAGCTATCATCGCTACAAAATATTTGTTATGATGATCACAACAAGATGTTTATACGCACCTATTTTTTGTTCCCTAACCACTTAGAAATAAACATCTTGAAATGCCAATACCTAATAAATCCGCATCAGCAAATTATATACAACCAGCATAAAAAATTGGCATTTTAAATACGAAATAAAGGTAATAAAGCTTTAAAAGAATCTAGGATACGTTCCAGAACATCAATTAAGTTATTTATAAAGTGTATTTTTGGCCTTAGTCATCCGTAGAGTTTCATAGACAAGACATAAACGATGAGTTAGTAACAGCAGAACTAAGATTACTACGCTGATAATATGGAATTAATTCTCTGCGAGATGTTTTATATTCGTGTTTAAAATAAAAATGACTAAAAAAATAATATAACGATGTCTATTTAAGTGAGACATAGATTAAGATCTAGAGATTTAGTGGGCGGGGTAATTTGGTGTATTTTAGCGAAATGTCAACAACTAAAATATACTTACATATACCGACATTGTGACTTAGAATCGTTTTTGTTATGAATCAAGCCAATTTATTGGAAAAATATTATAACAAAATAAAAAAGGCTTTTATTTTTTCCTCATACGATTATTAAATGTTATTTTAATTTATAAGTTATATAAAACTTAGGACTGTGTTAGTCTAACTCCGTATTTATAAGGTCCGCCAGTAGCAGTCCTCCAATTTATTTCAACTGTTTCTAGCAGTTCTGGACCAAAGCTTTCTTGTGACTTTAACTGCATCATGTCATGTACCTGGATTACGCTTGCTGTCCTTTGGCATATAGTTTGTCACCTATCAGGTTCTACTCTTTGCACTTTCTGGATTTGGATACCGGTCTACTTCCATTTAAGTTTCAAAATCTCTCTTATGACGTCAGTTATTTTCCCTTTTTAATGAAACGTGATACTGATTAAATACATAAAGGCTAAAACTAAAGTTAATAATATAGCACTTTCTTATATTAACAAATATATAATACTAGCTGCGCCCCGCGGTGGTACCCGCTACATTTGTCGGGATAAACAGTAGCTAATCACCTAGCGGTATGAAATATACTTTACGACCTATTCTCATACCTATCACATATACATTAAAAATATCAAAAAAATCGGTCGAGCCGTTTTGAAGGAGTGCGACCACACCGTGACACGAAATCGATTATTCTTTATTGTTGGCTAAAACAAAATGAAAACACGGGCCTTAACCGTTGTTCTTGCTTTGTATTAAGTTAACAAAAAAATAATATAACCAACAGTGAAACATTGATTATTTATTATTAACCTGTCATTTGAGAAATAAATAAACTGAGCAGTGAAATAAAATATAACTTAATACCAACACTGACATGAATGTCAAATATATTTACCAAAGACTTTTGGCGGTAATATACTTATACATATACTACAGCTTATTATTGTAAATAGACTGTTATTAGACGTAATTACACAGCCATGTCTCTTGGTAGAAACTTGCCAAATAATTAACTGTAATAAGATCTACATATATATGTACCTAGTTTCACAGACAAATAAATCATTCATTAATTCATTCTTTTCTTAAATATAAATGCAATGAGACGAACGAGGTGCTTTCCTGATGGCAAGAGATAACGCATATCCATGACCATTGCAGCGATGCTCAGAACTTTGGGTAACAAAATAAAGTCCAGGGCATCGTTGCTTTGCCGCCCATTACTTGGACACATTGGAAGTTTAGTCTCAACAGCCCTATAATTTCGCTTGCTGCAGTATACCCTTCAAACCGGAACACAGTAATGCTTACACACTACTGCTTGGCGGCAGAATATCTGATACGTTGATACTTATCTAGACGATCTCCTGTACCCAACGAGTAAGCTTAACATCAGGCAAGGTGTGGTCAAATGCGAACCTATCTAGAATAATATTTTTACGATGAATTTATATAAGTCGACAAAGGTAGTTTAAACTTGTGAAGAAATGGCAAAAGTGCTTAATAGAGAACAAATCTATAAGTAATAAAAACACTGTAGTTATAAGATTAAGATTGTCAAAAGGCGATTAGAAATGCGGACTGAAGTAACTAAACCAGTTTAGTTATTATAGAATTGATTAGTTGTAATAATATTCAGAACTTTTATATCTAAAAATAAATCGAAGGTTGTTGATCAAAACGTGGACACGCAACGTCAGCTTACATGTGGCCAGCGATGACTGTAGCATGTCTTTATATTTAGGGTTCCACGCTCGCTTCTAGACCGTATTGTTAAGCTCTAGCCACGCTGTTTGTTTAACCTCTAATAATTCTATATATCTTTTTTTTTTTAAATAATTTATATTTTTTGTGATGGTTTTTATTAAAAAATTAATAGGTTCAGTAGGTAACTGCCACGATTGTTCACTCCAGTAGCATTCCTATTTAGATAAATAGATTAATTCTTTATTTTTTTTACCAAAATTTTGTAACTAACAAAAAGTGGAACAATTGGTGGTCGTTCAGCTAAAAGCAATCTCTTCTAGGATATGTAAACTATTTTATAATGTACTCAATGTAATGATATTACGGAATTGACTTGTAACATTAGTGTTATCAATAAAATATTTGTATTTGTATTTGTATTTGTAATATTTGAGAATCGAACTTCCGATATACCCCGTTGGTAAATATATCCTGTTTACTTAGTGGTTTGTCCATAGCATAAGGTCGTCTAGGTAGGTACCACAACCCAATTAGATTTTCTGCCGTGAAGCAGTAGTATGCAATCATTACTATATTCCGATTTAAAAGGTACTGGAAAATTACAGGGCTGTTGAGACTTAGCATTGAAAGTCTTAAAGTAAAGAGCGCCAAAGGACCCTGGACATTGATTTGCTAATCACAAATCTGTGTATCGCTCCAATGTGCACATAACATAAAACAGACAGAGGTGATTACCGTGAGATCCAAATTCCAGCACCTCCGGAATGTGAGCTAGGCGGTATCCCAATTAGGCTGGCGAAACCTCAGTTTTTCCATTTTTTAATTCTTAATAGATAGTTTATTGCATCAATCCCATAATGTATGATTATAGTGTAAGTTTCACAAGCTCGCACGTATAATTCTGAATAAATCCACATATTGGAATAAACAAAATATATTTATAATATGATGGTACGGAACACAAGGTGCACGAGTTCGACTAGCTTTAAAATTTTGTGTTTGTTAGAAGTGAGGTCTTATTCTTATTCAAAGTGGGGCGATAAGTCCTGCACCGATGGCGACGTCCCACTTGGGGTGTTTAGTACATTTCCTACCAGCATCTACCCGAGACAACCCGGCTCCTTGAAGTATCGGAATGAGGCTCTGGGCCGCTTGCATAGCAGCTTCAGTGAGATGGAATGTTTAATAACATTGATGATGAGAAGCATTCACTGTGTCGCGGCGACATGGATAGCGAAGCAGCTTCATTTAGCCTAGTGGCAATTCTAGTACCTTCTGTGGCTTTGCAATGAAAAGCACATGCTCTATAATTTCATTCTCTTGCAAGCAGCCACGGCATAGCGGACTGGCCATGGCTCCTTGTTTAAAGGGTAATTAAAGTAGCAATGACTGGTAGGTATTTTTTATTCTAAAGTCGCAAAAAACTAATTTCAGCTAATAATTTGGTGTGGAATGATAATGGCCTCGAATTTAGATGTTACTCACAAATTGGCCCGCGTGAGCGTAGGTAGATGTAATATTGCACCATGATTTTTAACTCCGTTACTTTTTTAACATGATTCACACGTTCAATTAAATTGATATTAACTGAACTTATAAAGTATATTGCATTATGATTTGAGTTTGAGTACAAAAACGAACCGGTGTTCCCGAACCTTGATAATATTGAAGTCCAGAAATCAATGACGAAATAAAAAAAAACAGAGTCAGAGTCTTATTTCTTATACTCGTAGTATTCGACTTGACATAATAGCTGAGATAATTTTATTTAAATTTCCGTAGCACATTCGTAGCATTTTCGTAGACCTATCCTTTTGATAATAATTAAGTACTCTGCGAAATGTATATACATTAGGAATAATCACATACAGCTTGACAGCAACTGGCCTAGGCAGGTATATATAAAAGTGATATTTACCAGGTGTAGTACGCAGATTTTTTTAAAGATAATTTGATAGATTGTTATATTTTTACTAGAGAACAAATTAAGTACCGGATGTGTTTTGATGATTATGTTTTTATATATCGGCTTATGTCATCTAGCTCTAGAATAAGCAAAGTTTATTCTATATTAAGTTTATTCATGGCAAAAAAGTACGAAAATATTAAGAGCAATCATAGCGAACCTACTACCCTTTTTCTTAGTCTTTTAATACGATTACGATTAGTACATGCAGTTACCTAAAAAATATCTTGAGCTCGTTTCTAAATATAATCACGGAAAATATCACATAAGCAACTTTATCAATGTAGAAATACTGACTTCGAAAAATAAATGTACTTACGATGCGAAAAAATCGTCAGCCTGTTGAATAGTCCCGTGGAAAGCTGTCCGCCCGTTAGCCAGGAGCACGACCTGGTGGAACATCTCGAAGGTTCCTGAGGCCGGCTGGTGCACGGAGCAGATGACCAGTTTTCCACTGGCCGCCAACTTCCTCAGCCGGGTGACCACGGCAGCCGCGGAGAAGCTGTCCAGTCCAGTGGTGGGTTCGTCGCAGAATAGGATGGGAGGATCGTTTAGAAGCTGGAAAAAGACTTTCATTTTAGTTTCTTTTGGAGGATTATTGGTCAGCGGTTTCAGCTGAATTTTCCGTGATAGTTTATGTGTTATCCAGGGTATAAGCTATCTATAGTATAACGTGATTATTCCTCATAAGCATATACAAATTCACTTAACTGAGAAATACAAGTTATTCTTAAGTATAGGCAACTGTAACAAGCGTCGGAACTTATGAATATACAAGAAATTAACTAGGATTCAAAGTTACCATAACTAGTTGACTAAAAAAAAAACTGGTATAACTTTTCGTAAATACATACATACTTATATTACTATTTACTTATATTCGTTTTGTCTATTCTTTTAACGTTATAGTTAAAGTATATAAAAAGAATATACAATTGGTTAAAACTTATAAAAATATTGACATTATAAGTGTGAAAGGAGTTTTGTTAGTGTGTAGGTATAACTTGTCACAAAACCGCGGAAAAACGGAGCGTTGTTATTGGCGTGGAAAATTGTATACAGACATAGGCTATCCCGGATAAAGAAACTTTTTATGTGCGACTGTCGTCGTGAGTGGCGCGGTTACGCTAATAAATAAATGAATAACAATACTATAAAATTAAGTCTTCGAAAATAGAATCAAAATGTTGTTTTTTCATTTTATCGTTGGCGGCAAAATTCTAGGTGTTCCAAATTGTTGTTCCACTAGGAATGACTAAGATCAATTCACATTTCACAATAATTCATGCCCGTGGATTGGGTCACTAAAAATGCAATTTTTAGCCTACGTCAACATACATATAGTAAACTATCTATTTTACTCGTATCATACGATTTTATAAACGTATGAAACAAACATAACAACTACAAATTTTCCTGAAATGAATACAATACCTACATACGAGTATATATTATTTATAGCACAATTATTGGTAATGTGTGTGGCGCCTCACTTGTGAGCCAGTTCTGTTCCAGGGTAGGTGTGTTTTACCTTCTACTACAACGTCACTTATTTTTTTTCGCTGACTGGCTACGTTTTTGACCACAACTCACCTGATGTTAAGTGACGGTGTGGTCGAAGATGGTAAAGCACATCTAGCCTGGAATAGAACTGGCTCTCAAGTGAGGCTTCCGGAACACACCGTTAGATGCTTGGCGGCAGATTTTCAACTTGAGGGTGGTAGCTAGCCAGCAGAGTGCTAGAAAATACCCTACCACTACGCTATGGTTTCCTCACGATGTTTTCCTTCACCGGCAGCTCAAGCTCATTGTTGGGGTTTGAACCCACGCCCTTCGGTATGCGAACCGACCGCGCTAACCACTGAGTTATCATCGCTACAAAACACTTAATATCAGGTGAGCTCTGGTCAAACACTTAGCCTATCAACCATTTAAAAAAAAACACCTCGGAACCTCGGAAGTAGACCCGCGTGTCAGATCAGACCCGTGGGTCAGATTTCAGTATACATAAAAAAAATTATGCAACCGAAAAGTCGGTGCAATAGATTGCATATTCGCACGACGCGACGTTTCGGTTGTAATGTGAATCATTCTCTAAGGTTTTCAAGGTCTAGCTTCGAAAAAAGCCTGTTCATTGACTTCTTTAAAAAATATTTATTCAGATTATGTACATAAATACATTGGAAACCGAACAAGTGCATGTCTGATTTGTGCGCTTAGGGATTCGTATTAAATTGTATGTAGATAAACCATCCATTGCAGGAAGTTAAAGGTCCCCAAAAATTGCTCTAACGACAAAATAAGTCGAATTAAAAGACAAACCTAACATTATACTTCAAAACTAAACTTCCATATGTATCTAAATAATTACAATATAAGCCACGGCCAAATATTGTATGTAATGTATACTTATATTAATAGACTGCCCTGTTAGCTTATTTGGTAGAATATCTGCTTCAAGAGATGTTGGTCGTGGGTTCGATTCGCACCAGAACAAACATTTATGCGACGATATTTGTTTTGTGGGTGTTTATGTTAATGTATTATAAGTATATTCTGGTTCCCATAGCACAAGCTTTGCTTAGCTTGCTAGATAGCGCTGTTGTGAAATGCCCTACGATATTTATTTATTGGATTAATTCATCTACTTGTGCTATAAGACCTACATCATTATTATAGGTCAATAGAAAATTCCCTATAGGTTTTGATTTATTTGGTTTTTACAGACGGATGGACAAGGAAATGATCCTTTGGATGTTTTTTTAGGTACAGAACCCTGAAAAGTCGCATTGACTGAATAAAAAAATTAATTCCATGAAATGATTTTGTGAAACTTGTTTTAAGATGCAACATTCTTGTTTGAGTTCATAAGATTATTTTAATGGATGCTAATATATTTTTTATGAATATATTTTTTAACTTTATTTTACTAACATGCTGCGTGCCTCCTTTTATTTTACGCTCTATCCCATAAGCTTACCGCGCAAACTTAGAAGATATCTATTCACTTTATCCTGAAAAGGGCTAAATTATTATTATACCTTTTAGCAGCTATCGAATTAATTATTAACCATATAGAAGGTATTTAATTCTTTATTGCACACATAAGAAATAATATGTACAAAAGGAGGACTTAATGCTAAAGCAATAAATAAAAAAAAAAAATAGCTAGATAGCCCAATTAGGAGAGTCTGATTGACTACTATTCAGAAAATTCTGAATTCAAAAATTCCAGCATGCACTTTCGTCTTTTCTAAGTTATGTACGACTGTACGAGGGTTTTGCCGCTACGTTTCAAACGGTGAAGGTCTCGAAGCTGTTTAAAGTCTACCGACTGACACTTAGCCAGCCTGACTAAGAATGGCTTGTCCTTCTCACAATGAGACGTTGTTCAGGTCCAGCAGTGTGACAATTTCCAAAAACAGGTCTAATCTGAAAATCTTTTGGAAAACAAAAAGCCGACAGTTTGCTTCACGGGATCTGAGTATAAAATAGGCTTGCGTTTATTCGCCGTCTTTCTGATGTTAAGTAGAGATGCGGTCCAGGATGGATTCCTTAAGCCCTTATAGATTTCAGTGAGAACTAATACAAAAAACTTCCTATTCCGATTTTTTATTTAATTAAAGATAATAAGGCGAACGAAACTCTCTTCTTATGGTAAGAGATAACGCATGTCCATGGCCATTGTAGCGATACACAGAGTGTTTTGTAACAAAACAAATTCGAGAGCATCGCTACAGTGGCGCTCATTATTTTGAGACTTTTGATGGTTAGTCTCAGCGGCCCTGTAATTTCTTTATAATATAAGGTAGCATATTTTTCACTGATGTCTCTGACTAGTTCGACCATATCGTGATTTGATTCATATAAAATAAGTTCTGGTAATACAATACATGGTACACATAGTAAATTAAATAAATAAACAATTCATACCAAACAAATTACCCATCGGAAGATATCACAGTGGCTTTAAACAAATATAAAATATTTAATTACTTAATTGGAATTACAGTTTGGACTTTTTTCTTTTTTAAGATAATTTTACTTTATGTGTTCAATGTAAAATTCTGTTTATTTAATCAAAACATGTCCTATTAGGTACAAAAAATATTAAACAACCAAAACTTGTTACGTTTACAAATCATCGCTTAAATATTAGCAAGGATTATAGGTAATCTGTTACAATCATAAGCATATAAAATTTTATTAGCACTTAACCTAAGCTTTTATGATAATTAATTCGTGAATTAATATTTGCAGTTTTGATTTAAAGACAATAAATAATCCAATGGTCCGTGGGGTCCTAGCGCTATAAGGCTTTTTAAAGAAATAGCAAAAAGGTTAGTCGACATCACAGGAGACCGAAGAGCTGGCAGCTACCTCGGACAAAGAATTAGTCTAGCTATTCAAAGGGGGAACGCTGCCAGTATCTTCGGAACCTTGCCTAAAGGGACTCCTCTTAATAATATATTTTAGTTATTTTATATTTATCATTTTAATTATAATAATATGTTCATTTATGACTATAACATGCTTGATGTACAATAAAGTCATATTCTATTTTAGTTTTTATCCAATGCTAAAGTAATACCACATTTATTTGCAAATATTTTCGGTATCAATAAAACCTTATAAAAATCTAAAGTTAGTTTTACCTGAATGAAATATGATCATTTGAGTAAAATGCCTTTGTCATATTTTATAAACTTACCAGCCTCGCCCCGCGGGATCTATTTCGGCTACATTTTTTATATAAAATATACTCTACGACATATTCTCATACCTACCAAATAAATATACATAAATAAAAATTATAAAAATCGGTCGAGCCGTTTCGAAGGAGTGCGACCACAAACACAGTGACACGAATTTTTTATAAATTATTCTGCCTCCATCACTTTCATATGTGTAGCAATGACGATAAGAGGAAGACTGTGACGAAAACAATATGTAGTGAATATGTACAGAACGTGTTTTTTTATCGGTTATTCTTGTAGCTTCCATAATTATCATTCTGTAGATTTGTCGATAATATAAAAAATAACCGGCAGAACAACATAATCGTTTCAAAGCCTAAGGTTCAAGCTCAAGGCTAAATTAGCTAATAATAATCTTAACTTATAAATATTGATAATTTAACACAGTATAATAACTAATTCCGATTAATAGGTATGTAACAACGGCCAAGTAATGGAACTAACACTGTCCACGTCAAGCTCATAGTTTTGCTTAGATACTGCGTTGGTGGCTCCATGAAATTGGATTGCAGACTAACAGGTACGATATTATAGTAAACGTGTCTGCTTTAGTTGGTACATAATGGAGTCACGTCTCGATTGAAAAGTTATCATAAAGCTGCCAGGTCATCTCCAAGTCTAATGCACAGAGTTGCCAGCCTAGTAATAGGTATACATATTACGTATTGGCACATTATTATACTGTATCAGTAATTTATTTTCTTTCTTAAATTTAAGTTTTTTTAATATTTTTATTAAAATAATAATAAAAACTTAAACCTAGAGTGCCGCCGGCAGCGACTCGAGTTGCCATTAGGGCTGCAGAACGAGGTACCTCCTGATTCAGCGGATGTCTCAAGAATCATTAAATTATGGAATCAAATTTAAATTTAATCAAATCATTTTACTTGACATATTAATATGAACCTATTGGTTTCAAACTAATTACTGTATTTCAGAAGAAAATGGCTATTTTTATGTATTTTTTAAACGTAAAAGTAATGAAACGTACGAGATGCTCTCCTGGTGGTAAGAGAAAACGCCTGTCCATGACCATTGCAGCGATACACAGAATTTTGAGCACCAAAACAAAGTCCATGGCATCGCTGATTTGGTGCTTATTACTTTGAGACATTAGATTGTTAGTCTTAACAGCTCTGTAATTTCGCTAGTTGCAGTACCCTTCAAATAAGAACACAGTAATGTTTACACACTACTGCTTAGCGGCAGAATATCGGGTACTGTAGTTGACTCAATGATCATTGTATCCATAGTTGTCATGGTGAACGGCCTTAGAGCGAAGAGTCGCAAGGTCGCATCCAACACCTTAATAGAATTTCATTCGGTGGCTGGGGCAAGAATATTTCAAAACATTAAATTTATTATTTAAGGGTTTAAAAACATTTACATTTAATTAGGAAAAAACTGCGTTTTAAAGCAGCTTTAAAATCTCCAAAATCTACAAAACTAGTACCAGCTTAAAATACCGGAGTATTTTTTGTTGTTTCTCCATTCATTATTTTTAAATACCATATGAATAAATGCATTTAAATTTCCTGGCAACCCTACTTGATTAGTTACAAAAAAGCATCACAGTTGTAGTGAGTAATATTAATCGATCGTAGTAAAAAATACGAATAAATGGAACGCAAATATGACAGTAGCCATTCTAATCTTAACGATTCAATTAAAGCACTGCAAGTATTAAAATGTCAAAATGGCTTCGTCTGGCGGCTAGTTTTAGCAGTTTTAATTTGCCACATTCAAACTTGAAACATAAAGCCCTACTTCTTATACTACTTTTTAATAATTAAATAACAAACATATGCTTAAGGTTGTACTAAACTTTAGATCTCCTTAGCAGGAGGATTCTGCCTCCAAGCAGTAGTGTGTAATCATTATTGTGTTCCGGTTTGAAGGGTGCTGCAGCTAGCGAAATTACAGAACTGCTGAGACTAACCATCGAAAGTCTTAAAGTAATAAGCGCCAAAGCAGCGATGCCCTAGACTTTGATTTGCTACTCAAAGTTCTGTGTATCGCCGCAATGGTCATGGACATGCGTTATCTCTTACGAGCAGGAGAGCGTCTCGTTCGTAATACATTTAACAAAAGTCCATTATAGTCCATGTTATAGCTAAAAAAGCTTTAGTATTTTTCTTTATCAAAAACAGAACAATGGTTCCAACTTACATAGAGTTATGTAGGAATAATATTAAAACAGTAATATATTCGCAAATAACTTGATTTATCAACATACTAGCTCTTAGCACATGTCTTTGCCCGTCTATTTAAAGTAAAAATAGAAAGTAGAACAACCTAGAGCCTCGCTCTGGTACTGCGGTTACCAAGCTGGTTGACCTACATATCTACATAAAAGTTTGTACGGAATTCTCTGCGGGCGAACCAGACTGATACTTGCCTACTACGTTTGGGAACTAACTTACCTAGAGAAAGTGACCGCGTAGTATTATTATCATTTCCTCGAAACAACCCGTGGAGATGTGTTATTTACTCGATTTGAGGCGCAATCATTGGCCACTTTTAAGTATTACCTGTACAGCCAGTGCCAGGCGCTTCCTCTCGCCGCCCGAGAGCGCCTTCAGCTTGGTCCGGTTGCAGTTGTTGATGCCGAGCTCGCCCAGCAGTTGCTGGATGCGCCGCTGCCGCGCTTGCTTTATCGAACGGCGGTCCATCATCAGTCGGGCCTGTGTGGACAAGTACATTTTAGCTGGTGGTCTAAATCGCTGGTATTAGAGACAACAGAACTTGCAGACGACCCGTCTGCGTGCTTGTTGATTTCTACAAAAACAAAAACAAGAAAGGAGAGAGTATTTCCTGTGAATTATGAGATAAGGTAGAGTTAAATATAACTTTATGGTATACTGAAACATATCTCAAAAACTAAACGTTAATCAAAAGTTACTTGTATCTACTAAATATTACCAAGTACCAATACAACGGCAACTTATCACCAAAGTGTTTTTTTTTCAATCCAGTTTTAATGGGCTGTATAGATAAGTGAAACGTAATTCATTGTAAAAAATAATTAAACACTCTTTATAAAGATAACTATTTAATGATAGGTATATCATAAATTACACACTGAAAACAAAAGCTTACCACTAGTACAATAACTGGCGACTTTATCGCTACGAGCGATATTTTCCAAGAAAACCTTAAATTGTTATTATATACTAAGAATTAATTTTTCATATCTTTTTTTTTTTTTGTTGACAAGCAACGTGTTTGTCCGCATTCGCCTGTGTGGTCGAAGTTGGTAAAGCACACTTAGCCTGGAATGGAACTGGCTCTCAAATCAGGCTGCCGGAACACACCGTTGGATGCTTGGCGGCAGATTTTCAACATGATGGTGGTAGCCAGCCAGCTGAGTACTAGAAAAAACTTTAGCACCATGTTATGGTTTCCTCACGATGTTTTACTTCACCGGCAGCTCAAGTCATTGTTGGAGTTTGAACCCACGCCCTTTGACATGTGAACCAACCGCGCTAACCACTGAGCTATCATCGCTACAAAATGTACTACTGAAGGACTCTTTATTGTTTGTATTTTAGTTTATGACTTCGTGTAAATAATTTCCAGCTAAAAATACTTACATACAATATTCACAGTTTTAGGAATAATGTGTCTTTACACTACAAGTATATTGTAAATAGAGTATATTCATATAGCTAAGATTAAAACTTTAGGTAAAGTCACGATATACTGATAAAGGTATAAAGATACCTTTTGTATTTTTATTGCCAGTCAGTATTACCGTTGCGTTATGGTCAATCAAGTGCTTGCTCAAATTACACATTCAATAATTAAACAACTGTAATAAAAAAAGGTTTAAATAAACAAGTCTTTGAACGTGTCTGATGGTTTAACGCTCTACGTAGCGTTGAGCAATAAAAAATATCGAATCCAATTTACCATTAATTTTATCGGAAATATTCGGCTATAAACATACATCTGACATCTAAAGTTACTCAAAATTTTATGTATCGCTGCAATGGCCATGGACATGCGTTATCTCTCATCATCAGGAGAGCGTCTCATTCCTCTCATAACTAATACATTAAAAAAGTATAAGTGTTATCTTGCTTAGTTTGGAGCTAGATGGCGCTGTGTGAAATGTACAATTATTTATTAATATCCTAGAACGCCCTTGGTGCTTTGCGTAAAGTCAAAGTTCTCTCTGCTTAATAGACGACACTGGATCTCTATAGTTACGCATCGGTATTTCTTTAGTTTTTTTTTTTTACTTTTGGCAATAATTCAAATGAGCAATTCTTCTTCTTCCTTCGCCTCTTTCTACACTTCTCCGGGTTCACTTGTAAGAATAAGGACCTTACTTTTCCCTAGAGTAATACTTAATTGTGAACCTGTTTCTTACTAGCATGGCAGTTCGGTATCTCTAACTTAATTACGCGGATATAATAAAGTAAACTAAGTATTAATTTCGGCTCACTTTAACCTGTTTTCCAGTCGTTATTTTAAATTTCTGGATAGACAAAAACTTAATTTTAATCCGAACTCGAGTAATATGACATCTCGATACGATAACTCTAGTGCTCATTTGAATAATTTATGTAATTATTTTAAAAGTTATTTTTCGCTCGCTCGGTCACTTTTTTATAGGGAAACTTGTCTGAGATGCGTTGAGATGTCGGCTTCAAAAATAGTTTCGGAGGCACGAGTTGAAAAAACAAGTTGGCGAAGCACCACGCCTCCGAAAATAGTAATTTTAATTAGCATATACGTATACGTAAGCAAGTTTGTAATTAGTTATAAGCAATATATAAATCTGACTCAGCGTAACCTTAAATATTATTTTTACAAATACGAGTTACTAGTTTTTACTTTGAAAGTATAATATTCATATTACGATAGAGTAAAATAGAGTAACAGCTATTTTGTTACAAAATAGCTAAGTTTCGAGTAACTTTATGAGATCCGATTAGTATTTTACAAACATACGGTTTCTTAAATATATTATGTTATACATAATTATGTATATAAAAAAGCAAAGTAGTAACTTGGAAAGCTCTGAATACGGACGAGCGAGTTAATCAGATTAAATTTCTAAACATAATATTAATTAAACCTTGACCGCAAAATATAGCAATGCCAAAAATAAAAACGAATGAACTTCTAAATCGGCTATAAAAATGAAATGAGAACAAAAAAAAAGGAAATCTTTTTCCTCTTCTTTGATGAACGTCAAAATAATAATTAATTAATGTCCATAGCAGTAATAACAGATGACCAAGATATTTAAATTTATAGTATGCAGTCGAAATAGGCGCGTAAACCTATACAAATTACAGTTTTTATGTGTGGAAGGTCCCACAAAATAGTGGTAAAGAAATTACAACAAGTTTTCTAATATAAATCATAGAAGGTATCAATTGCTATATTTACAATTCATTGCTACAAAAAAGATTCAACATCATCGTAACCATTAAAGTTAAACCATCGATGAGCGAGATTATGCCTCGAAACATATTCTAATTGAATGTAATGGTAAAGGTCAGACAGATTGGGCAGCCATCCCAATTATGCTGCACCCTAAAATCAGTCAAGCAAGATATAATGTAACTAATAGAAAATAGCACACATATTTTTAATCAATTTCGAATACATGTTCAAACTATTTCTACATGTGTAATGTGTATGAGCATCTAGGTCTAACATATATTGCCCTAAAACCCTTACATATTAAACTTATTCAAGGCTCGATAATCACAGTAGATAATTATGGCAACTCTAGGATAGATATTGCAGATGAAAAGTAAGGATTTTTAAAAGCGTTTAGTGTTCTTAGTTATTACACAAGTCTAGTCTTTACTTTCGAAAGAAGACTTTAAGTTCTGATACCCTGGCCCGATACATTTCTGTGGATTCATAATTATATTTTATTAATACTGGCAATATGTTTTAAGAAAAATAAGCTTGTAGGTATTTATTGAATAGAAATTGAAAAAAACTACCGAAATGTATGCCAATTTAGTTGTATGATTCTAACAAGACCATAGAAATTATGCTGAACTAAACTAGTTTTCGTTTAACCTTTTGGAGAGTGGCCTTGGACATATTAGAAGTTGTGTAGATATTCCGAACTTATAGACGCGTGAAGTTTCTGTTTAACTCACACGTTGGTGGAAGTAATTATACATCATCGTTAAAGCTAGACTTATAGTCTCGGTATTATTATATAGTCATCTGCTATCACATGTTTTAAATTAATTTAGTGACACGTGTCGGCCTTGCAGGTGGCTTTCAAATCTTTTGGCATAAAAAATGTTTTACACCTGCTTTTGTTACGACTTGTTTTAAAAAACCTACACTATCAGGTAGAACTGATTATTTAGATTTTCTAAAAATATTTTAGATTTAATTTTATATACGATTGCCTTGCCAGCTCATTTAGTAGAATATCTGCTTCAATAGTTGCTGGGCGTGGCGTCGATTCCCACCAGGACGAGCATTTATGTGACGATGAAAATGTTTGTTTTGTGTTTGAGTGTTCTGTATCTATTATATGTATATATTTACAATAAAAAATGAATGTAAGCATTATATCAGTTATCTGGTTCCCTTAATACAAGCTTTGGTAAGTTTGGGGCTAGATGGTGCTGTGTGAAAAAACCTAAGATTATTATTATTCCGATCAAGTATTTTTAAAATTGTACACGTGCCAAATATTATTAAAAAAAACGAGTTGACTAATGATATACTCTACTGATTAAAACCTGCTGACAGTGGAAATTTGAATAAATACAAGCCAGTGTAGATTAATTGCGAGAAGCGACGACGCTTGTACTCGTATTTGCGAGAAGCAAGATTGGTCACGCTATCGTAATAAACATAAAAATCAAAATCAAGAGTCATTTATTCAGTTTAGGCCCTGGTAAGGCACTTATGAACGTTAAGTTACATTTTTGAATCTACCACCGGCTGGTAATTACACTTCAACTGAGAAGACTTCGGCAAGAAACTCAGCAAGGCATTTTTTTGTGGATTTTTCTTTTCATATTAGGTTACAGTTTATACAGTTTACAGTTATAGATATTTATACGTTATGCTTACTACAATTGTCACTTAGCCAGGGGGATGTAAGTGCAGAGAGAAGCTACTACAACCATATAGTAGGCTTTGTCAATTAACCTCTGCTTTATAAAATCTTTGAATCATCGTAGAACATTTCACACAGCGTCATCTAGCCCCAAACAAAGAAAGCTTGCACTATAGGAACCAGATAACTGATATAAACTGCTATACTTTTTTTGTAAATACACAATAATACATACAGAACACCCAGATATAGAACAATCATTTATTGTCACATAAATGTTCGTCCTGGTGGGAATCGAACCCACGTCCAACAGCTCTTGAAGCAGATACAATATCAAATGAGCTAAGAGGACAGTCAATAACCTATTAATATGAAATTATAGAAGTTTTACTGAACTCGAGTGCTTGACTGAACGTTTTAAGGTGACAAAGCGATCACTTACCATAAACTCCATGTGCTCTGACACGGTAAGATCTTCAACAGCCAGATCCTCCTGCGGCACAAATCCAGATATCCTGGCGATCAGGTCGGCGCCGGCCAGCCTGCCATTCAGCATCAGGTATCCCGTCATGGCGCTTTTGTCGCGCCGACTGATGGCCGCCAAGAGAGTGGTCTTTCCGGCACCACTGGGTAGTTAGTTACTTTAGGGTTAAAACTTTTGGTAATCTCTACCTACCCTACCGACCACAACTATTCATTTACAAACTCAAGACAGGTCAACTCAACAACAACTCAAGGCAAGGACATTAGTAAAATTACATTAAGTTACAATAATATATTTTTTATACAATTTAATAGAAATTACATAATCTCAATATTATCCGGAACACAGTGAGATTATATGATTCAAGAGGGTGCGGAACCGTAACTTGGAGGGTAATAAAATTACGGGGCTATTGAGACTAACCATCGAATGTTTTTTTTTTGTTATTAAAAAATCAGGTAGTCGAGGGAACTGCCGACAGAAGTGAAAACTTAATACATCGTCACATTAGGATGTCAGTGACACGAACCCATAATTTATTTTGTCATTATTGTTGCAATCAGTGTTTTTGACATATTTAATTATATAATCGAAATATTACGGAATTCGACTTGTAACTTTGGTGTTATGAATAAAATATTTGTATTTGTTTTACCAAAAAATGGCTCAACACGGCTCTTTTCACTTAATTTTTTTTCGCTTTATTGCTTTCGATTATGTTTTTTTAATATAACCTTCCTTCTTGCGTAGCCGGGTAAATGGTGTAAAGCGGAATGGCTGCTTGTTCGATTAGAAACGTATTTTGATGCAGTATTCACAATCATTTCGAGATATTTATCTGTAAACAAAGTTAGGACTAATTGGTAGTTAACGCTCTAATTACTAAAGTTATTATGATAAATATGGAAATTTTTATGTAGTTTCTTTATTAAATAGTAAATTAAACTAGCAAGTGTCACAACTAATAATAATTTTGTGTCTTGATAGTCATCAGCGGTGCCTGTGAACATCAAACAATATGTAACTTGATCTTGAACATTAAGAAAATACATCAGAGAGTATTGTCTAAAAAGTTAATTAATAATTTATGAAATTCCTCAGCGTTGACTACTCTTATTATGAAAACTTGAAACCAATTCAAGGTTACAGATTGAATTCATAATTTTCAACACCGGGTATAAAAGAATGTAAACGTTTTAATGAAGTTGTAGAACGACATTTTTAAATTATTCTTATTGATAGCTTGCTCTGAATTGACTTCTTGGCATGATTTTAGAGAACGTCATAAGAGTAAGGTTGGTGGTAGTTATAGAGTGGAACCCTCTGGAGAGTCTGGCTAGTATTTGACGTCGTATGAGAGCAAAACTATGACTTTCCAGTTTCCTACAGGCTAGGTGTTTGACCACAGTACACCTGTTGTTAAGATCTAAGATGATAAATCTTAGATTTTGACTAAGTCTGGAATAAAGTTCTCAGGAATCTCAAGTAAGGCTGCCGGAACACACTGTTAGGTGCTTAGCAGATTTTCAACTTGAAGGTGATAGATAGCTAGTCGGCCGTGTACTAGAAAGTACCTTACCACCGTGTTGATGGAATTTGAAACCACACCCTTCAACATGTGGGCTGACCGCGCTAACTACTGAGCTGACATGGCTACAAAATTTTTGGCAAGTTTTAAATTTCGTGAGGTTGCAGTGGTGGTGTTCCAAGCAATTATGATATTCAATAAATATCAAAGTTCATGTTATTGTCATGAAATCAAATTAAAAGACCAGACTCAAAGAGAACGAAACTAGTTAATCAGATAAATTTCAAGTTGGTCATACAAGATGTTTTTATTAAAACCGTTCTCAAAGTTATGCAAATCATTTAAGGAAACGTAACGTTTGTTTCTAGACGATCAATATTAAAAATGCAATGTTTTGATTTTGATGGCATTGACGTTACCTTGAATTATAAACAAGTTAAGCTATTCAACCTTCGTTTAAAACGTGTTAGAAGTTATAATTCAAAATTGAGATTCTTTACATACGCATACATTGCATACGCATACATTGCATACGCATACGCATACCCATGCGCATATGCATACGCATACCCATGCGCATACGCATACATCTTATATTCGAGAAAGATAAAATAGAGAAAGTAATCATTAAAATGGTCAATGAACAGATTGAAAAAAAAAAATATTTAGTATTTCGACATCCTCTATATGAAACAATATTTAAATGTACATATTTTGGAGCAAATTGTTAAAATATCTAATACTTAAACAAATAATTATATTTTTATTAACATAACTTTTTAATCATATGTTCTTTGCACTTTTTTTAATTTTCATTCTTACTATCTATATTTTATGTACATAGTATGTATAATGTATATTTCTCGTATATGTATATCAAATACATAGATTTTTGACATCCTCTATGTTTTTTTTTTTTTTGCCGACAGGCTTTGTTTTTACCACAGCTCACCTGATGTTAAGTGACAAGTGAGGCTGCCGAAACACACCGTTAGATGCTTGGCGGCAGATTTTCAACTTGAGGGTGGTAGCTAGCCAGCCGAGTACTAGAACGTACCCTACCACCACGCTATGGTTTCCTCACGATGTTTTCCTTCACCGGCAGCTCAAGCTCATTCTTGGGGTTTGAACCCACGCCCTTCGGCATGCGAACCGACCGCGCTAACCACTGAGCTATCATCGCTACAAAATGTGAATGTTTATGTGATGTGTGTGTATGATTGTGTTTATACGTATAGGTGACACAACTTAGCTAAAGATAAAAGTTGTGATAATACATGTTGTACAAATAAGTTATATACGTATACTTAGTTGCATTTAAACGTTTGGATTATGATAATGCAATATATTAGTAAAATATTCGTTTTCGTCGCCATGATTTCTTAAATGTAGAAGTATACAAGTTGACCTTTTAAACACGCTGTTGATTCGTAATAGTTTCTAGAAATTTCAATTGATGTAATTAGTAGGTAACGCAAGTCTTCTTACCTAGACCCCATCAGTGCTACCAAGTTTCCTGAGGTCACGTAGCCGCTCACTGTAAAAGAATAAAGGTACTGAATAATTATATCATCATCATCACCATCATCATCATTATTATCTTAAAACAATCCATTAATTTACCATTTCGTTCTGTTTTTGATTTTTGCCTGTATTATGTCGTTTTTTTTCTCTCTTACTTTTTACTCATGTCCTCAGGCAGGACCCGCAAGGTCAGTAGTAAAACTAAATTTAACAAATGCAATTATTACCCGACTGCCAAGGAAGGTTTATGTTCTTCACTCGTATCTTGTATGTACGTAAATTTCTTTATAACCTCGTACCTTCGAAACGGCCGAATGGATTACGACAATTCGGTATGTAAAGTTTTTTTTTGGTATTTATTTTATATTTTTTTCTGATAGTAAACTTTATTTCATGAAACTAATTTGAATATTTTGGCTTTTTATGCGGTAGTTGATTTTTAATACGTTTTCAAACTTTCGATAGCGATGACGTCATAAGGTTGACTGAATATCCCTAGTAGGCCTTTGCCATGTAAAACAAAAAATAATATTTTGACACATTTGATTGACTTTGACAACTGACATGAAGTAAAGAATTTTGTTTATCAAAGCTTCTTAATGTTGCTAATCTATTACTTTTTTGTATGAATTATTACGCTATAACGCCGCTGGCAAATCTACTAAGATTTAAAAAAATAGATGGATCTATTACAGCTGTTTTACAGAAACACTAGAACTGACAGTATGCACAGAGTATGATGCCAAAAAAAAGGACAAACCCAATGAACTTTTTTTTTACGTGATTTGGCAATGCACGGGTGTTATATTTACCTATTTTGGTATTTTATAAATGAAGTAACGAAATTATAGTATTTTTCCGTACTATCCTTAGATATGGATAGTATCTAGTACGGAGCATGAAATAGTTGTACAAATACTGTAATTATAGTACAAAATCCAACGCTGTGTTGACTTGACATTGACAGTTTTTGTTTAGGTTCGCCATTGCTTTTGCACAGCGAACTACATGACGTCATTATGGGACTCATTGAAAGTCAAGTTTATCTTGTGTATTTTATTGAAATATACCCCATCTCATAGTTTAGAGAGTTTTAAACGTCAAAATAATGTACAGGAATATAATATTTCGAAATGGTTTTGGAATCAGCAAAGTATTTTTTTTCTTTACATACCGAATTGAGATATCTTTAGATTCGTCTCGAAAAAAAACAAGATGGTGGATTTTAGGCGCGAAATAGTAATACAAAGGAAATGGTACAAAAATGGCAAAGGAAGTTAAAAAGGGATTACAAAAATATATTGAATTACATGTTTAAATTTAATTAGGAATATTAAATTGGTTTAATAGCTATTTTATTCGCAGTCGGGTTATAAATTTTTCAAGTATTCAGCTTGTGAATTGAATGCCCTAAGAACATAGCCCACGATACTTTATACGTCTTACGTTACGTTTTCTGGATTCAACAGTTGCTTAAAAAACATAAAAATAAACTTGACGTAAAATTATAATCTAACTTAGATTGATTTCGTTTTTCTGTGACTTAAAGGTCAATGCGTCAAGTTGGGTTGTCCATAATTATGTAATTAGTACAACAAGCCCGCAGGGTCGCTAGCTCATTTGCCCTTCTATCTTAAAACAAGCTTAATTAAGAAAATTAAATGCAAGCACGTATGCCCTAGTAAATGATTGTTTTACAAAAAAAATATGGCCTGTGTCACTCGGGTTGAAGTACTCTAACGATACACTATACAACGATACACCAAGAAACACACACACATACATACGTACATACGTACATATAAACATTGGACAATCGTGTAAAAATCCACGGAGGTCTAAGAAATAAATGATCCGGTAGTAAGTTCCACTAACGTACCACGCTGTTTCCATTTTTAGACAGTAGTTTTGTGGGTTATCACCGCATGCCAGGGAACCGGTTCCATTAAGTTTGGTGATGCAAGAACTCATGGTATGTCGAAATTTATATGGTTTAATTTATGGTTATAGGGTTTTCGAACAAACATCCAATGTGGAAATTAACGCCGTGGAACCTTCTTAGATCTATTATCTTTGTATAATTAATTTAAGATCATACAAATAAGATCATACAAATAAGATCATACAAATAAGATCATACAAATAAGATATTGATATAAATATGTTAACGAATACATTTAAGGTTGAGTGAAAAACATGTTTCTTAAGGAGAAAACTCTGAATATTACAACTAACTTTGCTGGTGAAACGACCCAAATATCTTGGCCTCCGATATCTTCTATCTCTTCTATCTCCGATATCCGATATCTTGGTACTATCTTTCTTTTTAAGCCCATCAGCCGGTCGAAGTATAAATGGAAAGAAATAATAATTTAGTTTCTCCATGAGCTGTAGGTAAATAAAACTAAAGGCGATTATGACTCACTGAACTACGAAGCTAAAAGTTGGCAGCAAAAAATCCTCATAAAAGATTTTGCGAGAGCAAAAAATGTCATCATCATCAGCCTATCGAAGTTCACTGCTGGACAGAGGCCTTTCGCAAGACACGCCACTCAGCCCGATCTTCGGCTTTTTGCTCAGTCCTACGTATATCGTCACTCCATCGAGTCACAGGGCGTCCTACGCTATGGTTGCTAATGTGCGGTCTCCAGTCTAGATCACGTCTATCTTAGAGGTTGTCGGTTCTGCGACAGATATGTCCAGCCCTTTGCCACTTCAGCTTGCTAATACGCTGAGCTATGTCTGTGACTTTAGTTCTCTGGCGAATTACTTCGTTTCGGATACGATCCCTCAGAGAAATGCCGAGCATAATAAAGTTGCTCAAAAACGTAAGATAATAAAAATATATACAGAAAATGTACATTAAAATCCGCGTATACGAACTTACGAACAGCCAATAACATAAGATTTTATCATACCTATTTTCACAAACAAAGCTAACATATTCAATCCCTCCAATGGACAAAGGTTTCCGCATAGGGATAAGGCTACTTCATTAAATTATTTATGTTTGGCTACATCAGGATTTAAAAATTTTAGCTACTCAAAGTTATGTGAATTTTTATTAACTTTTTTATTTAATACCACACAAAACAGAATGTAATAACTAACTAACTATACTTAATTCAATTCAATATACATATTTGTATATACATTCCAAAACTATGTATGTCTATGTGCTTAATAATTGCATTTTAAAAAGTCACTGGTTAATTTATTGAGTCATTGATTAATTAGGATTATAATAATAGGTATGTAAGTTGTACAGTCAAAATACATAAATATATGTGCTACGTAGGCATGCTACGGTGCTACGTAATGCCAGATCTTTTTTTATAAAACCAATAGGCCTGTTTAGCGCCTAGTGTTGTATAATTTATGACTTATTAATGTATAATACATATTTTGTATTGCTAGGTCATGGTTTGATTAGACTAAAATTCTCATAGGCTATTGCCCTATATTTAGAATTCGACACTTACCAAACAAGAAAATCAAAAAAATGGTTGAGGTGATTTGTGAAGTTATTTGATCAGTAATCGGATCATTTCATTTAACTAGCAATGCCCCGCGGTTTTACCCGCTATTATGGATACTCTTTCTTTCATGTTCATGTGAACATGGGTTCATTGTTGGAAAGAGTATCCAAAGCAGCATTCAAATCAAATTTGGTTAGGTAGGGATGAGAACACGGGTGAATCTGAAACCCCCCTCTCAAACCTACACTTAGGGCATAGGACTAGACATTGGTATGGGTTCCCATCCCTGCAACGCGATGGCCTTGCCATCTGCACGGCCATTTTTTTTTTCTTGTTATGTTTTAAATGCCATTCCGTAATTCACACAAATTCGACGGCCACATAAAGATGAAATTCGTCTATAAACCATTATATCGAAGAAGTATTAAACGTATATATACATACATACTCATCATCAGTCAAAAATTTTCAAAATACATACCTAAAACTAAACAGTACATAAAAATAATAATCTATGAATTACCCGTAATGCAACTACCTAAAATTTGTAAACATAACATTAGACCACGCCTCACCTGATGTTTAGTGACGTTGTGGTCGAAGATGATTAACACACCTAGCCTGCAATGGAACTAGCTCTCAAGTGAGGCTCCCGGAACACACCGTTAGGTGCTTGGCGGCAGATTTTCAACTTTAGAGTGGTAGCTAGCCAGCTGAATACTAGAAAGTTGCCTATCACCATGCTATAGTTTCCTCACGATGTTTTCCTTGACCGTCAGCTCATTGTTGGGGTTTGAACCCACTCTCTTCGGCTGCGTAAACCACTGAGCTATCATCGCAACAAAAGATACAGTTAAATGCCGACGTATTTTTGTATTGACGTATTTTTATATTGACATATTTTATATTGGCAGTATTATTATATTGAAAATATTCTTATATTGACATGTTTATATACATTGACATTTTGTTTTTATTCCATTGACATGTAATCAGTGTTCTAAATCTCAATGTAATGATATTACGGAATTGACTTGTAACATTGGTGTTATCAATAAAATATTTGTATTTGTATTTTTTGTATTTGTTAAAGATATTTGCCCTAATACTTGAAACTCGAACGCAGCATATTCTCACCTCCATTCAGAACCCTGACTTCCTCATAGGTGGGCGAGCGCCAGATGCTGGTCTGTGTCTTCTTCTTCCTGTAGACGGAGAGGTCCTTCCAGGCGAGCGTGAGGTTCTCGGGGCCGTCGCCCATGACTCCCATCTCATCGTCCTCCCAGTTCACGATCGCCCCGGTGAGCACATTCCGTGTCGGCAGCTTGAGACCCACGTCGTCCTTCATTGTTTGTTACGTCATTGGGAGCTGTGGGAAAAGGAATTCAATGATTATGGTGTCGTAAAGATGACTTGACTGGAGGGATTGTTGCGCTGAAATCGAAGCAGAAACAACAGACCAGGTTATGGTTAGGCTTGTGTGCGGTATTACGCACACAACTAAACGCCACTTATCGTTCTACAGGAGCAATAAGTGATACCAAATATTTTCTATAAAAGCAAGGAAATGTATGTTTTGGTTTTGTGGTCGATCTTCAATAATTATTTTAAAACATAATATTATAATTTCATATGAATTTTTCTGCGCTAATTATATACATAATTATATAGGCACTTATTCACATATGCAAAAGTTTGAAGGAAAATCTATACATTTATTTTTTGTATTATTTGATTATTTCTTTGACATTTTATTTTATATTAATTATTTATGAATTGGTTACTGTTATTATTGAATGCTATAATTGTTGTGACATTTATCTATAATTGTTTTCTTTCTACTTTTATATGCGATAATGCACACAAATGTCAAGCAAAAAATAGTAAAATAAGTTATATAAAATTAAGTCAAATTAAAAAACAATATACTATGGTTTCCAAGCGACGTTTTCTTTCACTGGCAGCTCAAGCTCATTGTCGGGGTTTGAACCCACACTCTTCGATGTGTGAATCGACCACGCTAACCACTGAGGTACCTCATCAGTAACTAATGAAAATCCGGGGCGTAGCAATTATCGCGGTCTATAGTTTAAAATATGCGATGGTAAAGTTAGTGAGTAAAAAAAATTGGATTCATTACGGGCGTGAATTAGAATTCTTTATCATAATCCTGTTGTAAATCATCAACATAGGTTAGGAGGGTCTGTGTCAGTAGCTATCGTCTATAATGGCACATGACTTGGCAATAACAAACTATACAGCAACTGTCGTTACAAAATGTTTTTCCGGTGATGAGAGACCAACTGATACAATTGATATTTGATGTTGCCGATCTTATTTTCAACTGTCTAAGTAAAAATAAAATATCAAAGGCATCAAAATAAAAATGAAACAAGCCAAATGTTTTTTAAGTACATACATAGTTATACTTTGCTTACGAGACGAATGGAACATTTTCCTGAAGGTTACAGATAAAGCCTGACCAAGACTATTACATTGGTGTGACCGGAACTTTGAGTAACAAAACAAAGTCCAGGACATCGCTGCATTGAAACTCATTACTATGATACATTCGATGTCTAGTCTCGACAGCCCTGTAATTTCACTAGCTGCAGTACCCGTTAAACTGGAACACAGTTATCTCAAGTTTTCGTTTATAAACTTTAAAAACTATGCCGAAGGGTGATAATAGCAAAGCGCATCAAAATATTCAATAAACCACGAAGAATTCCGTTCGGGAAGCGAATATGGGGAAACAGTTAGAGTTGCGGCGAGGCCGATCGCTTTCCACACGTGGTAACACTACCGAGGGTGTCGCGTTACCGGAGGTCAGCCGGCTCCCTACACCTCGGAGACAGCTTGCGTTATCACTTATGAAATACATATGTGGAAAGGTGCCACAAAGAAAGGTGACGATTTCCTGTACATTTGGAGCTTTATGGCATCTATCATGGAAACCCTATAGCGACATTAACACTCGAGTAGAGCTAGTGGTCAGAAATTATTAAAAAAATATGTAAAAAAGTATGATAATATGTAATAGGTCTTCTAGGTAGGTACCACCGCATTACCAGATATTGTGCTGCCAAACAGTAGTGTGTAAACATTACTGTGATCCGGGTTGAAGAGTACTGCGGCTATCGAGACTAGCTATCGAAAGTCTCGAAAGTACTGAGCGCCAAAGCAGCGATGTCTTGAACTTTTTTTGGTACTCAAAGTTCTGTGTTTCGCTGCAATGGTCATGCATTTACACAGAACTTTATAACTAACAGGCGTTATCTCTTACTATCAGGAGAGTGTCTCGTTCGTCTCATTATTTTAGGAAAAACGAGCCAGGAGCTCTAAAAAGCGACACCGCTTCATGGTTGATATTCCAAACACTTGAACTAAGCGGTTTGTCCTTCTTCATACGAACCGCTAGATATTGGAATTTGCTGTCATAGTGGGTGTTTCGCGATAAATAGAAACTGGGTACCTTTTAGTCGTGAGTGAATCGGTTTCTTCTAGGCGAGCGTGCTCCATCGTAGACCCCATCTTCGCTTAACATCAGGCGAGATAGCGGTCAAACGCAACCGTTATAAAAAAAATGTTGCTTAGATTATGTCGCGTGCGAAAGAACAAAATAACACCTACACAGAAAGTGCGACGACAAGTCCTGCTCGGAGGAATAAAAGAAAAATGTTACCTTACAGGAAATCATTTCCAAAACTGCTTTTTAAAAAAAATACTGACCCTAAACGCAATCTACTCGTGTGTAAATAAAAATCGCTATCCTTTAACTATTAGTTATCTGAATCGCTATCCTTTAACTATTAGTTATCTGAATCGCTATCCTTTAACTATTAGTTATCTGAATCCCATAGTACAAGCTTTGCTTAGTTTGGGGCTAGACGGTGGTGTGAAAATATGTTCTCCAATATTATAGAATATAGAAAAAATTTGTTTGTTGACATGTGGAAAAAGCTTATTTCAACAAGTTGTAATAAAAAACACGAGCCAATGTTTCGTAACAAGTACTTACACGAGCATAAATAATCGAAAATTTCAGAGTTACACACCCGAGTACACTATAAACGTATTGTTATACAAAGTAGAAGCAGATTTTCCTCGACAGTTTTCTTTTTCCACGATACATAAAAAAATTGCCGAAATATAATCAACAAATTATCTCAAATACTTACCTACAATTTAGTTTATAAGTAGGGAGGTTTAGGGAGGTGCTGCGAGCATCAAAGATTAGTCAAGAAGATAAGATTTCGATCATAATTCGAACCAGCAAGGTGAAGTAAGCTTCTAACCTTTAGAGCATAAAAAAACAAAATTATTTTAAGGTGTTCTTAAGTTGATATTATGATAGTTTTAGGTATGGAAACCGACTTCGTTTCGACACATTTATTTTTGTTTTCCTATATTTGACCGGTTAGGTGTTTGACCACAGCTCACCTAATGCTAAATGACGATGTGGTTAAAAATGGTTAAGCACAACCGTTAGGTGCTTGGCGCCAGATTTGCAATTTGAGGGGTAGCTAACCACCTAACCAGTCGAGTATTAGAAAGTACTCTACCACCACGCTCTAGTTTCCCTACGATGTTTTCGTTCACCGGCAGCTCAAGTTCACTGTTAGGGTTTGAACCCACATCCTGGCGTGTGATCCGACCGCGCTAATCACTGAGCTATCATCGCAACAAAACCAGCTTTAACTTACTTTATAACAAGGCTGTTTAAAACACACGAACGACTTGATAATTATGGGTTTAGGGCCGTTTCTAATACATACTATGTAAATATACATATAGTTACATATAATGAGCGTGTAGGTATGCCTTCAGTATTACCGCTTCATCCATTTATCTTGAGCCACGACTCAATCAATCTCTAGCGAGTGAGATCTTTGATCATGCAACCCGGCAAATTACTTAAAGTGCTGAGTTACCGGAAATGCGTGTTGGTGGCATTATTAACAATGCCTAGACAATGTATACCTTACTACCTACGTTTATTACCGGGACATAATCGTGCACAATTTTTTTTATACCGCGAATAAAAAAGTCAGCTGTTTCATACATTTGGAGAAGACTCAACGAACTTTTGCTATATAACTGTTGTTTAAAATTTCAAAGTTGTGTCTATAGTAAAAGTTTTTCATAATTATGACTACCATGAACCCTTTCGGCATCTCACAATCGCTAATCGAGTCAGCCCCGTTTTTACAAATTGGCCCACTGCTGGGCGTGGGTCTCTTCTGATTGTGAGAATGGTAAGGCCATAGTCCACCACGCTTCAAGTGCGGCTTGGCAGACTTCACTTATCTTCGAAAACTTTTAGAACTGTCAGATTGGTTTTCCTTTACCGTTTGAAGTCAACGACAATACGCACGGAACTTGGGAATCGATCCCAGGACCTTCAGATAGGAAACCAGACGGTATCCCAAATAGCCTGCCAAAATTTGATACATACATACATACATATAATCACGCCTCTTTCCCGTAGGTGTAGGCAGAGACAACTTCTTTCCACTTGCTACGATCCTTAAATACTTGTTTCACTTCGTCCACTTTCATTATTCTCTTCATACATGATCTTCGGTTTAGGGTACTCTTGATCTGGCCTTTTTTCAAAACGTCCCTGATTTGGTCTTGAAACGTCCTCCTAGGTCTACCCCTTCCAACACTTTCATTCACACTCGCCTTATACACTTTCTTCATCGATCGTTCTTCATTCATTCTTTCGACATGGCCAAACCAACTCAGCATACCTTTCTCAATTTCAAAATTTGATACTAAAAGATAATAAAGTACCTACCTAGGTAATCACAAACCACCAACTTATGAGTATTTTAGTTAGCCGTTCAATGTAAGTGAACCACCTTGTCATTTACTATTAGATAAATTGACAAGTAATTAGTGCAAATCACTCAATTATTCAATGAACGTCAGAGATTTCTTTTCACTGGAATTGTAATGAGGTGCTTACGAACGTTCGGATTACAGGGCCGGTTTCTCTCTTTATACATGGCACCTGCTTATTGAAATAGATAAGATTTTTTTTATAACAATCTACTTGGATTAGTTTTCTAAAAAAAATTTAAGTTGTCGTATAATGAAATGATGAAATAAAAATTTATTTGGCAATTACATACGTCTTTTAACAAAATAATTTATACATAAGTGTTGTTCGAAAGTATAATTCATAGAGAAGCATTGTTACCCATGCTAGGAATTAACCTGTGGTATGGCATAACAATACCCTCCGCCGGACAAGATAATCACTACGTGCACGTCATAAACAATAATGGATTAAACTAGAAGAAAAGAAAAAGGATATTTGGGGATATAATGAATGAATGAATGAATGAATGAATGATAGTGTGTGTGTTTGTGTGTTGTTTGTGTATGATTAGGTATGTGTGTGGGTGTATGAGAGCGGGTGCGTGGGTGTGGGTGAGTGGGTGGGTGTGCGTATGTGCGTGACTGGGTGGGCGTGAGTGCGCGCGCGCGTTTTTATGTAGGTATGTAAGTTTAATGTAAATATATGTATTTGTAACTCTTGTAATGTTGTGGTTATCAAAATGTAATATGTTACTATGGAAATTGAAATCGTTTTGACCCACTTTTGTTGTATTATAATATATCGGATATTCCGACTATAGATTCGGCCACATCCGAATGTGGCTGAAACTGTAGTTATCCGATAAAATTAAAGAGGTAGGTATCCGATAAAATTAAACGTGAGTAATCCAGCAAAGTAATTAAAATTGATTTATAATTTGACTGTTGTCATTCGACACAACGCCATCTAGCCCCCAAACTAAGCACTATGGGAACCAGATAACTGATAAAATACTTATAATACTTTTTTTTTTGTAAATACATACTTATAATACATACAGAACAGCCCTGTGCTTTGACAGCCCTGTTGGCTCATTGGTAGTATGTCTGCCTGAGCTGTAGGGGGCGGGAATCAAACCCACGCCGGTTTGATTCCCGCCAAGGATAAACATTTTATGGTATAAGCAAATGTTTGTTCTGTGTCTGGGTGTTCTGTATGTATTATAACTATTATAAGTATGTATTTACAAAAAAAAAGTATTTATGTATCCTTCCTGACTTCCATCACACAAGCTCTGCTTAGTTTGGGGTCAGATGGCGCTGTATGTAATGTGTCCTATGATAATTATTTACTTAATTATTTAGAACACCCAGACACAGAACAAACATTAACGCTCGTCACACAAATGTTGGCCCTGGGTGGGAATCGAACCCACGCTCACGCTCTTGAAGGAGATACACTATCAAACAACCTAACAGGGCAGTCAAAAACAAAAACATAATATGTATAATGAACAATAACAAAATATATGTAAAAGACACGTATAGGTACATATTACAATCTTCTGAAGTAATAGACACAAAACCAAAATATTTTGTTGTTTTATGAAGTGGAAAGTTCTACTTAAACGGACAGTTAGACACGCGCTTATAGCGCCATCTGTTATATGATGGACCTTGCCCACGTGCGCGGAAAGTACTTTGCGAGTAAATCGGTTTCTTCTAGAGAAGCGTGCTCCATCTTGACCGCATCTTCGCTTAATAGGTGGCGTTGACCGCCACGCAAAATCTATTAATAATTAAAAAACACGTTTTTTATACAGACAGAGAGGATGTGGATGTCTGTATGTCCCGTCAAATCCGGAATAAACTGGTTTCTTCCAGATAAGCGTGCTCCACCCTAGACCGCATCACCGTGTATCATCAGGCAGGGTGAGGCCAAATAAAAGCCTATTTTTGATTTAAAAAAAAAAATCTAAGTTAACAGACATTTCGCCAAAAGTCGCTAACTTTTTTTATACTTCAGCGCCCTAGCTGTACTTGCTTATGATGCGATGGGAGTTGATGGATTCCTCGCAAATTTCCTTCTTTTCTATATTATAGTATTTAAATTTTTGGAATATCTGCCAGCGTAACTGTGAAGCTATACATAATTGTCATGAGATAAGGAAGTCACTAATAAGTTTTTGTTAGAATATCATAAGTAGGCATTGGATGGATATATAAAACCTATGCAAAAAAAAATACAATTTATAGAGCATGTTTCCCACAAAGCCCGACGGGAATTGAATCTCCTTGCTCTCAAAGCACAAACCGCCGCCACCAAGCCATACAGGTTGTACAGAAAACGATGCACAAGTAACTAATCCTACTCGATCGTATTTCAGGTCCTGCATTGACCGACCTGATATTCAGGTCAACATATACATAATTATATTGAGTAGGTATGTACCACATATATGTAGGAATATAGCGATAGCACGTAGCGATGATAGCTCAGTGGTTAGTGCGGTCGGTTCACACGCCGAAGGTCGTGGACTCAAACCCCAACAACGAGCTTGAGCTGTCGATAAAGGGAAACATCGTGAGGAAACTATAACTGTAGGGTACCATGGTGGTAGGGTATATACTCGGTTGGCTTGCTACCACTTTCAAGTTGAAAAACGGTAACTTAAAAGGTACCTAACGGTCTGTTCCGGCAGCCACACTTGATAGTCAGTTCCATTCCAGGCTAGGTTTGCTTTACTATTTTCGACCATACCGTCATTTAATGTCAGGTGAGCTGCAGACAAACCTAGCTGGTCAAACATAAAAAAAAAAACTTTTACTAACAAGATTAATTTACTAAGAGTTTTAATGATTATGTTAAATTTGCCCGGCGTTCGTTAACGAAAACGGTTTTCTTTACTCGTCTGTACTGTAAAATAAAACAATAAAAAAAACTTTTTATGACACTTTTACATTCATAATGTTCCTTTTTACTATTTGCAAGCATTATCTAGAGAATCCTTAAGTCAACACACGTGGTAAGCTGCCAGTGCATTCACTGCCAGTCGCGTCTTCCCACGATTTTTAAACGGATTTATTTTAAAACACTTAATTTCTAATCGAAACTCACCAAAATATCTAATAGATTATAACTCCAAGTTAAAACACTTGTCTTCCTTTTTCTCCACTGCACTTGAACAAATAACGCGTGCACTAAAGAGTTTTCTTCTAAACGTAAACTAAGTTACGGTTAGGAGCGTGCGATGCTAGCAAGCCTCGATTCACGACTGGCACCAACTCTGCGGAAACTTGTTCCAAAATAATTATTCCAATGGCATCCTATTTTCTTAGGAATTTTAACTATAGTTTAATACCTTATTAATTTAACCCCTTTAATGGGGGAGGCCTATGTGCCAGCAGTGGACGTCCTACGGCTGAGATGATGATGATGTATACGACCTTTTTATTTTACATTGTTGTGTAATTTTAACCAAATTAGTGAGGGCAGTAGGTAATTGAGATGTAATGAGAACGATAACTAAATTGATTTTTCTCTAGCGAGCTTTGTGTGGTTCTTAGCTGATTTCATAATTCATTTCAACGTGCCTTTGCTGTATTAATATAATTGATATTTGATAATTATGTAGTAGCTATTTTTTATCCTTAGTTTATATAATTACAAACTAAAGTATTACTTAGACATGTAAATGTACAATACTTACCAAAAGTAAATATTTATCGGGTATTTCGACTCGGGAAGTAAAGTTTTTGATTTTATAATTTTTATGTAGAAAAATAGATTTTACATTAAATTGTATACCTACAACTTAGATTATTTTATTTAAAAATGCTGCTTTGGTACCTCCGTCCTCCCTCCGTCAACTCGTTCGTCGTTAAATAATGAAATGTGCATGTTTTACAACCTAGCTTTATTATATTAAACGATAGTGATAAAATCCACCACTTTTTGTACGATTAACTTTTTAGGGATCTATCGATTATTAACATTTCCTTATCAGTCTAAACAAATGTCGGAGAGAGAGAGAGAATATGCATTTATGTATACTACTATTTATGATTATACACTATGGTCAATAGTAGAGATCGTAAAGTAGATTTTACATAACTCATACCTTAAGAAACTTGACATATTTAGATTTACCATCGACATAGACATATTTTAGAACTATTTGTAATACATTGCCTCGTTAGATAACTTGATAAAATTACTAGATAATGATTAAAAACTATCCCACACGTAAAATATTTTCTTAACTGTAACGAAGTAGGTTTTAACTTTTTATTTAAATTTTGTACGCGGTCTATCGCGTGTCAAAACCTTTTCTTCCGTTTATCGTCGTTCGTTTGTTTCGTTTTGATGTCGAAACCGATAATTTTAGACGTTGAGTGCATCGTTTGTAACAAATCGTTGCAAAAGATAAAACACGACTCCCGAGATAACGAAGAAATGGGAAAAATTGGAAAAATCAACGACAACAGCATCAACCGGCGACGTTCTAGAACCCCGAATTGGTCTTTCGACGAAAAGCAGTACCTTCTAGAATTGATCAAGGCTAGGAAGGATGTCGTGGTTACTAAGAATAACAACGGGCCGAACTTTTCGGAGGAGAAAGACATCGCTTGGCACGAGATATTACGACACCTGGAGTTAAAGTACGGCACAAAATTTAGCGGAAGCTCCATTAAGAAAGTTAAGACTCAGTGGCAAAACATGAAACGCATTGCTCGCGAAGAGATTTCCTTGAACGGACCGTTCCTGCACAAACTGACAAAGCAATCAGCAGAAGTTTGCAGCATCCTAGACATGATCAAAGGCGACGTGTTGCATGTAGAGGGGAACAAATTAAACGAAACGCCCATGGCCACTGATGTTGAAATTAAGACTGAAAGGATTGAGGAGTAAGTGTCATTCTTCGCGTACTTATGGCGATGTTTAGCTATGAACGAGTAGTTTAAAATCTAGGCAGCCATGGCTAGGCGTTTACTCGCAGTTACCTTTTATCATACTTAATCATTAATTAAGTAGGTACCGATTCACAATTAGATGTTCTTTACGGTAGCTGTAGCACGATATTCTAGGTAGGTATTATCTCAGCCGACAACGAATTGAGTTTAGATTTGCTTTGAGTTTTGGTGTTAAGCAATGATATTATCTAGTACTTATACAGCAATAATATTATTTTTGCTTATATGGTGCATAAGCATGTATTAGGTAAGTATACTTTTCGTAGGGATCCCTAATTTAACTCGATTAACAATATAGCCTATGTTACTCGGTCATAATGCATTTCTAGCTACAGCATTCTATTAGTGAAATATTTTTTAATCGGTCCAGTAGTTTTTGAGTTTATTCATTACAAACATACAAAAATACAAATATTTTCTGTTTATAATATTATTATTATTATATAATTATAATAAATATAATATAATATAATATAATATAATATAATATAATATAATATATAGATAATGACATATAGATAATCCGATTTGTAGCGGTAATAGCTCAGTGTTTAGCGCGGTCGGTTCGCACGCCGAAGGGTGTGGGTTCAAACGACAATGAGCTTGAGCTGCCGGTGAAGGAAAACTCGTGAGGAAGCCATAGTGGTGGTGGTAGGGTACTTTCTATACCTACTCGGCTGGCTAGCTAGTACCCTCAAGTTGAAAATCTGCTGCCAAGAATCTAACGATGTGTTCCGGCAGCCTCACTTGAGAGCCAGTTCTATTCCAGGCTAGGTGTGTTTACCATCTTCGACCACACCATCACTTTACATCAGGTGAGCTGCGGTCAAACACCTAGCAGTCAGCCATAAAAAAAAATCAGGATCTCATACAGAAGTGGATAGGTTCTAGCTTAACATTAAGAATAAGAACCCACTCACTTACACTTTTTACCACTTATCTACTTACTCGCAATTTTTATTTCACAGAGACCTAAACCAACCAAGTTGCAGCGGAATAAAACATTCAACCATTATTGTAGACGAACCACTAAATGACAATAGCAAAGAAAATGTAAACCATTTCGAATCATCGGCGTCGGCTTCCTCAGCCTCCGAACAAATATCTGAAATTAACGAATACGACGCTACCGATGAAATGTATGTGATGAAAACTTCGAACCAAAATATTTCAAATAACACAGACACCTCATATTGCAAGGAAACACACGTTGCAGTTAATCCTTTTCATAATGATATGAAGGAATATTTCAAGTAAGATAATTGCATTATTTTTAGTTATCGCAACAGGTAGCGCCATCTATGCGTCTGTGGTGGAACTTTTCTAGACTGTTTTTAGGTTTATCGCTGCTGAGAAAATAATGAAAATGGAATCCATGAAGGAGGAACGCCAGGTCATCAGAGCCATGAGGGAAACAGCCGAATTAAACAAAATCATTGCTGAACAAAAACTGAAGCATGTCTTATGGGTCAAAAAACAAGAAATGGCGTAAGTTTTATTTCTATCAATTTCAATTATTACGAAACCGTCAAATACAAACGACATTTTAACACAAGAATCTATCACAGACACAATTTGTTTTTGAGTATGTATAATTTTCGTTAACAGTGCTTCTAAATTCTAAGGCGACATGGCTACATGGCTCAAAGAGTTTAGATAGGCCCATCTGGCGTATGATGTTGACTTTTTGACAGCAAGATAATATTTCAACGTCAATGTCACCATCTAACCCAACCAGCAACCATAGCCAAATAAAAGTAATGCAAGTAATGCAATCGAAACCGACCGGCGAAAAAAATTGAAAAATCAGTCGGAATTTTTATATTTTCTAATTGAGTTTTATTGCATTTGTTATAAAATCATGAATTTTATTTCTGGAAGTAGGACTTCTTTAACAAGAGCTGCACTATTCAGTGTAAGGTGAGAATAATTATGTACACCGCTGTGTCATATTACGCAATCAACACAAAAAGCACATTTTTGCCGGGTCCCTGATCGTTTTGAGAGCAAGTAGAAGTACAATTAGATTATTTATTGCAATTTATAAAGAACTCTATTAATACACTGATCTTGTACTAAATGGCGATACGTAATAACCTTTAGGTTAAAAGAAATTTCTCGTCACCCTCGCGATATTTGGCTCTCCATAATTACAAATACGATGACATTTCTTATTAGGTTTATAAATATCTACGTAAACAAAGACTACCTACGTCACTATCTGCGTTTCATTTGTTGCACAATAACTATTTAAAGAGTTGTTTATTTCCTATAAGTAATTCTAATGAATATAAGCTATTGTAATAGTTTTTATTAAAACAATTGTGCTAACCCGCTTATATAAAAGATCTTAGTCCAAAGTATATTAACTAAAAATAGGTGAGCTACTTTGTTTGAGCTTATGTAAACCAAAATGTTACATGTAACCCTAGTTAAAAGCAATTGTTTTTATTGATATTAACAGTATGATGAAATAGCCATTGTTTTTGATTACCTACATCCCTTATCTAATCTTTTGATTACTGTTCATAGTGATTGCTGGAGGGTTTGCTCTGTTATGTTTATCAGTGACAAGTTTAACTCTAGTTCTGCTATTTAATTCATGCCATCTGCTTTTATGTCATTGTATACATATGAGCTGTCTAGGTTCCCCTGTTCTTTTATGATTTCCTGTGGTCTTTTTTTAATGTGTGTATTTTTTAAAATGATAACCATATGTTTTAGAGATTAGTTTGGGATTTACAGATATAATATGCAGAGTGGTACTGAAGTAAAAATTTAATTGACATGAGTACAATCTTTTTTACCTTAGTCATGCAATTCTTCATAGCCCCATATACCATTTGGATTTTTCTACCATCACATCTAAAACACTATAATTTCAAAAAGCAAGATTGAAACTAGTTGATTCAGACAAGAGAGAGTTCTTTATATTTGCCCTTAAACACTCATATTATACACTCAAAAAAACCCTTGAATTTAATTGAAACTACACAGTTTGAAGCAGTGCCAGATTAAGCAAGTGTGGGGCCCGTAGCAAATTCTTTCAAAGAGCCCTTGATCTGATATGGGTTCTTAAGTATAAAGTGGTAAAAAAATTAGTCAATACTCAATATGTTTAACAAACCTTTTTCATAAATGGCTGAAATTGTGTTTACACAAGATTGAAACTTACTAAATAAAATATTCATCAATTTCTTATTGGTTGGTAGCTAACGGAACTTTATTTTAATTGGCAGATTGTTCGTTACGATACTCGATGGCAATGTCAGGGAATCCTCAATTAATTTTTCAGTGTTACCAACTTCAATCACAAACAATTTTGTGGTGTGCCTTGTGCTAACTTTAAGGAATATGTTAAAATTGATATTTACTGGTGTAGCTTTTGATATCCTTTGGATATTTTGATTTCCGCCATCTATCCATTGGCCGGGTGTCCATTGTAGCGATAAGGGGTAGGATACCTATCATTAGTTTTTTTTTAATATGCATAAGACTTGCACCTTGGAATTTAAACTTCGGTTCTGGAAATAGTTTATTTTATGCATTTGGTAAAGATCTTACTAGGTCAGGATTGCGAAATGATTATGAAAAATTCAATTAAGGGAAATCTCTCTTAAAGTAATATATATTTTTTAGTCATAACTTCTATAACGCAATAATTATTAATTTTGGTATATGGTTACTAAATTATACTAAAAATAATATAGACTGTTAATCTTACAAATAAATAGATAATTTTAACACTTTAAATCGAGCCATTTCAATTCTGCTACACATCCACACTAAGTGTCTGATAAGAGTGCTTGCATACGTCAGACTTTTTGTAGAGCTGATTATCGGGCTGACTGAAATTCTACACATTTATACAAGACACTTTTTGTAAAACTTATGTGTTTACCGTATCAAATTCGGATTGTCTGATGTGGATTGACTTAGTAGGAAAATTTGTAACGTTTCACGTTTTTGTGACATCAAAATACCACATTATACATTGTAAATTCAATATACCACATTTTAATAAGTTTCACTCAAACATTATGCTCAAGCAGAGATGAGTGGGCTTAAATATGCAGGGGCTGCAGCAATGGCTACTCTTGCTATGTGGTTAATCCGGCACTGATTTAAAGTTTAATACAAAAATCATAAGTTATAGTGTAACTAATTGTGTTTCCAGGATGTATTCAGGCGAGCCTGGCTCAGGTGCCGGTAGGGGTGGCGGCGGTGGCGGTGCCATCCGCGAAGCTGGGGGCGCCTTTGGCAAGATGGAGGCTGCCAGGGAGGATCAATACTTCTACAATAAGGTATTGTAACTTTTTGAAATACTAGCAAAATGCTCCACAAAGTACATCACAAATATCCAGTTATCTCCTAGTTAAACAATGTTGTTTAAAAGCTTAGGACATTTCCTATACTCATCCCTTCAATTTGAATTCTCCCATACCATTCAGAGCTCATTCCTTTCCGGTTCTTAAAAGATGTGGATTGTTCTTGTCCTCAGAGTTACAACATGGAGTGTGATAGAAGGTGTCTGTGTCCAGTGGTGGCTTGATTTCCTCTTACATTAAAAAAAATATATGAAGGCTTGTGGTATAACTTTCACATACATATCACTTTCTGGGTGTTCTGTATGTACTTTCACATACATACCTTGTACTTGTACATACTGACTGGCCCCAAATGTTTTTGTGGGGTTTTCATAATACATATTATATACTTTATAAGCTGGTATTATTATTAATAATTCTACTTACCGCTTAAACTTAGACCATATCTTTGCTTACTAACAGTCTAGTTGGTGGTCTAATGCGGACTTATTTATAATAAAAAAAGTTTATTTTATTTATTGAGCTTTTGCGCAGAGGCGAATATGTCACTCTGGTAACATTTCTTCTATAGTTAAGTTTACAATTTAAAATTTAATTTCGAAGGCTTTTAGTTTATAAAGCGTTCTGGCTGTGTCTAAGAGAGGCTCAGCCAGAACACTATTACAGTAACCAACTGACACTTGTTTGTTTAGGACAGTTGTTCTAATTGATTCATTTGAACCACACTCCATGATAATGAAGGTTTGAAGTGGGGTTTTAATGTTTTTACTGCTACTGGTCTATGGCCATTGTCATTGACTTTTTTTCTTACAATCATGGCCATATTATATACTAAACTTAGTACTATGACAGCCCTGTTGGCTCATTGGGAGTATGTCTGCCTGAGCTGTAGGGCATGGGTTCGATTCCCGCCAAGGACAAATGTTTGTTTGGTATAAACAAATGTTTGTTCTGTGTCTGGGTGTTCTGTATGTATTATAAGTATGTATTTACAAAAAAAAAAAAGTATTTATGTATTCTATCAGTTATCTGACTTCCATCACACAAGCTCTGCTTAGTTTGGGGTCAGATGGCTCTCTGTGTAATGTGTCCTACAATATTTATTTATATCCACAGCAAAAGGAGCAACTCCATAACCTGAAGAACCACATTGGCAATGAGATCAACTTCCATCAGGAGCAGATCAAGCGTCACGAGGACGCCATCCGTCGTCACAAGAAAACAGTTGAAGAGATGGAAAAAAAGTGAACAACCTTCACATTTACTTCAAAACAAATACCAACTATTATTTAACACACCATTACCTTGTATTCTACAACTATACAACTAAAAGCACCGTGAAATAACCCAATTAGTCCACAATCATGTTTAACTTTCCATTTATAATCAGTGGTTGTGTAATTCTGGAATTTGGGTTTTATTGATATTGCAGCATCAGTGTTGAAGATGTAAAGATGTAAGATTGCACATAATTATTTGTAAGGTGTCCATTTTTTCGCTTTTATTTTGTTTAGTGGTTAGACTGATGTTTGAATTATAATCTTAGGCATCCTGAATGTTGTTTATCTGAAACGATATACCCCTCTGAACATCTCTGTATGTTTACTAATTTGAAACTAGCACCATCTGTCAGAATATTCATTAAATGTATCATCAATAAGTTCCGACGTTAGTCCACTAGTGACGTGGTGTGCTATTGCATTAAAATATTTTTTTCTCTTCTTGGCATCGCACTCTGTGCATTCTGCCAGTTTAATGCTTCTGTATTTTGTGTGCAGTTTTCAGTTTCTTTATATTTATAGTCAAAGTCCAGTCCGTGCCAGTCGAATCTAGTCATGCTTTAATAAAGTAGTGGTGACTTTACTATAAGCTTCGATGGAGTTTTGGAAGCAATACGAACAGTCATGAATAAAACACCGCTTTTTTATTCATAATTATACTCGAAAAACACTAGTTTTGGAAAAAAAATACAATGGGGCGACACGACTCTTTCCGCGTTCCCAAGAAGTTACCTATCCAAATACTGGAAAAATTAGAAGTCTGTAGGCGCAGTCTGGTGAGTACGGCGGATGACGCAGAGCTTCCAACCCAGGCTCTTGCAAGTTGGAGACTGTCTCCTGTTGACTGTTGACCAAAGCTGTTTGGAGATGTGCGAGCTTCTCCATCTTTGTATTTAGTTTTTCACAAAACACATCTGATTCATTGTCGATCAAAATTTTCGGACGACCACGAGGTTCATTTTTCAGGGTGAAATTTTCAGAATGGAATCATGAAAGAGATCTAATACTTAGAGAACTTGGTTGTACCAATAATGTGAAAAATGAAGCAGAGTTCATTTTAATCGTTCACAATTATTAGCGCCATCTGTTGAAATCAGATGTTAAATCTAGAACTGGTTTCGTTTCGGTAGCGTTAGGTTAGATAATATCGCAGATTCAGTTAAATTAGATTTGAATTATTTATCTAAGATGTATCTAATCTAATACCATTAAACGAGCAATTTTTGTATACCTATATAGGTATATAAACAGAATCTCGGTCGCCTCCAACGATTTTCATGAAATTTAGTATGCAAAATTTTGTGTTTTGGGGGCGATAATCGATCTAGCTAGGTTTCATTTTTAGAAAACGTCGTTTTATTTCTGTTTTCAGGCCATGCAAAATTGCTATTCTATCATTAGAATACGAAGGTAAATTTCGCCATGTTTTACAAGCTTATAATAGCTGTGAGAAATTGGGCGGTCCCGAATCCAGATCACCGTGGTTCGAGTCCAGATGATTGTTTTTTCCCCTTTTTTTTCAAGTTCTTTAAACAACCATATATATAATAAACAATAAGTACCTGGGTACTTGGGTACTTATTGTAATGTGTTGTGAGCACAAGCAGCAGGTAAGGCTAACTTTAATAGTTACCATTTATCGGTAGAGATGGCGTGTAACTCGATTTTGAGCACTTGGTTGTTTTTTTGATTTGTTGGCCTAGATTTTTTGTTGCATTGTAAACTGAATCATTACTTAGTACTCGGCGTATAGATTTAAAACACTTTGCATGTATTTTTCTGTAAGTGTCGTGGCGTTGTTTAATCTAAGTTGTATTAGGATTACAACACATAATTAGGTAAGTACCTATAACATTTCATCGACGCGTCTTCTACCTTTCTAAGATATCTAAATATTATTAGCTCGTTGGACGCATTTAGATGTCAATCACGTTGTGTGTTTTGATCGTACAGACAGACTGTAGGTCGTCGCCCCAGCAAATAATATTTCTGTCAGGCGCGAGATCAAGTTTAGAACGGGTTCGTTCGATTAGTGTAAAGCACGGGACGGCTCGGGGGCTTGTTTTATTTGGGCCTATTATTCGGTAATGAATAGCGGTGCGTGACGCGAAACGCAGCTCCATCGACCATCGGCGGCGCGGCGCGGCGCGGCGGTGGCGCGGCGGCCGGCGGGCGACGACCGGAGCGGTGCGAAGTCGGCCGCGAGCGACGCGCCCGCCACCCGACTCGGCTATCAACCGAACTTCACCGAGTACCGAACGCCACTCAGTTTACCACAATCGTAATAGGGTGCCGCATGTCGTCTCACGACACATTACTCGTGTGTATAGTGTTTGTGGAATAACATAACAATCCTGTGCAGTGTCATAACAGAGTGATAGTGTAATACAGCTGGTGCGACCGGTCCGGTTTACGTTGTTGTGATGCATTTGAGGATTTACCTATGGCTGTCTTGTGTACTCCTCGCAGGATACGTTCGAGCGACAGAGGTAAGGGGGACCGTCTTAAATGCGGCATCGGCTATAGCCGACATGGGCACGGGGGACGCCAGCCCTCGGCGAATCGCCGAGCGCGAGACTGTATTCACCAACTTGTACTTTCAATGTCACACACCATATCACGGGATTGTAAAGTTGTGAGAATGCACACATGCCGTGTAGTTAGGCGTAGGCCTGAATGCTTGCGAGAACGAGAACGGCTACCTTGAATGTGGTAATCGCAGGTAAACATTCGTTATCTCGTGGCTGCGCTCCCATCGATTCGAGCCGCGTTATTTTTGTTTCCGTATCACCGACTATCGTACGACGACGTAAACACGCTCGAGACATGAATGGGATCGAGTATCGCCCACGTTCAGATTGGGAGAAAGCTGGTTTGCTTTACGCGCCTACATAACATCCCGATGCAAGACCCTGTTCAGTTAAAAATTTACTCGCTCGCAGAGCCGCAATCGCTAGCGCCTAGGCACTTTTAAATAAATTCACTCCGGGAAACCTTTGGAAGAAAGCAAAAGTCCCTAAACTTAGTTTCGAATTCAAGTCAACATCTATGTGCCTAGCTGAACTCCACTTAGAGCGAAGTTTAGTATCGCTTCGAGCGAACGAAGCACGAACTAAATTTCGACGGAAGTCGGATATTATGTCTGGGAGATGAGTAATGAAGCAAACTGCAGACGGTGCAAACATTTGCGCTACACAATCCATTGAACCGGCAACATTCTGCTGGAAGGATGTCCTCTACGAAGTTGCCAGCGCTAGCACTAAACTTAGAATTGGAGAAGTTCCTTCAACGCGCATTCCTATGAGTCACTCACCCACCCATTTGCGCCAAGCACATTGCTTCATTCACAATATGCTCGGGACAGATTGTCAACACGATAATAAATTAAGTTAATAGTACGTACTTCGGACGTGTTCTGTTAGAGAAGTAGGTTTATGTAGTGTGAAGGTGACCCCTGCATAGCATAGGTAACCTAATTTAGGTCATAGGTACCTACCGACATGCAGTGGCATTATGTTGCTCTCGATGTAGAGACTTGTCTAAGTAAAGCAGGATCTGCTGTCAGGTTATCTCTGTCGCACTCATTATCTTTTTTAATGAAATATAGTGACCGTGACCAGAATAGGTACGTCCAGTATCGACTAAATATACGATATCACGCAGAAACCTACCTGCTCCTCTTATTACTCCAACTCGGCAAAAAATTTACGGATCTTGACCGAATCCTTAAAAGGACCACCCTGAAAGTGCAGTCAAATTTAAAACAGCTAGATAACAATATTTTTCTGGTACTAGTTTTACACATAAAATGCCAGAATATTCGAAATCTATCAAAAGATAATTATAGATTCCTCTCACATGTTTGCTTGGCCTTTATCATTGTCTGCGCGCGGAATCGTGTATTAAGCTAAAAATGCAAATTCAATATTTTTTCCAACACACAAAAAAATGCAACCTCAGGTAAGAACAATGTTGTGATAGCAGCAAATATAAAGTAAAAAGGTTCATGAAAACCCTAATTTAACCTAACCATTATGTTTCTATAACATTATTAGGCAGGTACCTATTAAATAGAATGTTTTTTGAAACGGCGAAGAGAACTAAGAATGTAATCAGAACAGCAAATCATATTTTATGTGGAGTTGCCTTTCTTACTACACCAAATCCGCACGCATACGACTCGATTATTTTTATCAATGCAAATAAGGTCTCCTGTGCACTTGTACAAATAAAGCCAAGGGGTATCTTAGTGGTATATCGCTATCAGGTAAACGTCTCTGAAATATTTCAGAGTTTAGTATCTCTGAATACAATTAACAAAATCATTCCATTATCTGACATTTAAAATTTTATAAATGTTTGCCAACTACTACTTTTTTGATAGTGTATTTTTCATTCATAAGTGTACATTATTGTACCTATATTTGAAGAATCAACGAGTGGAATTACTTCTCCATAACTAGGTATGAAGTGAATGATGGAAGCAGCAGCAACGAAAATGTAATATTTTCTTCTTTCCTTATTTAGACGGCACTTTAGCGTAGTTTCCTCGAACCCACAGACCAACATCAAATAAAAAGATTATGAAAATATGTACCTATGTATGATTAGTAATTGTACGCCAAACTCACCAGCATTGACTAATGGTATAAGTTGCATGGATGAAAACTACAGCGCTCACATTGGCTAGAGATCACAGAGTTGGTCTGTGGTTGAAACCCATTCCGCAGGTCTGTACATACTTACCATAAGAGAACTAAAAGCCACCTTTTCGTTCCTTCAAAGTCTGCTTTGGTGTTGTCTAACCAGATTTAACTTTATTTGGGAGCATTACACAAGAAAGTTAGAAGGTTCATACCTATAAACACTGAACGACGATGGTCTTGGCCTCAGGTACAAGAAAACACCACCGTGCACTTTACCGGTTTTGCGCTGAAAGCTAGATCGTTCTTCCACGTGTATAATTCAGTGTCTAACACATGCTACCAGGCTTAACCTTCTATATAGACGTCATAGTCCACAAAGACCCTTCGACCACATACCAGATGCTCGAGACAATAACTCCCTCTACAAAACAGTAGGCAAAGAAGTGCAAGCGAATCAAGGCCATGCCGGTACCATACCTACCTATTTTATTTATCACGTGTCCGACAATCCTGATGCCTTATGTGTGATTATCCAATTACACGGATTCTAGGAGTCATACGACAGTGGCTACGCAGTCCCTATCACTTGCTGAACCCTGAAGCGAAATGAGGACGTGCCTACTTATTTATGAGTCAACGAAACCTGGAATTTATTTGTCGTTGGCGTAGGGGAGAGCGCGATGAAACGACTTATCCAGAAATCTTGATGCTCAACAAAATAAGAGGAAAAATGGCCTAATATTTAGTTATTTATTACAGTTCACAACATCTTTATAGGGGGTATCTGTAATACGATGGTGTAAGCTTACATGTGTTTTGAAAAATTAGTTACATATATGTACCTATTTGTGATTAAGGAGAAAATATTTTTTCAATGACAGGATGACCAAGTCGCTCGTCTGATAGCACGTGTCACGCTTACGGTATGAAATTTGAAACTGCGCGGATGTATTTCTTACCATGATATAAAGATGGAATGTGAAATGATTCTGCTGAGACATTAAATTCGTAAACTAGTAAAGTTTGCATAACGATTGGTGGTAGATCACCTTAGGAGGTCGTCTAGGTAGGTACCATCGCATTACCAAATATTCTGCCGCCAAGCAGTAGTATGTCAACATTACTGTGTTCCGGGTTAAAGGATACTGCAGCTAGCGAAATTACAGGGCTGTTGAGACTAAACATCGAAAGTCTCAAAGTAATGAGCGCCAAAGCAGTGATGCCTTGGACTTGGTTTTCTTACTCAAAGTTATGTGTATCGCTGCAATGGTCATGAATAGACCATTACTCCTTAGCGGTTAAATACCAAACGTGTGGTAACAACTTAAAAGAAAGTCCCACAAACAAAAAAAAAACGCGTATACCCACCAAATATGCCCCCTTGTCCTGCGTTGGTTACGCTTGGTTTTTAGGAAAACTGAGCTACAATTAGGAGGTATGGATTAATACTTATATCCGAGCCCTGTTTAAACTGTCCCACTGCTGGGCGTGGGCCTTTTCTCATTGTGAGAAAGGTAAGGCCATATTTTGCCACGCTGGTCAAGTGCGGGGCACTTTACATATTTTCGAGAACTTTTTAACTACTTTCGGACATGTAGGTTTCCTCACGATATTTTCGTTCACAGTTTGAATTCATCAACAATATGCACATACCTTCGAAAAGACAGATGCGTGCGTGGATTTGAACCCAGGACCTCCAGATTGGATGCCAGTCTCCCAATTAGGCTGCCAAAACTTTAATGAAAACTATACGCTTATACCTACTGGTGATATTAGTAAGCAGTTGGTCGATATTTCTCTACGTTAGTCGGGTAGTATTATTGTTTCCGATTTGACTTTAAATAGTTTGCTTGTTAGGCGCATACCTCCATAGATCTTCTCAAGAACTTTCTGTGTTGGCGACTAAGTGTTCACTAAAGACTACGTTGTAAGATTTAGTAGGGATGAACAAATTAGTCGATAAAAGGAAAGTATTGCAAATAACGCATCTGTGAAATAGTAAAGTACTAGCGGCGCACCGCTGTTTTTTTCGGGATCAAAAGTAGTCTGTGTTAATCTTGAGTGTCAGCTACCTCTATACCAAATTTCATCAAAATTGGTCCAGCCGTTTGAGCGTGAAGAAGTAACAAACACACCTACACACAAACTTTCGCCTTTATAATAATAGTGTGCTGCAAATGTTAGAACGAGCAAAGGAAAGTTTCAGAGAGTACCTACTATAACAAATTACCGTTGGCATTAAGTACACTGTTCTACTTATGTTTAATGCAAATATTTTTATCTGTGATAGTTCCAATTAACGACTAGGGTAATATTTATTTTGGTGACTCGATTACAAAATATGGCCTGCCTCCAACCGACTGTTTCGCTGCTAGTGTTTTTTTGGTTGCACGTAATATTCAATCGGTGAGTATACATTTTAATGATATAGTATTAAAGATAACTTTAATTTACATTAAATGTCCCAACTAACGTATTTATCTGGATAAGGATTATTTTATATTTGAAAGATTAATTTGATTAAACGTGTTAGCCAAATGTTACTATACTTTTGACGATTTTTTAAAAATATGAATTACAAATAGGTATATTTAAAGAAGTCTCTTTATTGTTCACACCAATTACAAGAAATTTTAACAATATAAACTTAACACTAGTGGAACAATCGGCGGTCTTATAGCTAAGAGCTATCTTTTCCAGGCAACTTTAGTATGTAGAGGATTCTAGTAAGTCAAGGACGGGATGTGTTGACAAGAGATAAACATTTAAAAAAAAAAATTGAACAATAGTAGTGTATAGTAATAGCGATCACCTGGAAGAAGTACTGGGCTCATAAAGAAATATTTAAATCACAACTTCCGCTGTCCACTAAGAAAATAGTTATGGACTCAGAAATACTTCCATGTCTCACTTATGGTTGCCAAACTTGGACGTTTGATTCAAATACAAAATCCAAAATTCGGTGTACTCAGAGGAGAATGGAAAGAAGTTACCTAAATATAAAACTAAGAGACAGGGTGAGAAATGAGACTATTCGCAAAAAAACAAAGGTGACTGACGCCTTGACTTTTGCACTACAAAGAAAATGGAAGTGGGCAGGTCACGTGGCTAGATATAGCGACGACCGATGGACGCTGAGATCAGTGGCGTGGCCTGGCCCACGAGGCACCAGAGCGAGAGGCCGCCCGTGTGCTAGATGGGCTGACGAAATATTGTCGGTGGCGGGTCGAAACTGGCTAGACATAGCTAAGGATAGGACATCGTGGAATTCCTTGAAGGAGGCTTTTACCCGATGGGGGTCCTTACATAATTAACAATTGAATGTTTGTATTAATTATTAAATATTATTACTATTATTATCCTGAATGAAATTATGTACCTACCTATTAAGTATTATTGTATGGAATGAATAAAGCTTTATTATTATTATTATTATAGTGTATAGTAATAGTGTGTCATAAACCTATCATTTTCAATAGTGTACAAAGCCAACAACATATCTAAAACTAAACCTGTTCCATTTAAGATTTATAAAACGAATAGTCCTAAAATGCTTTTATAAAATGAATTAATTTTTAAGTGGCATATTTTAACTGTAAAGTGTGTGTGTGTTTTATATAACATCAACTTTTAGATCTAATTTTAGTACGTAAGAAAAATCGTATGATATCTTTCAATATTGTACGGCCATCTCCAATTTGTACACTTAATCTGTCCAGGTTGTCATAAAGTTTATCAATTCAGTTACGGACATCAAACATATGTTTCTACTCTTGTCTTTTTATAATTTCTGACAAATAAATATGTAATACATATAAAATATTACGTCTGCACTCCCTAATGGGGTTAAATGTATTAAGTCTATACAACGACATGTTGAATTGCATAAACCCTGAAGTTGTACGCACGTATTGCTATAGAGTGTTGAACTGAGGAATGAGGATGTAGTTAGTTTTTCACGATGAAAGAGGAGATGGAAAGCGAATGCGATGTGTTAACATCGCTAACTATGAATTGTTGAGCTGTACCACCATTCACGGTATAAACAGTTCACTAACAAACGTGCCTGTTTTGATAATAGATACCTACTTGGTGCGTGGTGGTTACTGGTTTACTGTGAATTTTAGAGCGCCCGTAGCGTTTAATTTGACAACGGCCGAACGACTGGTTATATATTCTGAACAATCAAATAAACCGGTTAACACATAATTGTTGGATTTTGTAAGAATATGTAATGTTTTGTTATGGCTAATAACAGGTTAGCATTGGTCAAACACTTAGCCTGTAGTCAAATAATAGCAAGGAAAGTTGATTCATGGATGTTCTTGACTAAATTTTCTTACCAATTGTTCTTCAGCTTAGGAGCAGGAGTAGCTTCGAGTGGTCATTGCTTTGTTATACCTTTTCTTATGTTGTGCTCTTGTACTGTGAGATGTTGCGAGTCTTGTTAGGCGTTGACGAAAATATTACGTGACATAACCTTATTGCGTACATGATATAGTCAAACTAGGATCGTAATAAAAAGCATAGATGGTTGGCAAATTTCTTTTCGATGTTTTGTTTCATTGAAAAGCCCAGACTTTTGATGAATGTACTCTGGTAATAATCAGTGGCGGGCTGGTCCCAAGTATAGACTGTAAAATTTTTGCCGCCCTCGTCTATTCACATTTTCTAGATTATTTTTGTAATTCAACAATTTAGTTATAATTCTACAACAAATAGGTTTTGGACATATTTCCTAAAGTTGGTACATATTCAACAAATAATGTCATATACCTATTGTCAATGATTTACAAATTTTTTTTTTTCAATTACTAACTTAACCTAACCTACTGAAATAATAGTAAAAATCAATAGGCAAGCAAACCACTCGGTATGCAGCCCCCACCGGAAACTCGATCTTCCCTTGTATAAGTGGACCCACTCATACAAGTGAAAAAGTGAATGAAATATATTAGATCCCTAAATTTGCCGCCCCTAAAATCTGCCGCCCTAGATTCAAGCATACTCAGCCCGCTGGTAAATCCGCCACTGCTGGAAATATTCGGGGTAATCATGCGACGATCGTCGTAGTGACGTCACGATGCAAGAACTGAGCCCAATCAACACTTTACTTTGTAATTTAATAACAAATCGATTGGAAAATATATTGAATGATGAAATATGTCTATTGGCAAATCTAGTGTAGTTCTTAAATTTTGTTGAGAGACATCATTCATCTACGGAAATTGGGTAAGCTGAGATGTGATGGTCAAGGTTATGGGGCCGTGCGCTCTGATATACAAAAATTACCTAGCTGTAGAACTGTTCCCTAAGTGACAAAGAGTATTTAAAAAAAAAATAGGTAAACATATAAACACATCGCCATCTAGCCCCAAACTAACCACAGCTTGTACTACGGGAACCGGATAACTGCCAGAATATGTACTATTAATACATGCTTAAAAGTACATACATTTAGAACACACAAACACAAAACAAACATCTAAGTTCGTCACACAAAACAATTGTCTCTCAAAGCAATAATATTAATAATACTCAGCTACAAGGCAGTCAAGTAGTCTATACCAAAACGACATGCTGAAAATTGACTAGACAAACAATCTTCGACCGTAAAAGACGATACAAACTTCGGGTTAAGGCATACAATGTCAAAAGTAAAAATGTTTAAAGAGCATGAAGATATAAAGAGCATTAAGTCCAAGGAGCAAAATGTTCCTAAGCTCACAAAGACCAAAGAGCAGAAGCGTTCATAGCGCAGAACGTCTAAAATTCCCTTTGTACTGCCAAATGAACTGCCATGCCTAGTTTATTTTAGTGACTTAAAACAGTACTTTGGCCTTACTGCTTTTTGGACGTTTTGCTCCTGTAATAATTCACAACAGATCGTCATTTTGCGCTTTAAACTAAAATTCGAAAGATATAGATATTAAAATTATTATAAATAAACTTGCGTTTGACCGCCATCTCGCTTGATGTTAAGCGAAGATGCGGTCTACGATAGCTCGCCTAGAAGAAACCGATTCACACTCGACTTAAAAGCACCCAGATTGTATGTATCTGGGAACACCCACTCAAACAGCGAATTCTATTGCTTAGTTCTGCAAAGACGAACCTCCGCAAAGTAAGATTTAATTCAACATCGATCACAATAGAAATATGCAAGCAATTACTCAAGTAGAACCTTCAGAGACAATGAACATAGAGTTTATCGTTAGCGTGAAAGTGGGCGGCACTCGGATGTATAGGAAACCATCAGTTATTTCTGATTGCAGTAGAAACATTGAAGCTGTTGACCTCCAAGTGAACGCCAGCGAACAACGAATTGCCCTTGCGTTATTTTTAGCAGCCAGGACGACGGATGCTGAGGACGCTACGATGTGAGATCACTGCAATTATGTTCTTAAATTACATCGAAAGGATTGTGTGTAAGTCTGAAGGCTGAAAGAGCTTCTGGAAATTATTTATTCGCTCAAAATGTTACAATAAAAGAAAATACGTTGTTCATGATGATCTTGGGGATGGAAATGGATAACATCGTGAACGTTGAAGGTTTCATTAAGCGTGAACTTACCACGGAACAAACAGTATGCCGCTCTTTCTCAAAAAATGCAACTTTTTCGTCTTTCGGTAATTTTATTGGGAACTCCGATTTCCCATTTTTGTGTCGGGGAAGGAACAAGTCTCCATGCTTTGTCTCCAGCGACAATCCTTAACTTTAGGTGGGTTGGCGGCATAATTTTTTTAGTCCCATATTGAACTTTAAATTTTAATTCTATAAAGATTCATCTAATGTTGTTTACGGCTGTCATTAGTTTTTGTGCGCGATAACAAAGTATTAAGTACAAAGAGCACCGACATAATAACATTAGCAATTTGCTTCTCAGTAATGATTAGGTTCTAGCCAGAATAGTCAGTTATGGAACACATCTATGTTCAAGTAAATTTTGAATTATCAAATTAGCGTTTTTGCTCCAAATAAAAACTGTAAAGATATAATTAGTAGAATAACAATTGTTAATAATTCAAATGCGCAACCATCTAAATAAATAATGCCAGGTGTGCCAGGTTCACACAGGTGATTAATAGAAAAACAATTTGCTAATTCAAATTACCCTACTGCGTCAAATCCGCGAGTTCGCAGAATACCCAATACTTAGTAACATAGAATAAGCACAAGTGAAACGTGTGAAAATAGGCCGGTGACCCTCCCCTATTGTGTCGGAGTTTTTGTTCCAACTTCGGGCCAGACATTGTTCGAGGAACGACGGACACAAATAGATGAAGACGAATTCGACAATGACATTCCAAACTACATAGCTATTATATGAGATGGTCCTCCGAGATTTTTACCTGTTGATTTGAGTAATGCTTTTTTATTTTTATATTGCCAAAAAGTTAAGTAGGTACAACAAAAAGTTAAATTGCTTATTTGTATAAGAGGGGTTACTACGAATACAAATTATGTTGCTGTTATTTTTTTATTCTTTCGGACATTGAAATGTGTTATGTCTAATTTAGTAAAAAAAAAAATTAAAATGAAAATATAATGCTGTCTGTAATCGTTTTCTTTAAGTTCTAAATCGCTTAGTGAGCTTTGTAAAGAGCGGCGACGGAGTGATTAACCGGAGAATCAAAGTCACTGACATAGTTCAATGTATTAGCAAGCTGATGTGGCAAAGTGCCGGCTTGTCTGTCGCAGAACCGATGACCGTTGGGTTAGACTTGTTCTAGCGTAGAAAGCTCTTAGCCTCGATGGCAGCTAGCAGTAGCTAAGAGTAAAAAGCCGAAGTTCGGTCTTAAGAGCGTGCCACAAGAGAAGCTTATGTCCAATATAATAATGACCCAACAATTTTCGATTGTTATTACTACAGATGGATGGATGGCATCAGGTAAAGTAACAACTGTTGTAGTATTTTATAAAAGCATTTTATATTACGGTCCCATGATTCATAATCACAGTAGGCACTTACGTTGATTACTTACTGGGGGTTGAGTTTCTAACACGCTCTGTTGTACATTTATAGGTTTGTCTACAATTATACATATTATATATAGTTTTTTTTTATATTTATTATTATTTAGTAGTACATAATAATTGAAGTCATTCAAAAATAAATTGTTTGACAGGCTCGGTGTTTGTCCACAGCGCATCTGATGGTGTGGTTAAACAGACAGCCTAGAATGGAACTGGCTCTTAAGTCAAGCTGTTTTCCGACACACGGTTAGGTGCTTGGCAACAGATCTTCTGATTTGAGGGTTGTAGCTACCCAGCCGAGTAGTAGAAAGTACCCTACCACCACGCTATAGTATCCTCACGATGTTTTCCTTTACCCGCAGCTCAAGGTCATTGTTGGGCTTTGAACCCACGCCCGTCAGCGTATGAACCGACCGCGCTAACTACTGAGCTATCATCACTACAAACTTCTATTGTGGCTGTATTTTTTCACTACTAATTGTATGAAGCTATTCAACTATTAGAGTTTGGGTTCATAATTGGAGTGCGTGTCCAAGAAATTATAAAAAAAAGTATGAAATGGTTAGTCTATTAAAGTTTTCATTGGTGACTAATTAAATACTCTCTAAGTAAATTATTAAAGTCATTAAATCGGTTTTTCATTTTGACTTAGTGAGCAAATTTCAACTGTAATAACTTATTGATACCCTTGCTAATTAGACCACTGAAAAGACGGCAAATCTCTTCAAATATTGAAGTAGGTGATGAAAAATAAATATTGTGCTGCCTGTCGACGTCAGAAAGTTCAGGAAAGTTGGAAAACTTTAATATAGAGACGCACCTTGCCTTTGAACTGTGGGTAGATAATACTTTAGTAACGTATGCAAAAAGTTTAAAAACAACTGAACGTGTCGGGTACGAAATTTGCTTATGTATGAAAGTATGTTTTCGTTTTCTGAATTAGTTTCATACGTTATTGGATGACCTTTTGTATTTTTAACTTTTTTACCGACTCTGCATATTGACTGCCAAGTCTTATTATGAAGTTACGATTTTCTCAATAACAAGCTATTACTAATTACTCAAACATTATTTATTATTAGTTTAAAACTTGTATGTTTACTTAGGCAGAACGTTTGATACTTATTATACTATAGGAACATTGTAACAACATTCGTACAAATAAATAATTCTTTATTACTTTCTTTCTTTCATATAAGTAATATTGAGCCATGCCACCAAAATTTATCTACAAAATATATTTTTTATTGGCAATACACACGATTTACATTGACAATACAATTTATGATTTTATTTCATTTATACGGAATTTATCACGTTTGTTTAGGTCGGATACTACGATTATAGTTTCTGTCAAAGCCGGTGACCAGTTTCAAGGAGTCAAAGTAGAAAACGGCGCGCTCGCGGCTTCGTTTCCCAAAAAGTATCAAAACATCGACATTTTTTATTGCAAATAATAATTATTGACTGTAATGGTCATTTAACTAATGAGATTGGGTAAGTAGTTCGTTTGTAGATAAAAAAAACATTAATAATCACTACATAGTATAAAACGAAGTCGCTTTCTCTGTCCCTATATCCCTATGTATGCTTAAATCTTTAAAACTACGCAACGGATTTTGATGCGGTTTTTTTTAATAGATAGAGTGATTGAATAGGAAGGTTTATATGTATAATAACATCCATTAAATAGTGGAGAAATACTGTTATTTTTGAGGTTTATACCCGTGCGAAGCCGGAGCGGGCCGCTAGTGGATACATACATCTTGGAGAACATTTGTAACACAGCACCGTCTAGCCCCAAGCTAAGTGAAGCTTGTACCATGGGAACCAGATGATAATTGATAAATAAACTAGGTACCTACCTATATAGCTTATTGTTAATACATACAAAACACACGAACAAATATCTATGTTAGATACACCAATGTTAGCCTTGAGTGGACTTCTCAATGTGTCTCCTTCTCAAGGTTTCAGCTCACGTAGCAGAACTAGTACCAAATGAGAATCATAGAGAACAAACAGAATTTGCTCTCACAAAAATCGTCACGATGTTTTTCATTAATAAAGGCGCCTATAGCTATAAAGAACAAATCTTAAGATTCAGCTGAAACTATAAATACCGAAAACAAAGAAAGCCCGAACAAAAGGGCTTTAAACCCAACTCTGTCAGTAACAATAAATCATACGAATTATAAGAAATTCTAGAGATCGCCATCTGCTTAACAGCTGTTACGAAAGTACTTTAGCAGTTATGATGATTCACGATCCCATTCATGATTTCATGAGATTGTTTTCCTTGTGCGTGGACTGTATCCCAAGATCTATATTGATATACTTAATATTTGAACACTCAGTGAACCGATGTGATATTTAGTTATCTGCAATCACTGTCGAGACTGTAATGAGCTAGTCTTTATAAGCCTCTTTCATTGAACGAGTGTTCATAAGTAAAACAAATTTTGTATTCTTTTACGAAGATCTTAGAAGTACGGCTAGTTTTATATAATTATGTTTAGTACCGGGTCTTAATAGCGCATAAAATACTATGAAATAGTTAATATTATTAATTTGACGTTTCGACCGATGTTAAAACATATTTGAAATAGCACGTTGGTAATAATCACAAATTTAGTACTTTTTTTATGATGAATTAGCTTGCGTTTGATCGCCATCTCACCTGATGTTAAGTGAAGATGCGATCTACGATGGAGCAAGTTTGCCTAGAAGATACTGATTCACTCTCGGCTTGAAGACACCCAGATTGTATCTATCAGGGAACACCCGCTCAGGTAACGTATTCCACGCTTTAGCCGTTCGAACAATGAAAGTAGATTGAAATCGTTTCGTGACGGATTTTGAAATGTCAACCATGAAACGATGTCGCTTTTTCGAGTTTCTCGCCGTCTGATAGAAAAATAGGCATGGGGGAATTAGACCATGCCGCTCTTAAGCACACTCCGAAATAAATCCTACAAACTAGCAACTTTGCGATGATGTTAAAGACTATGAAGATTAGCTTGAACGAGGAAGTATTAGTTTAATATTAGGGTTTTCTTTTAGTTTATTTATTTTTGTTGTCTTTTTAGTCCTTTCGTTGGCAACTACATACAAAATGTTGTCTACGACAATATTCGAATTATCGATTCGCAATAGAAATGTACAAATACACACTTGCACAAATGCATATTGGTCCAATTACCTACATAGAAAAACATATACCCGGTAATAAACATAATTATGTAATCAATAAATTCGCGAAAATATTAAAAATTTGTGAGGCACTTAGGCAGATGATGTGCGCTGGAAATTCTCCAATATCATTGAAATTGAAAAATTCAGCATAATACCCAAAATGGCAGAGGATACAGCAGAGGAATTGGAGGATGTTCTATTTGACTTGTCTTTACGAAGTGAGTGACACGTAAGTCAATGTTTTTAGAGTTATTATTAGGAATACTGAAATTCACACGATTTGCGTCTATAAAAAAATCTAAAGTAATATAGTTATTTGAGTTAGGAAGATGTTTATAAGGCGTGACATAGCACAGCGAAGACGCTCTACGCCGAGTTTTAACTGGCTACATCCGTCTTTTAGCATTAAGGTACTCCGTGAATTATTCACAAGGCCTCCTTCTAGAAAATGTTGTAAACATTGTAGAGAGATAAATCTGAATCAAGCTGCTAACCTCCATGTTATCGAATTTACCCGGTTCTATCTCTTGACACAGTACAGCTAGCACATTTTGTCTTATATTTCTATTAACAATAAAAATCTTGCGTTATTTGAAATTTAAAAAATAAACTACGTGATTTGATGCTGCTATAATATATCTTTAAGATGTCAGATATTCGGTATATTTATGTAATTATTCTTTTAGGACCTAGATAGAGTAACATAGATATACGATATTCGATAATGCTAACAGAATAACAGAAAAGTAAAAAATATTACGAGATTGACATAAGCTGCTCACGTGACATATCGAAAGCGTATGTCAATCCCGTATATTTTTTACTTTTTTTTTAACGATATCGTGTTACTTTCTCTAGGCCCTCAGAGCATTATATTGGTCCTACTATTGCCAACGAAAGTACTAAAAATACTACAAAATAAATTAAACTAAAACAGAATAGGTAACCTAATATTGTAATTTTACCAACGTACAATTTCAAATATGAACTCGACGCCGCGCCGTCAGAACTCAATATTTTTATTGCAATGTTGGAAGATTACATGCAAGTCTTATTGATATTAAACTTAGTAGATACCTACTGCCTACCGCCTTGTGGCTGTAGGGGAAAATCGACTGTGTGGAGCGGTACGATTAATTCCATAAAATCGATAGAAAAAATTATGGTTAAATTATTCTTGCAAACTTAAAGTTTTAGCTTTGGATATGAGGATATTTTTTGTAATAGTTAAGCGAAGCGATTAGCCTTTTCAGCTATGTGCAGGTGTGATGATTGTCAGTCAGTTAATGCTGTCGACTTCTAAGTCCCTGCGCCTTTTCAGTCGATTAAGGCATTCTGGTAGTGCGAGCTGGGTAGCTAGCTGGTCTTTGCAGATTGATTTTATATTTAATTGCACCCGCTTATTTAATTAGATATGAGGACATCATTGAGAGTTACAATCTGATTTACATGTTCCATTCCTTTTTTATGTACATAATCACACTACAAGACAAACAAACAACAAACTACAGCTCGGAAAGCAGATATACTACCAATGAGCCAACAGGGCTGTCATATGTATAATTGTATATACCACATGTGGAGGAGTGTTCTGGCCCCGAATATACAATTGATGTAATGGTGAACACTGGCTTCCAAGAAGCAGTCCCGGTAAAACCTACCTAATCCTGAATGAAACGGATAGATGGGCTCGGTGGCCTCGACTGATGTTGCGAACTATACCTGTCCTGACGACCTAAATTGTTACAAATCGACCTCTCGTTTCTTTTAGCAGATTAAAAGGCAATTTATTTTGTTTTGACATTGTAACCTTGTGATCGTAGGCGGCACGATCTTAATGTTTAATTTGGCATTAAGGAAGTTTATTATTTATTGACTGCTTGAACTGTGAACCTCTTGGTTGGCTCGGGTATATGCTGGTAGAAATGCAGAAAATACACCAAGCAGGACGTCGCGTCGATGCAGGACTTGTCGCCCTCACTTTGAATAAGAATAACAAAGCAGACACAGTTGATCCCCAACCATTATAAATATACATACTTACTAGGTAGCAACTACTAGACTGGATTTGATGTGACAATTTTATGAACATCATTGACTATGCATGCGGTTGCGAAGCCTAATGAGATTCTCTTGCCATTGTGGGTCGGACAAAACCCGGCCGGACATAGTTTTGTTGGTCATACCTAGTTCTACCGGGTGACTATGTAAATCTGATTGATGTCCTTTTGTTTTTAATACTTAGTTGTCATTGTGTTGACATTGAATAGGTACATAACAATATCATAAATGCCGATTATATGATACGCGTCAAATACGTTTTACTTCTTAAAAATTTATATGGTTTCATGGGATTAATTTTATTGTCAAATCATACGTCTGAATTTTCGCATACGGATATGGCAGTTTTGGAATAACTTATGGGAAAAGTCATGCGTATGATAAAAATAATCAAGCCTACAATTCAAACCTGTTGATCAATTTTTCATTTGAAAAAATAATCTGTCTCTAATTACCAAAGTATCTGTGTTATTTCATTATACATCAACGTGTTCGGTAAAATAACTAATATTTTATGGCTTCCTTGTTTGGCGTGGCCATTTTTAATCTCATATTAGGTGATTGTATGGTCAAATGTATCTCAAGTAAGGCCGCTGTTACACAGCGTTATCGGGACTTAGTGACAGATTTCTAACTCTTTTACTTATGCGGGATTACTCACATTTGTTTATGTCGGATACTCCGACTAGAGGTTCGGCCTCATTCAGTGCCCTTCTGGTTCCAGAGCGTACCGAAGCATCTCGACACTACCCAATCCCACCCCCCGCGCCCGCGCACCAACCGCTGTCTATACGTGCGGATGCGCAGCGGCCCGCAGTGCGAACCAAAACGAGGCCGCGCGCGTGTTGTACTCAGCTTTGTCTCCTTGAAGAAGGCCACCGGATGAGCCTAAAAAATAGTCGAAGCATCCGACATAATATCATCCACATTAAGTAAAACAAATGTATCTAAACCACGTCAGTTTCCATATTTTTTGTCTGCTGCAGATTCCTTACGATGTCATCTTGGAAAACTCCCAGAATTTTATTATTTTAATATCTGCCTCTCTACAGGTACATTTAATATTTTCATGTCCATAAATGAGGGTTACTTATATAACCTACCTACCTGCGTAAGGCGACATTATTTGATTTATACTCACGGTTCCAGACAATGTATTAGCATCGTGTTTCTCATACACAAATATTTGCGCGTAATTCCTAACAATAGGTTAATGGTTAGAATTAATTTATTGTCAATTCATTTGTATTCATTAAGTGCTCCGAGACATGCAAAACAATGATTATGTACTCGTTATTTGTATGTATTATCTATTTATTGTAGTCGTAAGTATCAGCGCAGAATAAATTATATCATCTAGTTATTCTTCTTGTATATGTTTTTTGAGTCGCCGTTTGTGCATTTGCCTGTGAGAAATATTTAGATATTTTCACATATATCATGAAAAATCAAGTTAAATAAGTCGCAACCAAAATCACACAAAGTAATGCACGGTCAAGTCCAGTTACGCCTTAGTAAGGTAATGGTGACTTTTCTACAAGCTTCGATGGAGTTTTGCAAGCAACGCAAAAAGTCATGTTTCACCACTTTATATCAGTTTCCCACACTCGCTCTTGTAATACGACACTTTATGAATAAATCACAAATATTTTTGTATAGATAAACAGTTACAATGGAGCGACGTGTTTTTTGCCGCGTCCCGCCAAAACTCTACCAGCTAGTTCCAAGCGGGTTCAAATCTAACGGTTTATTAATGGTTTAAAAAAAATCTTTATTGTATATTACTTATAATGTCTATAGTATACAAGTACATATCCTCATTACCACAGTTTTGATGCGCTCCACTTTGTCCGTCGTTGCAGGTCGAGCCTTAAATTATTTTTTTATAAAGAGTTCGAAAGCAGGCATGTTGTATATTTGGTATTCTATATACAAATCCATTTGAGACTATTTCAGAACTAAACTGAATGGAAACCTAGTTATAATCTCTTCTATCAAACATGCAGTTTGCTCGTCCAGGGACGATTCGATATTAAATATTAAATCTACAGATGGGACAAATTAGTTTAACGCTTAGTCGGCTCTGCTGTGATGGAGCGATCGGAAGTAATATTTTGCTCTGATGACCCTACGAAGCTATATTTGACAATTTTATTATTTGGACGTGGATTCGATTCCCACTCAGGTCTGTGTCTGGGTATTCTGTAGATGTTAAAGTATGTATTTACAAAAAAATATGTATATATTCTATCAGTTATCTGGTTCCCATAGCAGAAGGCTTGGCTTAGGGGTAGATGGAACTGTGAATGTCCTAGGATATTTATCATTTATTTATTATTATTCTTTTTATTTTTTTCCGGCAGCCTCACTTTGAGCCAGTTCCATTTCAGGCTAGGTGTGTCAACCATCTTCGATCACAAATACAAATATTTTATTGATAACACAAGTTACAGGTCATCTTTTAAAAATTTCAAAATCTTGACATGTCTATATAATGAAATGTCAAATATAAAACACATCGTCACTTAACATCAGGTAATCATCACTTCCATCGTTCTGAGTGAACTCGACTTTTTTCTTATAAGTAAGTCTCGCCCTCTAGGTAGGGTTTGATTTTTGCCAATTTTAGGGTTGATAATTTTGGGGTTGATCACAGCTCACCTACTGAGAACGGAGTTGGAAAACACATTATATTCGGCCGCCAAATTCACTATCATATTCATCGATGTTTATCAAGGACATAATAAAGCTCAATTAACATTAGTTTCTACATATGGTTGTAGTAAATTGAGGTGACCTAAATATTTTACAGATCGATAAGAGCCTAGAACTATCGACTGTACACTAATTTACAATACAGTTAGTTGGATGACAACTGTTTCTATTCCTTTGTCATCACGAGTGCCAAGTCTAAAAGTAACTTGTTTCGAACATCCAATTTTCCTTTAACCTTAAACACAAACAGCTGTATCCGTATATGTAGATTTGATTCCATTCTGCCCAAGTCGGTGTTCGCTGTTAGATATATTGATAGCAGAAACAGCTTAATAATAGTGCAACAACTGGCGGCCTTATCGCTTAAAACGATATCTTCTAAGTAACCTTAGTACGGAAAGAATTAGATTAGGATATAAATAGTGTACTCACTAAAAGAATTATTAAATGACATAAAAAATACTGTATTACTGCGTAATAGAAAAGAAAATACTCCAATAGTATACGAAACGCTGTATATTAAGAACATGGCACACCTATTTGTTAAAATCAAAGAGCTTATAACACTAAAATCTATATAGAAGAGATTTTCAATCCAAAGTGTGTGCAAGCCAAGCGATCTGTGAGATTGTTCTAGAGATGACTTTGTAAATGTCAAAGTTGCTTTAAAGAAATAATTACTACATCAATTTCATTTAATGTCATATTACGAAATTCTTAATTAATTTGCTAAATTAATATTTTTGCGGAGTTCAAAACAAGGTGTATACACTGCTGTACAGTTGAGCTGAACGGAGCGAGTTTTTGGATCGTCACCTAGTACGCAGTGCGCGTCATATTAGGGGTTAAAATAAATGCAATGAACCCTTTTAACCCTACGAATCCGACCTGTGTTGTCTGCAGTGAACAATAATGGCCTCGGAATATTAGGGTTGTATCGCATCGTTGGTAATGAAGAGGTGCGTATTTTTGGCCGTGTTTGTTTTGTTTTTAGGCCATGGCGATATTAAACGGCGCAAGGTAAGATAACGAACTGTGGAATCTTTACACTTAAAATATTTGGTAATTAGTGTGATATTAAGTACACGTCTTATTCGAGATAACTTTAATGCATTTTTTCTATCACGGTCTACGTTTATTGCTTGACTATTATAACGAATACTTCTACCAGGTTATAGGTTGTTCTAGGAATCCATTAAGAATATGTCAAGTGCATACATTCGAATGTATTTTGAAAAGGAATATGTTTGAAATTATTATCATGAAGTTTTTCTGCACACATCACACATCATCAGCCATATGACGTCCACTGCAGGACATAGGCCTCCTCCTGGGGAGGGGTTTTGCCAATACTCGCCACGCTTGGCAGGCGGGTTGGCGAGCGCAGTTAGGTATGATTGTTCAAGGAAGACGCTGCTGCCCATCTTCCTTATTACATCCCTTAGCCGACTCTTACGGCAACCACGGGTAGAGAAGGTGGGGTACAATTCTAACGCCGGCACCACCACGGCTAGTTTTACTGCAATAAGAATAAAATTTTAGATTTCAACATAGTTTTAGTTGGACAAAACTAATACTTCAAAAAGTGTGTTTTTGTGTTAAAGTTTCTTAAAAGATCGAAATATTAACAAATAATACATAAATATCGGTGGACATATCTTGCAGCCCTATCTAGCCAAAAATTTGCAAATCTTGCGCGGAGTGTAACGTTTTCAGGATTCATATAAGTAGCTATGACAGTTTTCTGTCTTTACGTACGAGGCACGCAGCGGCCCGTAGTACGAAACAAGACGAGGCCGTGCGCGCGTTGTACTCTGCTTTGTCTCCATGAAGAAGGCCACCGGATGTGTCCGAAATGTGTCCTTAATGTTATTATTATTCGATAGTGGCATTTCCAACACACAGAAAAGTGTAATCGAATTCATTCTATTTGAATAAAAAGCTTTCAGCTGGCTGGTGTGATGTCGTTGTATATATACTTTTTGTTTGTACGCTATCAGTCCATCAAAGTGCAGCTAAGCGCCATCGCCACCGCATCCCGTTCATATACCTGTAGTCCCGTAATCCCGGCGAGACAGCCCTACCTTTAGCAGCGAGTAATTTGTCAATGTCTCTCTCGCTTCACTGATATTAATGGAAATTTAGCGTCAACTGAATACGCCTTTGTGCTTTAATTACTGCCGATTGTTTCATTATTGATTTTTTTGACGTTGTTGGCAATTATTTTGCTGACTTAGCTTCGCTTTAAAATAAGCTAATAGTAATCTAATGATACGAGTCTGTTATCACATTACTTTGTGACCTTAAGAATATTAGCATTTAGGGAGTTATATATATATACTTATTGATGAGTTCAAACAGTGAAGAAAAACAATGTGAAATAACCTACATGTCTAAGAGTTCTTATAAAAAATCGAAAATGTGTGAAGCCTGCCAACTTGCACTTGGCCATCGTAACGAACTATGGCCTTCCCTTCTCACAATGAGAAGAGATCTGCGTCCAGTTTAAAAATTATTAAAAATTAAAAAAAACCTTTAAAAAACCTTAAAAAACCCGACACAAAATTAAATATAGCTAAGAACACCCCCGACTAATTCACCTTTCAAACAAAAAAAAAAAAAAAAAAAACAAAATCGGTTCATCCGTTCGGGAGCTACGATGCTACAGACAGACAGACACGTCAAACTTACTCGTATAACACCCCGTCGTTTTTGCGTCGGGGGTTAAAAACAAAACTAATTCGAAATATACCTATTGGTACTCTAATATGTACTTTCAAACTAGCAGTCAATTAGATTCAAACAACATGACATTTCGAAACTTGAACTTGCATTTTTTACTACTTTATTTCCATTTTATAAACAATTCAATTTCAGGGTTAAGACTTACATAGCCAAGGATTCTTATCATTTCCAAAGTAAAATTTATTTGTAGTCTAACATAATTTTTACTGGTCAACATTTTACGACAGTTTTTAGTACCTACCTCATTATAATATTAAAGTGCGTATGGCTTGATATCGTGCTTTTTATAACGTCATTTATTGTAAACAAAGTGGTGGGTTGGTACAGAGGTGCTGGTTTAATAAGCATACTGGACTCGATTACCTATAAAGTGAGCGATATAATTAGGTATTAGAATTTGATTTTGATATTTAAGTTGTTTAAATATTTTACCCGTTTTTTTTAAACTCATCCAAAATGACACATGCGTATTTTGGCAAAATGACATACATATAAAGACACGCAAAACGACACATACCATGAAATATACAGGGTGTGCCATAGAGAGTAGATCATCTTTTTACCTACGAAATAGGTGGGTAGGAGACATCACGACTGTTCAAGCTAATGCGGGAGCTAGCTCAAATCAGTTAACTTACCAATGACTTTGTGTATTTCTTCATTAATTTAAGGCGATCGAGAGTAAGAGATAACGCCTTTCCTGACCACTGTAGCGATTCACAGAATGTTTAGTAACAAAATAAAGTTCAGGGCATCGCTGCTTTGGCGCTCATTACTTTAAGAGTTTTGATGGTCAGTATCAATACTAGCCAGTATTTGGTCATCTAAGACAATTGGAATATAAGGCAAACCACTGAGTCACACAGGTCAACAAAACAAAGCCTAAAGTAAATCGAGGTAACAATAACACTGCTTAGTTCTAGGATTCCTAAAAGCTTTTAACAAAGCCTCTGATGAATTACTTAGCTTTTCACATTGGCATAACAAAGGTAAAATGGATGCCATTCCTAGGCCGAAGTTCATGATAAATGTGACACTGAACGTTTATAAATACGGCGTAAATCCGTTAATTTATTTTAGAGTTACTTAAGCCAAATAAATAAATTTGTTTGAGGATAAATGTTAAGGTATTGATAAAGTCACGCTAATCGTACTAATCCTGCTCCTACTAATATTATAAATGTGAATGTTTGTATGTTTGGATGTTTGTTACTCAATCGTGCAAAACAGCTGAATGGTTTGGAATTAGCTTATAGAATACTTTTTAAATCAGAAAAATATTAGGTACCTGTGAGATTACCAAAAATGTTCAAGGACACTACCACAACCCATCACCAGATGTCGTCTAGTCATAAAATCACGCTAATATAAGAGACTTTTTCAGGAATATGTCCAGAGTCAAAATTGTTTATAGCAATAAATACTATGAACCCTTCGGCACAGTTTTTTTTTTTCTATTATCTTGCAATCACTCATTTTCGACTATAAGCAGATGGGGTGTGTGCTGTTTGGCGTGTAGGGCGCTGTTCCCAGTGGAGCCAGCCCTTTATTTCAATTGGTTATTGCTCAAAAACATTATCTCGCCGCTTCTTAAGACAACGTATGGTTTCAGGGATGGTCAATTGCTCCGCTAACTGGTTCGGGTGCTTTTGTAGTCTAGATGCATATGCGGTCTTATGGGCATCTATTTCCTTTTGTATTATTGGCACATTTAAAATGCTCAGCTTATAATAATAATTAGTGTACAACTCAAGCTAAGAACCTTGTAAATGATTTATACAAGGTGTCTCTATGCAGACAAGAAACAGCTGATCCTTACGAATTAGCGATATATTGAAGCTAAACGGACCATAAACAAGTAATTATTGCACAGGAACACACGATTAATCACCAGTGTATAAGAAGCCGCCTTGGACTTCCTTCAAGTCCAGCGAGCGGTTAGTCGCAGGTTATAAATTGCAAAGGTTTCACCGCACGGTAGCAGTCAGTGGAGCAAGTAACTGGAACGTGACATAGTGTTATTCAGTACGATCGAGTGGACTGAATTGGACTTTCCGATTGTCTCATTTATTTGCATTAATCTCTCATTTATCTCCTTTATTTTGCAGTAAAAAGATTCTATTAGTAAATTAATGCTGGACTAAAAAGAGAAAATCATTCGATTGTTTCGTATTTGTAACAAATGTACGAATAATTATGTTTGACACCGGGTCTTAATAGCGCCCAAAATACTATGAAATTAGTAAAATATAAACTATAAACCAAATAAAACTAATGAAACTAAACTAGCTAGCTGCTAACTATTGTGTGAAACTAGTTTCATAGTATTTTGGACGCAATTGAGAACTGGTAATAAACATAATTATGTGTTCAAGTCGTGAAAGTTTAAAAATTACAAATGAACGAATATTAAGCTATTGAAAAGAAAACAAAGAGAAAGAAAATGCAATTTTTAATAAACACAAGACCATATCACAAACATCACGCACAAGAGAACAGATACATTAGGTTAAAATGTAATTGTAGTTTTATTAAAAATTTACCGATACACTCCACTCTTATGAATGGCATTAAACTTTTTTAGCGAGTCGTTTACCAGGCGAGCGAGCACAATTTCATGTTACTAAATGATACAAAAGTAAATAAAATATCAGTTAACTGGTTGCCATAGCACAAACTGTGTAGTTTGGAGCTAGATGGCGCTGTGTGACATGCTTAACTATTTATTTATATTTAGCTCCACCTAATACTTTTGGTCGCTTGTATTCAATAGTTAGCAATCTATTTATAGTATTTGTGATCGCGATACTGGTCTATTGGCTTGATAATTACTGGAATGGCTTAGTGGTTAGACGCGGTCAGACGAGCACATTTACTGTGCTCGTGTGACCGCGCCATTGTTTTGCATTATACGTGGTGACCACGGCAGTGATCGCGGCTTGGACGTGCTGAGTGCACTCAAATGGAAACGTACAAATTGTGGTCAGGAGTTCCGTACTCGATTTGATAATTTTTTCAATTCAATTTCAAAAGATCTTTATTTAGCATAAGTTAACAATAAGTACAAGCACTAGTGTACATTTTTTAATCCTAGTGGTACAGCATTTGGTTATTTAAAATGTTTTATCAAGCACTCAGGCTTATATAAAACTTGTAACAATAATCATAAAATTTATAATAGTAAAAAGATTAAATTAAGTTACAACTATGAGAAGTTTTATATATAGACTTTGAACAGTACTATATTTTATAATATGATATTAAATAAAATAAATCACCCAATTAGAGGGTAGTTGTAATAAAATTAATTGATCACTTGGTAAATGGTAAACTCGATTTGATAGACTATACTTTAGTGAGTTGGTTACGACTGGCTTCGCTGTCCATTACTGTTATTTTCCTTTTTAGATTCTACTATCTTCCAAAATGTACTTAGAACGTGAAAAACGCTTTTGTATGTACATAAAAACGCGACATACTAGGCAGTAGATTTACGTTGTGTAAGTAATATTTCAAGCATGATATGTTCTGTTGTCAAGCAGTAGTGTGTAAACATTACGGTTTGAAACTAATCATCAAAGTAGTGAGCGCCAAAGCAGCGATTGACTGGACTCTGCTTTGTTTGACGATGGTAATATACAGGTGTTCTCTTGCCTTTAGAAGAGGGTTTGTAACATTTAAACAAAAAAAAAAAACAAATATAAATATTTCATTGATAACACCAAAGTTACAGGTCATAGAATACATACAAGTTTCAGGGCTTGGCACACAGGCGTGAAGTGATTTGTCTGTCGGTTTTATATCTTGTACGCTACGGTGAGTGCGCCCAAGAACTACATTAATAACCTATTACCTAATTTTTAACTTGGTGGTAGATTTCCTTAGCAGGAGGTCGTCTAGGTAGGTACCACCGCAGTACCAGATATTCTGCCGCTAAGCAGTAGTGTGTAAACATTACTGTGTTCCGGTTTGAAGGGTACTGCAGCTAGCGAAATTACAGGGCTATTGAGACTAACCATCATGTCTCAAAGTAATGAGCGCCAAGGCAGCGATGCCCTGGACTTTGTTTTACTACTCAAAGTTCTGTGTATCGCTGCAATGGTCATGGACAGGCGTTATCTCTTAACATCAGGAGAGCGTCTCGTTCGTCTCATTACTGTTACATAAAAAAAAAAAGCGATCACCGTTTTATAACAACATGTTAAGACACCCTCTTACAGTGGAAATTCCATTTAATGTAAAAAAACCATTTAAACTTAAATTTTAAACCTTCCTTGTAAGAACTGCTGATGTCCGGAACTCGTTGCCAACGTCTTTGTACCTATCCAACTACGTACAACCCGGGGTTGAGAAAGACGTAAATAGGTATTTTCTGCGCTTCATCTTCGACCACATCGTCGCTTTCCATCAAGTGAGATCGTGACCAAGTGCAACTTTCGACTTTTTAATGTTTGTTCGACTATAACTTAAACGTTTACGTGAAATGTTGATGGTTTTATCGTATATAAAAAAACAACATTTGCCCATACGTTGCGTGGAGTGTTCCAGTTCAATTGCTGCTTTACAGATCAACGGTACCATTAAACCCGCACAAATTACAATAATCGCAATGAATTATCTATATCGGGTTTAAAGATAGATGCGCGTGCGCACGCGAGTTCCAAGCGCGTGGAATACGCATTACGCACGTTGCACGTATTTGTCGCTCAATCGACCGTGACCGCTGCATTTTACGAAGTTATGTGTATTTTAAACCGAAATTAAAACAAATAACTTATCGTACGTTCCATAAACAAAGTGGATTTTTTTACGGATCCCTTATAGCAGATATGGGCAACCTTTGGCTAGTTGCGTGCCGAACTTACTATATTAATGCAGTCGCGAGCCATAACACAAAATAAAAAAGCCTATTTTATTAGGTTAATGTGATATTTGTGTTTGAACTTCAGAAACAAGTTTATTCAAAATCCACTTGTACAGAGGCGTAACGAGTTTTCCAGATTTTCATCTGTGGCTCTCTTACTGCATTTCGACTTATTAGTCTTCATCATCGAGAAAAATTGATCGCATTTATATGTACTTCCAAAAACGCAAACAATTCTTCTCGCTAACTCTCTCAGTTGTTTGTATTTCTCTTCGCGCGAAATTTCAAAATGTCTCGCGGGCCGGGTCAAATGCCGAGGCGGGCCGCATCCGGCCCGCGGGCCGGTTGTTGCCCATATATGCCTTATAGGATCACTTCGTTGTCCGTCTATCAAGGGTACTCGTAAGGGTATCGAATTGAAATTAGAACCATATAAGCAAATCTGTAGGCCCTTGCAGTTAAATAAATAAATTTGTAAAAAAATCTAACTTCTCAGTTATCGTAAACAAAGTTACAGCCGTTTATGTAGCACTTACAAGGGACTGAAAACCTATAGAGTACTGCTCGTTGACCAGAACTATAAAATTTGCAAGAAACATTGTCTTATAGTACTAATAAAGAAAGAAAACAACTCGAAAACTACATTTTTATTTAAGCTCAACAATAGGGACTTCATGCTACTATTTATCATATCTACTCGTTTGTATGAAATCCTCGGCGAGCGAGTCAGACCCGCACTTTACGCTTTGCACTTTTGGCGGCCTCATCGGTAAAAGCTGTCTCTTCCAGGTAACTACGAATGGCGAACACGATACTGACTAACAGACAGGAGATGATGTATAAAAAACTTTAAAAAGAAATAATTAGATAAGTAAATTTTTAATATTACAATATTATTTAGGCATTCCTGCAGTACGCGAGGTTCACTTATTACAAGCTTTGCTTTGTTTGGGGCTAGGCGCTATGTGAAATGTACCGATATTTATTATACTCCTAATTTGTTTTTATGACATGGGTAGGTACTTCCTATTTAAAATTAGGTACCTATATATTTTGTAAAATCATTTATTGGTTCGTCCCGAATAATATTTTATTCTGTTTCAATTTAACTTCGTTGTTTAAACTTTGAGGAGTATTCTGAGCTTAATGTATTTTAGCAGTGCTGGCCTTTTAAAGCGGTGCTCGTAAAGGTTAATAGAGGCACGCCCAAATATGACAGAAACAAGGGCGCCTGCTTCCTGCGTATTCAATGTTGCCAGAATTGTTCTTGCAATCAGCACCAGAATAACGGGAAACATTGCTAAAGAGTTTTTTTTTAATACGTATTATATGTTCGTTTTGACCACATCCTTCCTGATGTTAATCAACGATGTGGCCTAGGATAGAACACGCTTACCTAGAAGGAACCTGTTTACTCTTGATTTGGAGACGCTCATATTTTACTCTAAACGGGAAACACAGACTCCGGCAAAGAGTTCCACATCCTCGCTGTGCAAATAAAGAAGAGATTTCATAACGTAGTCAATATTTTTTCTACAAGACAAGATTCCAGGAATTGTATTTTTGCTTTGTTGTAATCTGGCTCAACATAGTACAACAAAGCTTAAACTTTATTCCACAAATACGAATTAACTGTCAATCCGATGTTAGTCTGTTATTACCTTAATTGAAGAGTAAGGAGCGTGTAAGAGGCGTATAAGGGAGATCAAGTTGTAAACAGTAACAAGCTTAAGTTATTTTGACGATGCGACATTAAGGTATACATTCTGTGCGTGTCGTGGAAAAACTCGATATACGACTACGACAGCGCATACAGATTTTAGTGATTCGCCCTGAATTGTGTACCTGTATTTTTGTATTTATGTATAGCCCTAAGGCTATACATAGAAAAAGACAAGTATAAACTGAGAGTTTAAATAACCCCCAACACCAGTAACTTAATTACTAGAGACCGGTTTATAATTTTATATACAACGTAAAAATCAAAATGACTGATAATGAATTAAATGGAAGTAACAGTACACCAAATTTCAAATCGATCATACCTATCTGTGAAGTACGACCCTTTTGTCAAGTGATCACCAACCGCCTGAAACCTTTATAAATTATAGCTAAAAACGAGATCACGTCAGCTTACAAACAAAAAAAAAAAAGCGTATTAAATCAGTCCATTACTTTATGAGTTACGATGCCGAACTTATAACACCCCTCTTTTTGTATCGAGGGTTAAAAAGAGAAAGTAAGATATAGCTTCGCCCAGTCAACACTGTATTGGGCATAGACATAAGAAGACTCTAGCAAGACTTTAGTAAATGTGTTAAATAAAACTGCAATTCACTATCGAAGTTCGATGTCGGTTCGAATGCATCCAACATTGTATTTACGTGTAATTTTTTTGTTGATAGCTAAAAACCGATTTATTGCTTGAGGACACAGTTTTTATTTAGTTTTTTAGCGCGTTCACCTTGGCCCCGGGCTCAGACTTTATTGACTGATATAAAATTTATAGTTTTCGCCGACTATACTACGACTTGCGTGTGTGTACTCAGTCGGAACAAATTGGGGCTACTGTTCTACCGTACGTGCGTACTTAACTATGTTTTCTAGTTACTAGTTTTTTGTTCACTATGTCGTCGTTGAGTGAGATTCACATCACAATACCAATAAGTTCTTCGAATATTTTACGTACGAATTTTAAAGCTTATACCTACTAGATATTTAACTATGGACACTGACGTGGTTTTGACTCTTTTGTTTTGCTAATTATGATGGATACTTCGACTATAGCTTTAGGCTCATCTAGTGGCCTTCTTCAAGGAGTCAAAGCTGATTACGCGCGCGTAGCCTCGTCTTGCTTTGCAGTTTTAGATATGACCGTATATATGCAGTAGAAAGCGAGAGAGAAGAATTTCAGCAAAATCTCTATAATCTAGTAAATTTCGTCCAATGCTGAAAAAATATTACAAAACAGCGTTGGTTCGTATCATATTTGATCGAGCAGGGATGGGAACAAGTATTTAACCTTATTTAAGGGGATCCAGGACTAGTTCCTGGGTCGCAAATCCGGGGAATTGTACGGGTTCCTATTCCAACAACGCCATGAATCCGGCACCCGCACTGTGTTACTTTTGAACACTATGAAGTTTTGTCTTGGCATAGGTTAATATCGCTAGAGAAATTACACTTTAAAGTACGGCTTTCTTCAAATTTGATGTAAGTAGGTTCCCTCTAGATAAGTACGCTCCATTTTAGACCACACTAATGGTTAACATCAGGGAGGGTGTGTTCACAGGCGAAACTATATTTGTAATAAAAATAATTTTTGTCCCTTTCACACCGCTTGACTCTGGCCCTGAGTTGAAATGACGTTAACTGGTTCACGACAATACATTCGCAGCACGTGGGTGTTTACAGTGGGCCCACATTTTTGTGGTTTGTTCGTTTAGAATTGGGATTTTAATGAATAGTAAAGCTTCACTGCTTTTTGTATTTGAAAGAAAACAGTAAAATCACAAGGTTTTACACATAAAACTTGGCTATTTAAAGCAGCTTTCGGTTTGATCAAAACAGTTTTTAACTTGATATTTTTTTTTATAAATCATTTGTGGCATTTTTTTATGTTTGACCACAGTTCTCCTGATGTTAAATGATGGTGTGATCGAAGATGGTAAAGTAGACCTAGCCTGGAATAGAACTAGCTCTGAAAAGTGAGGCAGCCGGAGCACACCGTTAGGTGCTTGACGGCAGATTTTCAACTTAAGGGTGGTAGCCAGTCAAGTATTAGTCCCTATAATAATGTTATGGTTTTCTCACGATGTTTTTCTTCACCGGCAGCTCAAACTCATTGTTGGGGTTTGAACCCACGCCATTCGGCGTGTGAACTGACCGTGCTAACCACTGAGCTATCATTGCTAGGAATTTCTTAGACAACATGTATAAATGTGCAGGAAATTATTTAAAATGTTGCTTTTTTGTTTCAGGTAACAGCTGGAATCTTACAGATGCAACACCGGTTACTTAGTTATAAGCAAGGTGTAGTTTGAAAAAAAAGTGCGTCTCACATGTTTGAGGTTGTGACTCGGATAATGACCAATGAATTCGTCGGAATTAAAAAAAAAAAAACCGGCCAAGTGCGAGTCGGACTCGCGCACGAAGGGTTCCGTACCGTTATCTATAAAAACGGCAAAATAAATTTTGTCTGTTGTATGGGAGCCCCCCTTAAATATTTGTTTTATTTTAATTGAATTATTTATTTTTAATGTGAATATATAACTACATATTCATACATCAAGCGTCAAAAACGAGCACAAAATCACGTTTGTTGTATGGGAGCCCCTTTAAATATTTATTTTATTCTGTTTTCAGTATTTGTTTTTATAGCGGCAACAGAAATACATCACCTGTGAAAATTTCAACTGTCTAACTATCACGGTTCATGATATAGGTACAGCACGATGACAGAAGGACAGATAGACAGACAGACAGACGAACGGGCAGCGGAGTCTTAGTATGAATGAATGAATGAATGAATGAATGAATAACTCTTTATTGTACACACTTAAAATTACATAATACAGAAGAAATTAACTAGTTAATAGGTGTAACAACTGGCGACCTTATCGCTAAAAGCGATCTCTTCCAGGCAACCTTAGTAATAGGGTCCCGTTTTACTCTTTGGGTACGGAATCCTAAAAAATGAGTAATGGCTGTTCAAAACTACCCGCAACTGACAAACATGTTTGAAAACGCTGATGGAAGTAGAAGAAGCGAAAGATGTGTGCCAGGATGGTAGCAAGTGGGAAGATAAAGTTTGCCTACTAATATGAAAAGCCATAGGAAAAACCGTGATAGGATGCCCATGTGTCAAAATGGCTATTTTTATGACAAACTAGCTTACGCCCGCGACTTCGTACGCGCTGACTTTAGAATTGAGTTCTTATATATATTATATATTATATAGAATTAATCAAAATCCTTTCTAAGCAGGTGCCTACGTCATAACATCTACCTGCCTGCCAAATTTCAGCCCGATCCGTCCAGTGGTTTGGGCTGTGCATTGATAGATCACTATGTCAGTCAGTCAGTCAGTCACCTTTGAGTTATATATATTTAGATAGTTTTTTTAAATGACAAATAGGCTTGCGTTTGACCGCCATCTCGCCTGATATTAAGCGAAGATGCAGTCTACGGTGGAGCACGCTCGCCTAGAAGAAACCGATTCATTAGTACTGTGCTGGCCTACGATTGGTTCACACGCCGAAGGGCGTGGGTTCAAACCCCAACAATGAACTTGAGCTGCTGATGAAGGAAAATATCGTGAGCAACCGTGTCTTCCGGCAGCCTCACTTGAGAGCCAGTTTCATTCCAGGCTAGTTGTGTTTACCATCTTCAACCACATCGTCATTTAACATCAGATGCTGTGGGCAAACTCCTAACATGTCAATAGTTTAAAAAAACAAATAGTAATTTTTGTTCTATGCTTCTCGATTTATCAAATCCATTATTCTCTGTAGGTATTCTCACTGTAGTACCTACCTACACAAGAGTACAGACAATCAATACGTTATAGGAAACCCATCAAAGCACACAAAAAGTCCTTACCATACTGAAAGGCGTCATAAATACGTAAGAGTGCTCCATTACCGCCATTACCCACACAGATAGATGCCTCCATTTCCGCACTTGGCCGCGTAATATCGACATTGGCTGAAGTGACGAGGCGTCAATGTGAAGCAGTAATAAAGGTTTGTCATACACCGCTAATGCGGAAAAAAAGCTTGCTTTGTAATTAGTTCTCGAAAGTCTTGGAATCGACAAGCATAAAGCGGCATTCATCTAATCACACTAGTATTAAAAAGGCGAAAGTTTGTCAGTGTATTTGTTACTTCTTCACGCTCAAACGGCTGGAACACCGTGAGGCTCAGCTGGTTGTTCAATAATTACTTGATAGTTTATCTGTCATTCAGTGTATACATGCCTGGGTAATTATTAGTTTTATGTAAAAGTAATGAGACAAACGAAACGCTCCCCTGATGGTAAGAGATAACGTTTGTTTATGACCATTGTAATAGTGCCTAGAACAATGAGAACTTTAATTTTCAATATTAAATCACGAAAAAAACAAACAAATTTAGTCACGGTTATTCAAACAAATGTTTACAAGAAGCGTACTTGTAATTCGGATAGAACTACTACTTATTACGTTGACGTTGATATTTTTTTTTTCATTTGATTTTATTTTCATATGATTGTTTAACCGACTTCAAAAAAGGAGGAGGTTCTCAATTCGTCGGATTAATTTTTTACGTATGTTCACCGCTTACTCGAAGACGCCTATACGGATTTTGGAAAATTCTTTGTTTGTTTCAAAGTTTAAATTTAATTCAAATTGGTCGAATGGTTTACAAAAAATCAACAAAAATCTAAAAATTGTATATATCGATGATATTTTCGTTCACTCCGAAACCTCGCTGTTTTATTGGAGCGGTGCGTTAATTTGGCCTAAGGGTCACTTTTTTAGCAGTCGCTTTTTTAATTGTAAATTTGTTAGTTCATTATTTCTTATAATTAAGTATGTATTAGGATGTATCTTTATTGGAATGTATGTATGTCTATGTTATACTTAGGTGTGTATGTTAACCTGTCCAGATCCTTAGCTTTTTTTTTTGTCCTTATTGTTGGCAAACATCGTTTGTTATTGGTTTCTGAATCTTTCCATTCTAAGGTTGCCTGGAAGAGAAGGCTTTTAGCGATAAGGTCGCCACTTGTTACAATAGTTTATAAGTTTATATTTTTCTATAGCATTTAATATTTATCTTTCGTGTAAACAATAAAGAGTTTATCTATTTTATTACATTTCAATATAGTACAGATAATTATCTATTTAAATATAGGTATATCTTATAATATATAAAAAAGAAAAGATGAACTTTATGGACAAACAAAAATATACATCTATCTTACGAAATGAATCTAGAAGAAGTGGTGTTTGCCAATAGGGACAAAATCAGTTTTATGCTGTAAGAATATAATTCTTATAGCTTGTTTACGCTTATATCAGATTAGCTGCGCCCCGCGGTTTTACCCGCGTGGTGATGGATGATGATGAAAGTATCCTATGTCTTATTCCAGGGCCTAAAGTACCTCCATGCAATTTCACCCAGATCCGTTGTGTTGTTTACGCGTGAAGGCGTAACAAACAAACTCAGATTCGCATTTATGATATTAGTTAGGATAATAGGCCTAAGTTGTTTCACCTTAATTTCTATGATTATAATAACGTCTTTAACCATTGATACTTTCCCACAAACTAAATGAGCCAGAAAAAGCCTACCCTTTTCAGATAAATAGAGATTACAATCTGTAATACGATGTACTAGACTGAGCCTGGCTCGACAGTTTCCGGGAAGCTCGAATGGCCGCGCGATCCGACACGACTCGACAAAGTGTCGGTTAATCACTTTTCTTTATGGTGTCAGTTAACATATACTATCCCATATGAAAGAGATGATTCCATTTAATATAGATCGATAACACAATTGGAGTTGGTTGAAAAGTCAATCTAGATTCCAAAATTGTTTTCAGATAGCCGTTTCAAAGTTAAATAACTAATTAATTACCCACGATGGAACGGACTCGGTATATGTTTGTGCAAATTCATGTTGCCATTTTTCTCCAAAACTACTAGTTCGATTTTGATGCAGTTTTCAGTGACGGGTTTGGGTTTGATTGGTGCATATACTTAGATAGGTGTTACGGTGACAACTCACCAGAGGGCACTGCAGCGAACATTGTTTGTGCAAATCCATTTTGCCATTTTTCTCCAAAACTACTAGTTCGATTTTGATGCAGTTTTCAGTGACGGGCTTGGGTTTGATTGTTGCATGTTCTTAGGTAGATGTTACGGTGACAACTCATCAGGGGGCGCAGCTGGGGTCTTGGATTTTTCAAAAATTTTGATTTTGTTAATTATCTACGACATTGACTATCTTATGCAATGACAAATCTTCTGTAAAAAACAAGAACATATGTTACACTTTTGTTTTACTTATACAGGAGCAGCGATGCCCTGGACTTTGTTTTACTACTCAAAGTTCTGTGTATCGCTGCAATGGTCATGGACAGGCGTTATCTCTTAACACCAGGAGAGCGTCTCGTTCGTCTCATTACTGGTACATAAAAAAAAAAAGCCTATTTTGATTTTTTAATGCTAAAGTAAAGAGACGAATTATTTTTACATAAAAAAAGGTTTATATCGGATACTCCTAAAAACAAAATAAAACAAAAACGCCTCAAAACCACGTTAGTTTTCATAATAAAACATATAATATATATTTTTAATAGATATTTCTGTTTTTGTCAATTCTAAAGCATTTTTTTTACGCATTCTATCGAACTGCTTCTCGATATCAAGTGTTTTCTTAAAATGAGACAATTAAAAGAAGTTTTACCGACCTAAGTACAAATTGTTATAGTATAGTGGATATTCTGATAACCTTTCTCTATCAGTCGAAGTTGCTTGTTTCTTATCGAGCTCGGCGGTGCGAAGTTATATTAGTTAGTATCAGGTTTCTTGTATAAAATTCTTCAAACTTAATGGCAAGTATCTCGGCTTGGTTTTAAAGTTTTGTATAAAGACTTTTGAGTTTTATCGAGATGTTTCCTATTTACTTCAGTGAGTTCAAAACTTGAGATTTTTGGTATCGTAGTTAAAATATTTTGGAATACATATACATAACTTGATCAGAGTTTTATTGGTTTCAGAAGAGTATATGAAAAATTAAAGTTGAAAGTAAAATTTAAATGCAAGTTTTCTTAACATAATTTTTACATAAAATTTAGCGAAAGTGTTGTATGCGATTAGGTCCCTATTTCATAGAACATAATGAGATGTTCAAAAACAAGAATGTACCTTGTTAATTTTTTTAACAGACTAGGTGCTTGACTACATCTCTCCTGATGTTAAGTGACAGTGTGATCGAAGATTGTAAACACACTGAGGTTGGAGGTTGGAATAGAACTGGCTCTTAAGTTAGGCTGCCGGTACACACCGTTAGATTTTCAACTTGAGGGTGGTAGCTAGCCAGCCGAGTACTAAAATGTACCCCTACCACCATGCTATGGTTTTCTAACGATGTTTTCCTTTACCAGCAGCTCAAACTCATTGTTAGAATTTGAACCCACGCCATTCAGCGTGTAAACTAACCTTGCTAACCACTGGGCTATCATCGCTACAAAATAAATTTAATCTAATTGCCTTTAGGTATTTGGCGTAACAGATTTCTCCAGCATTATTATGGAATTATACGTAATATAAATAGGTCTGCGCACGCATTTGACACTAATCATAAAATTCACTTTCGCCACAATCTAACTTTCCGGCATTTTTAACTTTTTTTTTTCGTTTTAGACGCATGTCAATGTCACATAGCTCGACATTGGCACTAATTTGTGGCCATGTAGTATTTTTTGTAAAATAATCAGTTGGTTCGATCACGCGAGCGCATTGATTTCATCAATCAGTGGTAATAAATGCGTTAGAGACCCGTATTTATCGCTGGGAAACCAAAAGCGAGACAAGAACGAGTAATAATTATACAGAATAATTATATTTATAATTATTACGTAATATCGTAAAACACGTTAACTTTATATTCACTCTTATTTTTCTGATCTTCATATTTCGCAATAGTAGTATTCTAACTTATAATAATGAAATGTTAACGATACTTTGCGTAAAAATTTAAGCAAAATAAATAAATATCGTAAGACATTACACGCCATCTGATCCCAAACTAAGTAAAGCTTGCACGATGGAAGTCAGATAACTGATAGAATACTTATTTTTTTATATGTTCATATATTTTATATGAACATATAAAAGATAGCAACACAGAACCACAGAACAAACAAACAAAACTAATTTCATAGTATTTTGTGCGCGATTATGACCCGGTGATAAACATAATTATGTGTTCAAATTAATAATATAATAATAATAATAATAAAGCCTTTTATTCGGACAACAGATATACAATTATTTCTTACACTACTGCATTGTTATAAGTATTATGTATACTTATGTATATGTAGTTATTATGTATGTATTCTATGTAATTAAAATTATTCGCGTATTTGGTGCTTCTTTAATTTCTGTATGTCCGTTTGCCAATTGGCAAAGGCCTCCTCCAACCTACTCCATTCTGGTCTCTCTCTGGCTACTCTACTCCATGTTGTGCCTGCAACCTGCCTGATATCATCGTCCCATCTTTTTTGTTGTCTACCTCTCTTCCTTTTACCTTCCCTTGGGTACCAATTTGTAATTATTTTGCTCCATTTGTCCTTTCCTCTAACCATGTGTCCCGACCACTTCCATTTTAGCTTTTTTATTTTTAGGGTTACATCCTGTATCTTGGTCTTTTTCCTAATGTCGGTGTTCCTTATTCTATCCCCCCTCTTTACTCCAAATGTGTTCAAATTACAAAAGTTTAAAAATTATTTCTATTTACTCTTTGCAATACATATTTACTTTCTAACGTTTGTAAAATATTTTTGCCTCTGTTAATATTTTTATTTCGTAACCTACGGAACCCCCCAGTTGATATTATTGAGACATTCGTCTACAGATCTGCTGTCTTGGGACCATTTGTCGTACAATCAGTCAAAGTAGATACGATGTGACTAAATTGTGCTTCAAATCGTGAAAAAAACGTGTAATGAATTACTTATGAGTCGAGAATTGAAATAAAACATGTGCACAAAAACTTGTGATCGTGGACATTAACTTGCCCGTTACAATTAACATTAAAAAATGTATGGAGCGTGAGCGAGTCACGCACAAAGGGTTCCGTGCAACTACAAAAAGTATATATTTGTTATGATTTATAATTATAAGAATGTATAATTTGTACATATGTTATGTGTTTTCTGTTATTCAGATTGTGATAGTCGCACACATATTGGTGCGACTTACACACAAAATAGGACGTATTTTTTACATTAAAAAAATTGCTAAACAAAATCTACGGCCCTTAAAACATAAAATTTCTAAGGCCAATAACAGATTTATATTATACATATACTTATAGTAGGTATATAAATTATTAAAAACAGTCGAATAACAGTTCTGTGTACCACTGGTACATAAAACAGAAGACCAAGCAGATTGAAAACACGTATACCTTAAAAAATGAACTAACTATATGAGAGCCGCGTGAAAAGCATCCTCTAGGTACGGAACCCTGCTAGACTTTATTCATATAAATAGATTCCTAATTTCATGAGATACATTTTCTACTAAATAGTGCCCACTCTAATTTTATGGCAGACTATGAGAGTAGACTATGCCACTAATATAGAGTTTTAACAAAACTTTTTTGGTTTTAAAATAATAAATAGATAGATAGTGCCCACTCTACATATTTCTATGGCTATAGTTTAATATAGATTTATAACAATAAATTTTTGGTTTTTATGTGAATTTAATATTAATTGTAGGCATTGTGATAAAAGAAATATTCAACTATTTTCCTATTTACTACTAATTAGTTAATGTTATGTTGGTAAAACGTTGATTGCTCATTACAGACCAATTCGATTATTGGCGCTCGGGAATTGACATTTAATAAATGGCTCAGTGGCCTATGTCCACCACTGGAATAAAGTAGGCTGGTGAACAAATCCGTGGATTTGACTTGCACAGTTTTTGCACTTGCACACTTTCACGGAGCGTTGATGTCCAAGAACCTCGGCACCCATGTTCACCCATTCTAACATAAATAAATTTCTACGCAAGGGCGTCCACAGCAAGTTTGATATTCACAGCAATAAATAACTTCCGCCGTTTTTGAAGTCGGTTAAAAAGAAAGACTAACTAGTAACGCCGTCGGAAAGGTCGGTATACGTTCTGGGGCCCGCAGTCTCCAGCCAGTCAAAGAATATTAAAATAAAAATATGTCTAAACCATGTCAGTTTCCAATTACTAGTAAGTTATTATTTTTTGTATTTGACATTTTATTATATTAACATTTTTAATGTAATTTCCGATATGAATAGGTCATGTCAAAAATAACATTAGAATATTACTTGTAACTTTGGTGACATGGACAAAGTATTGTACTGCTCCAGCGAAAAAGACAGAGAGAGTATATTTCTTTCCCTTTTCCTCTTAATGGTCCGTCATGATCGAATTAGTACATCAGTTAATAATATTAGCTAGCTCTTAAAACAATGCAATGGTACTTCAGTCTAGTTCAGTGAAACCCTGATCTCGTCAGATAGAGCGATAATTCATGACCGTCGCTGCGCCAGTGGACGTTATCAAGCTGTGTCAGCTAATAGCTCGGGTTTATGGCCTGCTGACGCCTATCTATTAGCCTTAAACACCGACGTCTTACCCTATAGACATGGCATAGGGCGAGTATTTTCAGTTAACACATTAGCAGGAATACTACCAATATTTCTGATCATTCAATGGCTTAGATAACATTGAAGGACCAATCTGTGTTTAGGGCCGTTCAAGCATGATGACGTGGAGACGGGGGGATCTGAGTGGAGATATACTCATTGTTTATTTTCCTTGTTAATGGCACACCTTGTAATTGAATCTTATCGATAATCAGGTTGCCTAGAAGAGAGCTTTTAGCGATAAGGCCGCTAGTTAAACCAATGTTTACGTAAGTATATTCAAATTCAAAATAAATTTGCTCAAACAAAATACAAAATTAAACAAAATGAAGAATAATTAATTAAATGTAATTATTCGTAGTCTTAGTTTCGTTTTCACGATTAATTTTTTTTAACAAATTAATCTTACATAAAACAATGTCAATTTAATCTAAATGTCATAAAGTTTTATTATTTTATTAATCGCGTCTTTAACGTAACACGTAACATTCCGCCATGAATCCCGCCCTTAACTGTATCTGGTGCAAATGTACCCATATAATTGTCAATATTCCCGCACTGAATAGCAACGACCAGCCTTTGCACCGAAAACGAGCCGGAACGAGGGTTAAATTATAAACAGATTTTTTAAATGTATATTGGCAAATAAGCTACAGGCCACCTGATGGTATGTGGTCACCGGCGCCTATAAACACCTACATTACCCGGGGCATTGTCAGTGCGTAACGGACCCTATTCACGCTTTGTTTGAAGCAATGTAAATCAAAATTCGATGGAAAAACCGACGTAAGTCATTCCACAGAAGACAGGTGCGCGGAAGAAACAGTCGATTTAATCGAGCGGTAATTAAAGGGGAGTTAGTGCTTTAAGAGAGATGGAGGGATTAATGATTACTAAAGTTCTGCTTATGTAATACTTGAATGGCCCTGAACACTTTTTGGCCACTACGAGATATATGCCAAAAAGTGAGTAGTGTCACGTTGGATGCAGAAATCAATCCTTCCTGCGAGAAAAACTGATAAATAAATCTGAGAGAGACTCGTGACCCAATCCTCAGGCTCTACTCATAGAGCAGGAAAATTAAGTGTCCATTTCAATACAAAAATTACTTATCGAGGAAGACTGCGGACTTCGTTAAGATTTACATTATAAAAGTCAATCAGTAACTTAAGTTTTAAATGCAAAACACGCGCTTCCTGAGCTCGACTGTGATGGGAAGCTATAATGATGGTGCGCATTCTCACCTGGCGGTCGTCTGCGTGAATATAATTCGAGTTTGTTTTAGATCTAGCTGTCAAATTCTATACTTATCAAATCCGACTGTTTCGACATCTGTGGTGATCCAGAAAGGATATCGAAAGACTAGCTGGGTTATGTTTCTTTTTACTTAAAAAATTAAAGTGGCACTTTTTTATGTTTGACAGGCTAGTTGTTCGACCACAGCTCACTCTGATGTTAAGTGATGGTATGATCATAGATGGTAAAACACACCTAGCCTGGAATGAAACTGGCTCACAAATCAAGCTGCCGCGAAAAGTTTTGAATTTGTGGGTGGTAGCTATCCAGCCGAGTACTAGAAAGCACCCTACCACCATGCTATGGTTTCCTCACAATGTTTTTCCTTCACCGGTGGCTCAAGCTCATTTCGGGGTTTGAACCCACGCCCTTGGCGTGTAAACCGACCAAGCTAACTATTGAGCTATCATTGCTACTTTCATTTGTTACTCAAAGTTCTGGGTGCCGATGCAATGGACAGGCGTTACCTCTGACCAACAGGACAGGGTTTCGTGAGTCTCATTATTTTAATATTAAAAACAAATGTAAGTAGGTACCTAAAACTTAGATGGATGGACAGAAAGAACTTTCCAAATACACATACTTGTGTTTGGAACTTTAAATAAAAGAAAAATCGCCAGCTTACCGTTGAAATTGCTGACTCGTTGAAACTTTTCCTCGGTGACCAAATATCTCAATGGAAAGCTAGCGACGTGTAAATATTACTGTGGCATGTCAATAACCCAGACCGCCCTGGGGGTGTTTAGGGTAGTTGACGAATAGCAGGTTCGCCCTTTTTTATCTACTTCCGACAGTCTGCCCGTCATACGTCACTGGATTAGTTATTTGTGGACGGATTCAGGACCGTTTTGGGTGACAACTGTTTGGAAGTAATTTCAAAGTATTAATTTTATTATTAAGTCTTGTGTGAATTATTTACTAGCAAAAACTGAGCTTTGTGAGGGCTCGCGTAGTTTTTTACAACCTGATTCTAGCGGTGTCATTTAGTATTAAGTAGATTAACTACGATGTATTGGAGTATTGAGTTTAGTTCTGTTGCAACGCTGTTATCTCTTTGGTTTTCTAACAGATGGCGTTAGTAGTACAGTAACATTCTATCCAATGAATACAAAATTGTTAATGTTCATTCTTTTAATGGTTATAAAATTATATTTTTTTGACAGATAACACATCTAGATATGAAGTTAAATTACTATGTTAAAACAAAAATCAATAGGCGTAATAGTTTTTTTAGTAAATTGTACCACAAAAATGATCAGGTTGTGGAATAGTGTTAGGGCTCTCTTTCGCTAGCCCTGATAATCCTCCAATAAAACGATCTCGTTTTGTTACAATGTTTTTATATGAAAGTAATGAGGCGATCGAGGCGCTCTCCTCTTGGTAATAGATAACTTTTACTACAGATCGGATATGTTTGAGAGGATAGTTGTTTGACACATCTTACCTGATGGTAAGTCAAATATGGTAAAGTCTGGAATGCTTGGCGGCTGTCTGGAATATTTTCAATTTGAGAGTGGTAGCTATCCAGCAGAGTACTAGAAGATACCTTACCACCATTACTATGGTTTCCTCACGATGTTTTCCTTCACCGGCAGCTCAAGCTCATTGTTGGGGTTTGAACCCACGCCTTTCGGGTTCATTTATCTAACTCCCATTGTACAAGTTTTGCTTAGTTCGGCTAGATTGCGCTGTGTGAAAAGTTCCCATATTTATTTATTTTTAAAGGTTATTTGCCCCCGACCTCTATCCTAAATTCGTTCATACAGGAGCGTTTGGAGCTCACCGATATATCGCATGAGTTCCCTTAATACTGTTAAGATTTAGAGAGGCGAAATAGGTAAGGGCTTTGATAACTTTGGATTTGTATTTTTTTTGGCAAAATAAGATTTGGACCGACGGCGTACTTCACTGGAAACAGGGTCCTCAAAAACGTAAATGACGACGTTAGCACATTTCATTTTTATGTAGAACAGAACAGGAAATGACGCTTGCTAGTTTGAAAAGAGGTATGTATCAAATCGATTCTGTGTAATTCTGTCTTATAGGCACAAGAACATAGGCTTGGGAATCTTGTAATTCCTCCGGCCAGTTCCCACTAGTCCTTTAATTGCACGAAGAATGGCAACCATCATTTACAAGAAAAATCCGAGCTACAATTAGCAATTAATGCGGAGCTCGTGGGAATCATCTGGCAGAACCGGTTTCCTCTATTCACGTAGGAAATAGTGAAGATTTAATGGAGAGCCAGGCGCCATCTCCACGATATAATTTTTTATGGGTGACAGTCTGGTTGTTTGACCACAGCTCACGTGATGTCACAAGATGGTAAACACAACTAGCCTGGAATGGAACTGACTTTTGGAACACACCGTTAAATGCTTGGTGGCAGATTCGCTACTTGGTAGCCAGTCGAGTACTAGAAAGTACCCTACCACCATGCTATGGCTGCCTCACGATGTTTTTTCCTTCACCGGCTGCTCAAGCTCATTGTTGGGGTTCGAACCCACGCCCTTCGACGTGTGAACCGATCACGCTAACTATTGAGCTGTCATCGCTACAAAATATGTATACAGATATCTGTGAAAAGTTTTTCTAGTCTTGTCTTCATGAGTAAATGAGCAGTAAGTAATTATAACTTCACTGTCACTTAACATCAGGTAAGCTGTGGTCAAACACCCTTATTTTTATCTAGGGAAAATCCATTACGGATATCACCGGCCATGGGGCAGGCAGGCTGATGTGGGACTCCGTCCTGATGACGGCCTACCCACTAAAAACCCTGGAGTGTTCCACCGCGCTTGTCCTCTCGGACACCACCTCGAACCCACGCTCCTTGCCGCGATGACGATGTGTCGGAACACCGGACACATAATCTACCTAGCCTAACCATAAAAAAACCGGCCAAATGCGAGTGGGACTCGCGCACCGAGGGTTCCGTACAAACCTGTAGGTATATAATTAAAAGTTATGGTAATTTATGCTTTTCGCAATTTTTCCTTTATCTGTGCAATAAGACGTTGCTTCGTACCAAATTTCAAGATTCTGAGTTCACGGGAAGTACCCTGTAGGATTTGATTCCCTTGCGAGTCTCGAAAATTTGCAGCATAAACGGCTGTAATTTTTGATTGCGTCGGCATAGAAGTTTGATTTTTACACAGCTCCAAGGGACAGTAGACCTGAGTGTTTGATATGAATTTCAGCTTGATACCTCCACGCGTTCCTGAGAAAAAGGGTCTTGACAGACAGACGGACATCAAAGTGATCCTATAAGGGTTCCTTTTTCCTTTTGAGGTACAGAACCCTAAAAAGATCAACCTTGAAAAGTCAAATAGAGATCTATCTTTGTATGTGACTGGAGAAGGCAGCCTTTCGTCTCATCACTGTAGACATCAGGTCTTCTTTATGGTTGGCCATCTCTAGAACGTTAGCATTTGAGGTTAAACCGATCCAAGGAATCTTATACGTATTACGTACAATCCCCAAATCAGATGTCTGTATTTACGAATAAATTTCCTTTAGCAAATCCTACGTTTCCCATTCGTATAGGTAATCTGCTGGATTAAACAATTACTTTGAATTTTAGCGTGGCAGCGGACTCTTTTTTTATTTTACACAGCAAACACGTTACGAATTGTTGGAGGATGCGATCAGCGAATCAAAAACCGCGACTTGGCATGTAGGACGTAGGTACGAGGTTACATGCAATATTACTTTGTTGCAAGACTTGCATGTGAGATTTTACAGCTAGCAATTAAACTAACCATGTGTTAATACATTTTGTGGGTTTGACCGCCGATTATTTATTAGTAATTTGTAAATTTTTTCGCAGTTTTAGTATTTTTTATTATATAAACACGTATTCAGATAAAGTTAAAAGGTCAATTTGTATCCTCGACATCTTTAACTTGAACTAGTTTTGATTATTTGAGAATTTGAGGCGAAGAATTTTAATAAATATAAGTAAGAAATATTTATCTATCACATCCGCCCCGCGGCTTCACCCGTATTTTCTGGGACAAAAAGTTGCCTATATTATTCCAGGGTATACATTTTTCCATCTGGCTAGTTGGAAAAAAACAGTTTTTTTTTGCAGTGGTTATTGTGGCACTTCCCATCCAATCACCTAGGAAACTAAAATTTTATTCAATCGATTCAACTTGTTTGGTTAATAAAACGTTTCAATAATTTTATAAAAGTTTGTCTGTTTGTATGTATGTTTGTTACTTCTTCACACTGTAACGGCTAACCTCAGCCCGCAAACAAATCAGAATGATAACGTGCGATAAGGAACTCCGTTCCAATCATTTATGTTTTTGCTATGAAGTATATTTTCAAGTAGTTTTGCTTTCATTTATAAATTCTTGCCCACCTTTTAATAAGCTCATTTCACATTTATTTTAATTCTTTTGTCCACACGAGAGGTGGGGTGGGTAATTTAATTAAGAACTTCAGTAGGTATTTTTCGAGAAGTGTCGCCAGGTGTCCTTTACCTCTCCGCCTTTGCTGAACGTCGAGAGGTCAGCGGTTAATTAAATAAGACTGGAAATTACTTTTTAGAGTTCCGTACTTAAAGGGTTTCACCGGAGCCCATATCAAGCCTACTCTGTTTGTACAAAAACGATTAAAAAGAAAAAGGTATTTTTTAAAGAGTGATTTAGATTAAAATTTGTGTCTCTTACGATGGTATATAAAAGGACAGTGTAATTTTTTTTAATGATATCAGCAATGATTTATGGCCATCAAAAATTTAAGAAAAAATATTGGGAAGACCATTCAAACGTGCATTGCCGAGGAAAAAAAAACACGACGAAAAAGTGCGTCTCCCCATTTTCTTGGCAAACGGCCAATGATAACACCCACCAAATAGTACCTTATAGCAGTGTGATAAAGTATAATTTTCTAAAACATGAAATAAATGACTGCAATGCTTAGTATGGCTGTGTTAGGCTTTTAGGGCTTCATACAGGAAGGACGTCCAACCGGCCTTGTTGCCAAACCTACGCCCGCCGTTAATTTGTCTTGAATCTCTTACGTATAGCATAAGTATATTTTTTCATTAATATTAGAAATGTACACAGATAATGTGTTTTACTATGGGAACAGACGTGCTCTTGGCATATTTTTGTCTTAGATATACGGGAAAACTGACATTAAATTGCGTAGTACTCGTATACTCCGAACATTGTAGCGATACACAGAACTTTGAGGGATCTCATTCGATTAATGTTTTGTTTCAGACTTTATGGTATTTATTCTATGCTATAAAATCTAATACCTTTAAACGAGCAATTCTTGTAATATAATTTGAAACTCGGAAGCGGCTCCAACGATTTTCATGAAATTTAGTATACAGGGGGTTTGGGGGCGATAAATCGATCTATATAGGTTTCATTTTTAGAAAACGAAAAAAAAACCGAGCTTAGCTCGGTCATCTAGGTACTTATTAATAATAGCGGTTCGATTCCCACCGGGACTAACATTTATTTAACGATAAATGTTTGTTCTGTGTCCGAGTATTCTGTATCTATGTATATGTATTTACAAAAAAAAAAGTTAAAGTATATTAATTATCTGGTTCCCATAGTACACGCTTTGTTTAGTTTGGGGCTAGAGGACGCTGTGTGAAAAGTCCTACGATATTTATTAATTAAAAGATGTTAAGAATTGCCTAGTACAAGCGTGACTCGCTCCCAAGTTTCTAAACTTGAATTTCCAACAATGAGCTTGAGCTTCCGGTGAAGGAAAATACACGAGGAAACTATAGCGCGGTGGTAGGTGATTGCTACTACCCTGCTGGCTAGCTACTACCCTTAAGTTGAAAATCCACTATTAAGCACCTAATGCTATGTTCCGGCAGTCACACTTGAGAGTTAGTTCCATTCCAGGCTGTGTTTACCATCAACTATCATCATATTCATCTAGCCAGCCGAGTACTAGAAAGTACCCTACCACTATAATGTGGTTTCCTCACGATGTTTTAAATAAATAGAAATAAATATCGTAGGACACATTTTCCTTTACCGACAGCTCAAGCTCATTGTTGGGGTTTGAAACCCCGCCCCTCGACTTGTGATCCGACCGCGCTAACCACTGAGCTATAATCGCTAAAACTAAATGTGGAATAAAATGCTCGCATTTGCCATTTTTTAGATATGATATACTATAGATTGCCTTGTACAACCGAGCGCTTGAGACAACTACATGCAATAATCCGCGACTATGTCCAACTCTTGCAGCAAGCATAAAAAGCAAACCATTAAAAAAAAAACGTCTTTATTGAAATATCGTATAATTATTATCGTTTAGTTTTGAGTGAGTTCGCAGAGAAGTTCTATAATAATTTTAATATCAAATTTTAGCATATTATTTTTATGAAGCCAACTGGCTCCAAAAATGCTAAATGTTTAGGGTTGCCAGACATATAATACTTTTTGTCGTGTCGTTTCATGCCGAATCACAATGCTTGGGTTAACTGATTTCAAAATATTAATAGATATATATAAACTCTTTATTGTGCACACCAGAAATAGAAAAAAAAATACAGGCAACAAAATAATATTATGAGCTAGTGCCACAGTAGCGGACTTATTGCTAAAAGCGATCTCTTCCAGGCAATCACAGGATAGGAAAAATATTACTGGTTAAGAACAGACTGTAATTGTTGTAACACCATTAAAATTAAACAATTTAAATTAATAAAAATAATGCAAATTATTTTTACGTACTTATAAAACGTCAAGTGTTTATCTTTTTCAAGTTTATTTCTTTTAAGTGGATTAAAATTACGAAATCTTCTATGAACACCACAAACAAAATTAAATTAAAAAAATACAATTTATTAAAAACATTGAAAATCTGTAACTCCTTCTATCATACTATGGAAACTGACTTGGTATTGATACACATTTGTTTTACTTGTGCTAGATTACTCATGTTTAAAGCGAAGCCAGACAAGGCCGCGCGCGCGTTGTAATCTGCTTTAATTCCTAAAAGAAGGCCATCTGATGTGGCCGAAACTATAATCGTAGTTTTTGATCTGAGCTATAATCGAAGTATCCGACAATTAAACGTCAAAACCAAAAATGTCATCTGTCATTGTAACTTACAAAGGAGTTCTTATCTCGTATATCTACAAGACAGTACGTTTGCCAACCCTACGATTCCCTGAGCAGTAAAATTGAAAATTTCATTATCATCTGAATAAGCTCTCCATAGATTAATAAAACAGTGATAAAAGCTCCTGTTGAAGCACTCGCTAATCTCAAGTCTCGAGTCAAATGCGATTAAGAATCGTTAATCGAATGGTCTACTTAGCTCTGCTGAATCGATGTCATGAATAATCTATTATTTATCTAAGTAAGGTCATCTGTAGGGTTACCTTACCCGACTGCCAAGGAAGTGTTATGTTTATGCGCGTGATATGTTATATCTTGTATGTATCTATATTTATAAATTTATTGATTACCTCGTATCTTCCAAACAGCTGGATGGATTTCGACAGTTATGGTATCGTTATATTCGTCTTAAAAGCTTATGTGTCCTTAGGTAGCTGTAAAAAAATGGCGGATTTTTGGCGCGAAATAGTAATAATGACAATAATTAAATACTGACAATTGTAGGAAGCATAATGTATTAATATCTATAACTGTAAACTGTATAAACTAACCTAATATGAAAAGAAACATCACGAAAAAAAAGCCTTGCTGAGTTTCTTGCCGGAGTCTTCTCAGTTGAAGTGTAATTACGAGCCGGTGGTAGATTCAAACATGTAACTTAACGTTCATAAGCGCCTTACCAGGGCCAAAACTGAATAAATTACTTTATGATTTTGATTTAATACGCTAATTTAAAAAAAAAAAAACAAACCAACGTATCATAATATTTAAAAGGGGATTACAAAAATTTATGTCAGTTATATGTTTAAATTTAATTAGGACTTTTTTAATTTAATTAGGATTAAATTAGTTTAAAAAGTTTTTTTCTTTTAATTATAGCTATTTTATTCACAGTCTGGTTATAGATTTATTAAAACTTTTAGCCTGTTTCACTTTTGTGTTCTTGATGCCACGTCTTTTCACAGTAATTTCACTTTTCACCACGTTGACCGAGATTAGCGTTCACAACTGAACTTACCGTACTGTTTTTATACCGGGGTACCTACATAAATATCAAATCTATTTTCCGAGTGCCCTTTTAGCTGATTTGGTAGCTCTGCTAATGAAGTGACTTTGATTCTCAGAACTAATATTTGTGTGACAAACATAGATTTAAATACAGTAGGACATTACACACAGCGCCATCTGACCCCAAACTATGATGGAGCTCAGATAACTGATAGAATACATAAATACGTTTTTTTTTAATGCATACTTATAATACACACAGAACAAACATTTGTTATACAATAAAATGTTTTTCCTGGGCGGGATCGAACCCACGGCCTACAGCTCTTAAGGTAGACCTACCAATGAGCCAATAGGGCTGTCAATTGTTTGTTCTGTTTAGGTGTTCTGTATCCGTTATATAAGTATGTAATTACAAAAAGTAAGTTTTAACTTAAGCTTAGCACTTACCTGATGTTAAGTGACGGTATGGTCGAAGATGGTAAACACACCTAACCTAGAATGGAAATGACTCAAGTGCGGCTGCCGGAACACACCGTTAGGTGCTTGGCGACAGATTTTCAACATGAGTACCGAATATGTTAGTATTTCCGCGCATTAATTATGAAATGTTCCTTACATTCTTCTTGCGGCTAATCCTCGTGCCAAATGCGCATCGTCCCACATTTTCATACTTCACGTATTTTTGGCTTCCACAATTTATTTAGGTAATTTTAAATTTAGAATGTCATCAATTTAACTTAATCGATCTGAATAGCGATGTCAGTAGCCGTCCGATGTTATGAGCGCGAGGGATATTTACATGCGAATCGCGCGCTAATTGGGCGATAACTCGATTCGTTTATTTTACTAATCGACTAATCGCCTGTAAAAAAGCTTGGATTGAGACACGGGATAACATAGCGCGAATAAGTTTTTTTTTTACTTCTGGTTGTTTTATTGTCGATTTAAATATGACATCAATCGATATGCCAATGGTTAGTGGAGTTTGACAGACATGTTTTTTTTTTATCTTTTTGAAAGTCATATCACTAAAAATCAAAATCAAAAAGTAATTTATCCAGTTTAGGCCCTGGTAAGGCACTTATGAACGTTAAGTTACATGTTTGAATCTACCACCGGCTCGTAATTACACTTCAACTGAGAAGACTCCGGCAAGAAACTTAGCAAGGCATTTTTTTGTGGATCTTTCTTTTCATATTAGGTTACAGTTTACAGTTATAAATATTAATACATACATTATGCTTACTACAATTGTCACTTAGCCAGGGGGATGCAAGTGCAGAGAGAAGCTACTACAACCATATATTCCTGTCTTCCATGTAATGACTGCATTGCTGACCGCGAGTAGCGTTCACAACTGAACGCTACCGGACGGACTATGTCAGAGGCCGTAAGTTAGCTTTTACGTTACTTGTACATTAACTGGTGTTTTGTTCAAGAAATCATAATGTTACAATATAGAGAGACTTGCAGAAAAACTTTTTGGTACGTACCAAATTTCTAATATAGATCTTAAAAGTAAGGACATGCGTCTCAAATTTATCTTCAAAATTCGAATTATCTTGAAAATTCGAACTAATGAAAATAGTATGTTGCTCAGTATGATTATTTGAAAAAAAAAAAGAAACAGCGCTATCTGTCGTAGTTTTCACTAACATCGCCCTCTGCGTATCAAGTTTAAAGATCACTCATTAACGAGCCGTCTAGCCAGGTACCGCTGACCAGATATTCTGCCACGAAGCAGTAGTGTGCAAACATTACTGTGTTCCGGTTTGAAGGGACTACAGCTAGCGAAATTACATGGCTATTGGAAACTTACTATCGAAAGTTTCAATTTAATGTGCGCTAAAACAGCGTGTATTTGTGTATCGCTAGACATGCGTTGTCTCTTTCCACTAGGAAAGCGTCTTGTTCGTCTCATTACTTTTATATAATTTAAAAAAAAAACGAAATTATCGTGCGACTGAATTCACACGGTAAAGGTTACGCAGTCGATACCATTGATAATGTTCCATTTGTCTTGCCTTGGATCTCTTGTCGGAATTGATAATAACCCTACGATACTCAACTAAGTCTACAGAGAACTCAACCAATTTCCAACTAAAATCAATAACTGTACCACCAAACAGCTCCTCTATTAACACCACGTGATCGGACTAATACATTATTCTGATTACGACAAGCCTAATATTCTACCCTTCCTGCACCATACGTCACCGAACGGGACACCGAGACGTGACTAGATTCAGTTCAGGGACGATTTATTGAAATTGCCAGTGGACAGAGGGTAATCCAATCAATCGATCTATGCGCGTCTTGGATTCGTCGTGTAAACTCGCCAGGCTTGGAGCGATGCCGTATAACATTCGGTAGTATAGTAATAGGTCAGCGAATGTCGAAAGCTATTAAGTATTCCCTTTGAATGTAGAGATCATGCCCCTATATGATCGAATATGCATTGACTTATGGTTCGTAAGGACGAGGTTGATAGAACATTTTCAATGGTGTCAACTCAGTAGTGTGCATACTAAACTACCACCTACCAGGTCCAATTGTGTTTTCAAACCATTTAGAAATTCATTAAAAATTCATCCAAATCGGTTCAGCCGTTTAGGCTTCGTTTAGGCCCCGGCTTCGCACGGATGCAATGTAGATACTAACTTAATACATTGTCAGTAATAAATAAAATAAAAATGTTGTTCATAAAGCACTAAAACTAGTGTCTCAATCTACAAAAAACTTCGTGAAATATGAGACTTGTAAACAGTGTCTGACCTTGGCAGTGGTGGTGGACGCACCCAAATGTCACCGTCAATCGATACCTATCCCTCACTATATAGCCCACGTACACACATACAATGAGGAAACGTACCACCTGAAGCTAGTCCACACTACTTCCAGTTACAACTTGCGTGTTACATTCTGACGCATGCGTCTTAGTGTAACCAACTTTATACAATTAACTTTAAGGCGCCTTTGACATTATCACCTAGCTTGACAAATATTTAAAAAAAAACGAACATCTCTTGACCAAGTAAGCTTCACATACTTATGTGTAGCTTACCTTATATATATTCTTAAGATATTCTTTTTAAATCTCTTCTTTTTTAAATCAAGATTAAATCTACTTAAAGCGCATATGTGTGTAAATAGCTTAAAGTAACTTTGTGTGTTTTCTAATCTGTATAGAGTGTGCTGTGGGGGCACTTTAATTTAGATTTTTACATGTTTTTTTGTTGTGATTAGATTGCTTACATTGGCTGAATACATCCACTATTGATTGACATAGCTTCGTTCAACGTAACGAGAATTGGTGGGAGGTTATTTGTGTTTGTCACTGTTCGACCTTCAGGTTGTTGTATTTCTTGATTCTTATGTTGGAAAAACAATCGTTTTTCATAGTTATTTGACTTAGCGTTAATGAATAGGTCATTGTGATGACTGGAAAAAGATTACATTTTAATGTTTAATTGTACAAATGTATTTTTGTAGAGGTTATTAAGGGTGACGTTGATTCAATATTCTTGAAACTTTGTGGACAGATACAATATGTAATTTTAAATATGAGTAGAGCTGTACAGAAGTGACGAAGAAAGATCGTAAGGTCACAGTCCGAACCGAACAACTAGTAATGGTACGTCAACAACCTCCAGTGGACACTGGGCAGCATATTTACTTTTTGTTTAAATATAATAAGTACTTATTGCAACTATCTATCTATATCTTTAAACGAGCAATTCTTGTATATATATATATATATATATATATTCTGAATCTCGGAAACGGCTCCAACGATTTTTATGAAATTTTGTATCCAGGGGGTTTCGGGGGCGAAAAATCGATCTAGCTAGGTTTCATTTTCAGAAAACGTCGTTTTATCCATGTTTTCAGCCGAGCAATGCTCGGTCAACCAGGTACTTGTATAATAAAAATAAAAATTGCAAACAGAATCCTAAACAAATGAAAACGGTAATAAAATGAATATTATTCAAAACAAACTCGCAATACTCTGTGCAATGCAGCCTTTGTACAAGCCGTCTAACGTATCTGGGGAATTCAGTGGGGACGCCACAATCGTAACCTCTCAAACAAAACAGACAAATTCTTGGGAAACATTTTAGTTCCATCTTTTCGCCACTACAAAGAAGGTTGTTTTGTAGCCGTTTTACCAGGAAACTAAATGCAATTAACTTTTCTAGAAAAATATTAAACCTTTGTGTGCATAATAATATAAATTATGCCTTTTAAGTTTACTTCAATGTGTGTGTTATAATACTACATATCCATACGTTTGTCTGTGTGTTTCAACGTTTCCAAGTCTTATAGAAGGCTTCATTTTTACGCCCTTTCTCATATATAGACTGCCCTGACAGCTCATGTGGTGTAGCTGCTTCATGTAGGTGGTGGGTTCAATTCCCACCCAGGAGAAACATTTATGTGACATTTATCATTTCTGTATCTGGATGTTCTGTATGTATAAAAAGAGTGTAGTTACAAAAAAGAAATTATATAAATATTCTATCAGTTACCTGGTTCCCATAGTACAAGTTTTGCTTAGTTTGGGGTAGATGGCGTTGTGTGAAAATTTCTACGATATTTATTTATTATTTTAAATGTCATACAAATAGTTAACCTTAGGTTTTATTTCTTTGTGCGGCAAACATTTTAAAAATGATTTCAGAACGTTTTCGCTGTAATTTAATGACTATGCGTTTTCCTAGAGGCAATTAGTGATAAGGTACGATGGAACAAAAATATTTTTTAATTTTGAGTTTGTTTTTGACTACCTGTGGAACTTATATGAGATATTTTTTTTTGCAATAAATCTACCATTTTCCTTCTACTGAACCCAACCACGGCTTAAATTTAAGTATTTTGGTTTAAAAATCGAACTACTGAACCAATTTTGATGAAATTGCTATGGGACCTATCTGAAAGTATATCCGTTCACGTCAAAGAATTTTCCAAATCAGTTTTCGAATGACGGAGTTCTGAGGTAACAAACATGATAAAAAAACTATTTGAGAACTTCGTCCTTTTGAAGTCGATTAAAATTTTAATCAGCGACGCGATATAATTTGGCAAATGAAAACTCGTTTTACGAAAATGTATTTTAAACTTCACAATAATTTAAAACAAATAACCGCTTAGGTCAAGTCTCCTAATAGAATATTCACATAGTTTTGCTTTACAAATTCGGACACCGGGATTCTGTGAAACAGTTTTTAAAACAATTTACAATTCAAGTAACTTTTTGCTTTTACATATATTAATAGTTGGGGAAGCGAAATAAGCTCGGATTAATTCAACGGAAGCTACAAACTACAAAGTAACTTATTTATACTATGGTTAACTTACTCAACTTGCTATTTAATCAATTTATTACTGTTTTTACGGTCATTAATTTTATTTATTAGGAACAGAAAAAAGGACTCAAAATGTTACGTTTCTGACCTTACTTTCACGTTATAAATAGGTGAGTAAGAGCTCAAAGTTATAATAAAATACATGTATTTTCTGTTGTACTAACGTGGTATTACTCACTTTTAATTATATCAGATAATCGACAAAAGTTTCGGTCACATTTGGTGGCTTTCTTCAAAGAACAACGCGCGCGCATTTTGTACTCTGTTTTGATATGTAAATGTAATGAGACGAACGAGACGCTCTCCTGATGGTAAAATTACGCCTGTTCATTGCAGCGATACACAGAACTTTGAGTAGTAAAACAAAGTCCAGGGCATCGCTGCTTTGGCGCACATTACTTTGAGACTTTCGATGGTTAGTCTCAATAGCCCTGTAATTTCGCTAGCCGCAGTACCCTTCAAACCAGCAGAATATCTGATGCTGCGGCGGTACCTACCTAGAAGACCTCCAGTTAAGAATATCTACCCTCAAGTATTGTAATCGGAACCAGAGCATTTCTTAGACATTTTGACTAACACTGTCAGTAGTTTCAAGCAGGCGCATTAATTTAATGATTGTAAATTTATATGTATAACTAGTTTTATCCTAGACCACGTATCAACGACGATATCGAATTTGTAGCTTATATTAATTTTAACTGAATTTTAACCTTTTATTGCTTTTGACTGTGTGTTTGATTATAATGCACGACGTCTTCGCCTGTAACTGCTGTGACAATTGATTTGACAATTTGCAATTTCATGATTAATTTTTAGGGTTCCGTACCTCAAAAGGAAAAACGGAACCCTTATAGGATCACTTTGTTGTCCGTCAGTCTGTCTGTCAAGATCCTTTTTCTCAGGAACGCGTAGAGGTATCAAGCTGAAATTCATATCAAATACTCAAGTCTAACTGTCCCTTGGAGCTGTGAAAAAATCAATCTTCTTAAGCCAATGCAATCAAAAGATACAGCCGTTTATGCTGCAAATTTTCGACACTCACAAGGGAATCAAAACCTACAGGGTACTTCCCGTGAATTCAGATTCTTGAAATTTGGTACGAAGCAACGTCTTACAGCATAAATAAAAAAACAATTGCGAAAAGCATAAATTATCATAAAAAAAATACCATAACTTTTACTTATATACCTACAGGTTTGTACGGAACCCTCAGTGCGGGAGTCCGACTCGCACTTGGCCGGTTTTTTTAAATGTATTGATGTATAACTGTAGGCATACCGTTACCGGACCTAATAAATAAATAAACGATTTAAGCGAATACAACAGACATCTATATCTTTAAACGAGCAATTCTTGTATATATATATATATATAATCTGAATCTCGGAAACGGCTCGATTTTCATGATATTTAGTATGCTGGGTGTTTCGGGGGCGATAAATCGATCTAGCTAGGTTTCATTTTTAGAAAACGTCGTTTTATCCGTGTTTTCAGCCGGGCAAAGGTCGGTCATCCAGGTAGTATATATATATATGTATATACGGATAAAACGACGTTTTTTTAAAAATCGTTGGAGAAACTCGGAAACGGCTCCAACGATTTTCATGAAATTTAGTATGCAGGGGGTTTCGGGGGCAATAAATCGAACTAGCTTGGTTTCATTTTTAAAAAATGTCGTTTTATCCGTGTTTTCAGCCGAGCAATGCTCGGTCAACCAGGTACTATAATTAATATATAAGATTGAACTTCCACATCAAAATAACTCCTGAATTAACCAGTTATTATAATTAAATAGCTTGCTATTAATTAGCCAACTGCCGGACACTTGTATAGCCAATATGCTAGTAGCATGGTATGTTACGAGAGTTGAAATGAAAAGACAACTTTCATAAATTTACATAAATGCAATAGTGCAAGTAAAAAGCTTCACCTTTGTTAGGAAAAAAGCTAGTTTTATGTAAAAATGAGTTTTACATAAAACTAGCTTTTACATAAAACATCTTCCCAGAAGACCAACCGTACCAACGCAAGCCGATCTGTAATAAAAAAAAAACAATGTTCCAACGATATAAAGGTTACCGTTTATCCCACACTGACTAATTATGATGAAGAGGTGGGCAATTAGCTTTTTTGTTCCTGGCAGGTCTAAAAGGTTGGCTAATTTGAAGGACCGTGATGTGAAACGTTTTTATATTACACTGCTGAATTAAATAGATACTAAACAATTAGACATCACCCGACGGAAAGTGACAATATGAATGGAGCACGCTTGTCTAGGAGGAACCTATTCACTTTTTCTTAGTTAGTCGTTTTTGATCGGATGGATAGTTTCGTATAGTTGTTTTTGATTGGATGGACAGTTTCGTATAGTACATTATACACCAACTGTAGTAGTGTTAGTGTACAATACAGTAGGAGATCGCAACATTCTCATTTTTTCGACCGACGACGACCCGCTCTCTCCAATCAACTCGTTACCACGGCTATTGCAACATGGCCGAAACGTCGAGGTAAATAAACAAAATTAATTTTCATAGTATGTTGTGCGCGATTAAGACGCGGTGATAAACATAATTATCAGCTATGATATATGTATAATTGTATATATTATACATACGTATACATATGTAACCCCCTTTCAACTGCGTATGATATTTCCAAATGAATTGAATATAAAGTAGCACTCCTCTCTAGTACACTTGACTATCAATCGTCGATTCTATTTAAATTGCAATAAAATCTTCAATGAAAGAAGGCGCAAGACAATAGAACGTAATTGAATCAGGCGCCGTCGACACAGCTTCCGAATGGAGCCGTCCTCTTCTCGAACACCAGAATATTGGGACCGAATAACGCATTATATAGTCTCAAATAGAAACTATAGTTATTGTCCGTGTAGTCGAAGAGCTTAAGGACAAACATTTAGATATACTTTGTCGCTTATAATAAGCTTGTTTCGTATTGTCGTGTTCTTGAGTGGAAACCACGTAGCGGCAAACGTAGCTGCACCTGAGACTCGGTGGAGTAGTTTTGTAGCGATGATGGCTCAGTGGTTAGCGCGGTAGGTTCGCATGCCAAAGGGCGTGGGTTCAATGAGCTTGAGCTGCCAGTGAATGAAAACATCCTGAGGAAACCATAGCGTGGTGGTAGGGTACTTTCTAGTACTCTGCTGGCTAGCTACCACCCTCAAAATTGAAAATCTGCCGCCAAGCATCTAACGGTGTGTTCCGTAGGCTCACTTGAGAGCCAGTTCCATTCCAGGCTAGGTGTGCTTTACCATCTACGACCACACCGTCACTTAACATTAGGTGAGCTGTGGTCAAACACCTAGCCTGTCAGCCATAAAAAAAAGTAGTGATATATGATATATGCAAGGTAGGTAGGGATTTGAAGGAAAATGCCGAACATCGGGCTAGATGGCGTGCATTACGCAACACATATTTTAAATAAATAAATGTTGGATGACATTTCACAGCGCCTTCTATCTCCACCTGTTCAAGTGTGACTTCGACTTCCGTACCGAAGGCTCCGGGCCAGCACAGACAATAAACAGGGTTATCGGGAAAGGATATATTACGCCGAATAAGGATAATTGTAGATAAATAATTTGCTCCGTACATTTGGTTAACAAACTATTTCAATAGAAGAGCTGGTTTTTTAACTTGACCGGTTTACGTTTAATTTTGAAGTACGAAAATATTTAAACAGGATTTTAAGTGAAATGTGTTTGAAGTGAAGTAAAAATTGGATTTTTAAAGTGATGTACAAATTTGATTTTTTGAAGTTTTTCGTTTGCTAGCTCCTACATCATTTTACAATATCCGATGCTAGAGTAAATAAGACAATCGATTAAATTTGATTATCAATACTTGGCAGGGCGGTGCTCGTAGCAGCGTCGTAATCAGAATTCGAATGGAATTTCAGTATTGTACGGGAATTGGGACGTTTCGTAAATCTTAATCTAGATTTAAGTGGCATTCATTGGGGCCAGACAAAGCTTAGTTGCTATCACTTCTACGAAAATGACGATATATGAAACTGATCACATTGTGCAAAAGTTAGTGAATTTTTCACGATGACATTTAGAAAGATAAAGTTTTGAAGTAGTATGCCCAGCGGTGGGCTTTCGGGGAGCCCTTGTCGACAGCTAATTTACTCGCCAACAACAACACAATACATGACAAAAACAAAAATAACAAATTTAGCGAAAGTGACGTTTTGCTTCAAGACCTTGTGGTCGTTTGCGATGTTGCCGAGTGGTTTCCCTGACATCTAGATTGAGTTACAGGATCAATGTAATTTATTATTGAGAATGTCTTAAAGTAATGAACGCAACTACAGCGATGATCTTGAACATGGTATTGTTACCCAAAGTTCTGAATGCCGCTGCAATGGCCATGGACAGGCGTTGTTTCTTAGTATCAGTAGTTAGAGAGAATGCCTCGTTACTTCTTACCATAAAAACATAATTATATTATTTCGCGTACACAAAACAAAACACATAGAATTTTCAAGTCTCTAAAGTTAAAAATTACTTAATAATATGCTCGATTCAGCCCTATTCACTGTCCCACTGCTGGGCGTGGGCCTCTTATCGCGTGTGAAGGGTAGGACCATAGTCCATCACGCTGTCCAAGTATGGTTTGATAGACTTCATATATCTTTAGAACTTCAGGAACTCTCAGATGTTTTTCTTCACCATTTGATGCTAGCGGCGATGCGCGTACGCACATTAGTTAGAGAAGAGAGTGACGTGCCATGAGATTTGCACCCAGGACCACCAGACTGGGAGTCATACGGTCTCACAGTGGACTAGGCTGCGGTAGCTGCAGATGTACTCGTACTTATTGAGGCTATTTTTATTTTCAGGTAAGACAAAGCATCAGTAAAAATTTACCGATGAGATGAAGAATTCTTTACAGAAATCGACGCCCTATCAGGTACCTGCTGGAATCAAACTTCCAAATTCTATATAATTCTGCCACAACGCAAAATAACTCAAATATAGGTAACTTAAATTAAAATTTGAGGGTCTAAGATAAAATTAAATAAATAAGAATTAATGCTTCATGTTACTACTTGAATGTCATATTGTCTTCCTGGATTGACACAGGACCGGGATGGGATGGCATATAAGAAGATAACCCTATTCTCAGCAGTGGCCGATGCAGGGCTGATGATAATGACGATGAATGCTTTCTAAACAAATAAATAAAAGTAAATACATGAATTATCGGTGGCGGCGTTTTTTATGGATACAAGCGTGGTGTTAACCACAGCTCACCTGTTGATAAGCTACAATGTGGTCGAAGATTGTAAACACACCTAGCCTGGAATGGAACTGGTCTCAAGTCAGGCTGTCGGAACACACTGTTAGATGCTTGGCAGCAGATTTTCTACTATATACAGTAGAATGGTTTCGATATGGTTAGCGCTATGGTTTCCACCCGACGGTTTCCTTCACCGGCAGGTTAGCTGAGTTGCCGGCCCTAATGCCGAAGTAAATATGCCGCCCTTGACGCTTGTTGTTATAAATACATAAAATAAACACCGGGGATCTATAATTTACTTGGTGGTAGATTTCCTTAGCAGGAGGTAGTCTAGGTAGGTACCACCGCAGTACCAGATATTCTGCCGCTAAGCAGTAGTGTGTAAACATTACTGTGTTCCGGTTTGAAGGGTACTGCAGCTAGCGAAATTACAGGGCTATTAAGACTAACCATCTAGTCTCAAAGTAATGAGCGCCAAGGCAGCGATGCCCTAGACTTTGTTTTACTACTCAAAGTTCTGTGTATCGCTGCAATGGCCATGGACAGGCGTTATCTCTTAACATCAGGAAAGCGTCTCGTTCGTCGCATTACTGTTACAAAAAAAAAAAAACATTTGACTAAACCAGGGCAGCGCTCAGAAAGAAATGCTACTGACAGTTACCCATCCGAAGACTGACCGGATCGTCCGTTGCTTAGCATCGGCGATTATTGACATTAATTAGTCAAGTTACGTCACAAACACTAGTTGCCAGCAGCAAACATAAATAATTGGCAACACTGATAAAAGCATCTCGCATTGGAGAATATTAGACGCAGAAAGACGGACCTTGAAACATCTAATTAATCTGTTGTCGCTGTCTGTACGTAGAGAAAGAAAGACTATATTTGCTCTCATTTGTTTGCAGTGGTCGGATTCACGTTTGTTATTAGTATAATCTGTGTCATGCTATATACCACCCCACTGAATTTCCCTTCGACAGATCTGCCAACCTCAATCTCGTCAATTTCCGATGAGACCTTGATCTAACCGTACCTATATTAAATTTAATTCCCGCATACTGAGAAATACCTGGTTAAATAGGGCGGAATTCCCGCAACGGGCACTGTGCTTGAATGAATAGGCGTTAGGACCGGTCATAATGATTCTCAGCCTAACTCTTGTACAATATAAATTCATAATTCATTTATTGAATAAATAGGTATACAATTAGAAATATAGGAATGGAAAGGATACATTACAGAAGACCTCCACATTTGACCTTAAGGCATGCAAAGAAACTAACACTACTAACTAACGATAAGTAATCACTCTTAGAAGAGATGATTGATTACATTTACATAATACAATTTGAATACAAATATGTTAATCAAATCAATTATAATATTCAATATGTCAAAGTTAATTAATAAAATGTCAATAAGGATATAAAATAAAAATGTCAAACAGAATCAACCCTGTTTTTATGAACTCTCCTACTGGTGGTCTGTTCTCATTGTTAGAAGGGTAAGGATGGCCAAGTGCAGGTTGGCGCATATCTTCGGATTTTTTTTTAAGTACAAGAAGTACTTAGACGGGTAGGTTTTCTTGCGATGTTTTTCTTCACCGTTTGAAGCCACTGGCAATACGCGCATAACTTAAAAAAGACAAAGGTGCGCACCGTGGTTCCAACACACGACCCCCATATCGAAAGCCAGACTAGGCAGCCGAAATTTCCAAACGCCAAAGTCACATAGTTATATTTCCTTTTTCCCTTAAAATAACATTAAAAATATCAAAACAATAGAACATCCCAAGGTATAAAAATATGTCAAAATAATTAAATGTCAATAAAAATTAATAATTACTTACTAGAAATATAATAATCGCTTAGTTTTAAATACTCGTCAATGCCACAAAACAAGATATCTATATTGTACAATCACATAACGTAAATACAGGCTATCGGTAACTAACGACCACTTCAGATAAACTTAATTACAACATACAAATATATTTTTTGTTTTATTCATACGAGGTTTGATTAGGTTGGACACTCAAACTGAAGTAAAAGAAAAATATGTGTCAAATGTCAAAATCATGCCAGTTTCCTTACTAACATTCTAATTTGGTTTATGACTAATAAAAAACCGGCCAAGTGCGAGTCGGACTCGCGCACGAAGGGCTCCTTAACATTATCTATAAAAACGGCAAAAAATCAAGTCTATTGTATGGGAGCCCCGCTTAAATATTTGTTTTTTTTTTTAAGTGAAATATTCTGTGAATATTTCAAGCGTCTGCCTGTTGCCGTTATCAATAGAAAAACGAGCAAAAAAAATCATCAGCAATTTGTTGTTATAGCGGCATCAGAAATACATCATCTGGGAAAATTTCAACTGTCTAACTATCACGGTTCATGAGATACAGCCTAGTGATAGACGGACAGACAGACAGACAGATGGATGGACAGCGGAGTCTTAGTAATAGGGTACCGTTTTACCCTTTGGGTACGAACCCTAAAAAGGCAAAAAAATAATGGTGCTTCAAAATATAATTTGAAGTACTTAATATTAGACCTGTGCCTCTAGCTCATGAGACTCTTTTGCATTCTGTGCTTTTCTTTCTATTTTGGTGTGCAAAATAAAGAGTCTATCTATCTATTGTGCTCTCTGTTTGGCACAGAGTCAGGCCACCGAGAGGGTTAAGTGGGTATAATCCTGGCTATTCCCCAATACAGCCGGGTATATTAAGATTTCACGTAGTTTCCAAAAAAAAAATAAGTTGACGTCGTGGTCAGGACTTAATGTCCTACTCTAATTGGTCCGTGGAGACGGGTCGTCAACACAATTTGCCAGCAGCTTGTCCTAGGAATGCAATAACGATAGCTCGATTTATGAACCAATTATAGCCTATCAGATCCGAATATATCCCTACATCATTAATTACATTGTAAGTTTTTTTGACTGGCTAGGTGTTTGACCATAGCTCATCTGATGTTAAGTGAGATAGTAAACACACCTAGACTGTAAAAAAAACTATAACCTGACTGCGGAAAAAACTAAAAAGGCAAAGATAATATACAATTTGGTGTCAAAAACGGCCATTTTTTTTTTTTTTATTTCAATCCCAGTGAAATACGTACAATAAAGTCGAATCTAACGTCATATTCATCAAAATCGATTCAGCCGTTTAGTAGTTACGAGTGAACATAGGGACGGACATACATACAGGTCAAATACGTAATATTTTTTCGCCGCAGTTAGGTAAAAAGAACAAACATCTAAGTTTAATGTTCATAATATAACTGTTTATTCTGGATGAGAATCGAATCCATGCCCTAATTGGCTCAAAGAGAACTACTACTGAAACAGCTAACAGGGTAGACGAACTTAAAGAAAGACATACCGTAATAGAGCGTTCACAATTTCTCTAGTTTATTTGTAAATTTGTTGTTTGTTTATGAATTCACGGAGATATAAAAATGAACATAATGCCGGTTATAAAAACGTAAAGTCAGCATTAACTATAATACACATTTGCGTCACATTAAGTGAAACTCCCATAAAACTTGCTCATACGCGCAGGTTGACAGCCCTGGCGGCTCAGGGCTGGCTCGTTTGACTTATTATGCGGATTTATCGTGCCACCAAGCAGTTCTAGTGATTTGTGGACATTTCAGACATGTTTATGTTTAATGGACTTTCTTATTAGCGACAACTTGAATATAAAGTAAATGTGTTTATGGCTCGAAGCACTGTTCATCGTATTGACTACTATACAGCAGCCTACTATCTACTATCAACCACCGCAGTACCAGATATTCTACCGCCAAGCACTAGTGTGTAAACATTACTGTATTCCGGTTTAAAGTGTACTGCAGCTAGCGAAATTACAGGGTTGTTGAGACAAACGACTGCCTTGTTAGCTCATGGTAGAATATCTGCTTCAAGGGCTGTAGAGCTTGGGTTCGATTCCCACCGGGACAAACATTTATGTGACGATAAATATTTGTTCTGTGTTTTATAGCTGTGGTGGTGCCGGCGTAAGAATAGTACCTTACCCTCTCTACCCGTGGTTGCCGTAAGAGTCGGCTAAGGGATGTTATCCGGAAGATGGGCAGCAGCGTCTTCCTTGAACAATCACACCTAACTGCGCTCGCAAACCCGCCTGCCAAGCGTGGCGAGTATTGGCAAAACCCCCCTGGGAGGAGGCCTATATCCAGCAGTGGACGTCCTATGGCTGATGATGTGTGTGTATTATAAGTATTTAAAGTATTAATAAAAAGTTTTTTATGAATAAATATTATTATTCTATCAGTTATCTGTTTCCCATAGTACAAGCTTTGCCTAGTTTTAGGCTAGATGGTGCAGTTTGAAATGTCTTAAAATACATTTTTCTAAATATTAAAGTATCTTAAAGTAATGAGCGCTGATGCCCTGGGCTTTGTTTTGTTCATGGACATACGTTATCTCTTACCACCAGAAGAGCGTCTTGTTCGTTTCATTACTTTGACATAAAAAGGTAAAGTTTTGTTTTGGCGCTCATAATTTTGTGACATCGATAGTTAGTCTCCACAGTCATGCAATTTTACTTTATATAACTTAGTAATAACGAATGCTTTTGAATAAGTCTGTGACGTTAAAAAAAGTGTAAAGAAGTAATGATGATCTATCCTCGACCGCCAAAACTAAAATAGAAAGAAGCCGATTGCGTAATATTTACTTTGCGAGCGGGTGTCAAGGTTATCTGGCGACTTTTGGCGACCAGCACCAGTTTCGACTGCGCGTTGCATATTTTTACTACGATGCATATTAAAGCGGGGCAATCATAGAATATCACTGATCTACAAAATTATGTAGCGATGATAGCTCAGTGGTTAGCGTGGTCGGGTCATACGCCGAAGGGTCTAGGTTTAGATCTGGAATGAAACTGGCTCTCTCAAGTGAGGTTGGCGGAACACACCGTTAGTTGCTTGGGGACAGATTTTAAACTTGAGGGTGGTAGCTAACCAACCGAGTACTAGAAAATAGCCTACCACCATGCTATGGTTTCCTCACGATGTTTTTCTTCAACGGCAGCTCAAGCTCATTGTTGAGGTTTGAAGCCACGTCCTTCGGCGTGTGAACCGTCCACGCTAACCACTGGTCTATAATCGCTACGTTGCTATAGTGGTACTCATAACTAGGTACATTATATCAACAATAGTTTACCAACCATGTCAACGAACTTCTGCACTTTACTGTACTGTTTTGTAATGTTTATGATATTTAGTATAGTTAACTTATTATATAGCACTATATATGTATGTGATTGCCCTGTTAGTTCATTTGGTAGAATATCTGCTTTTAGAGCTGTAGGGGGTGGATTCGATTCCCACCAGCACAAACATTTTGTGTTATAAATAAATGTTTATATGAAGCATATTTAAAAAAAAGTATTTAAGTATTCTATCTGCCATCTGTCTTCCATAGTACTTTGCTTAGTTTTCCTACGATATTTTTTTATTTCATTTATATATTAACCTAGCAAGAAATGTCAATGTGATATAAATGTCACTATAAAAATACGTTTATAAATAAATATTATTCGATTTCATTCGATTTTATTTTTGTTAAAGTCAATTATTGACTCACATGTTTATGTTAATATGAACCTAATAAATGATTGGCATGTCTTATTACTTCATTTATAAACAAACTGAAACGAAACTTTCGCAAAGCCTATTTTGATTTGCATACCATAAATTGATGATCACGTTTTGATGCGCGTTAAATATTTCTGATGTGCATTAAATTTTCCGTTTAATTGTCTGATAAATTTGTTGCGGACAGGACCCTACTCTAGATTTATCGGCCACTACGTCGTAGAGATCGCCGTGCAGCGGTCTGTTATTCTAATTCAGGCTTTAAAGGGATTCGCCGAGTACTACTCTAGATTTATGGCGACCCCACAAAATATAGAGTCCAATTCACAATGTTAAAACAATGTTGTTTGTACTTTAGGTAGTTACATGAAAAAATACTTGACCGTTGAAGAGGGTTACCGTTTGTTTGAATGTGATTTGAAAACAGCTTTATCGTCGTAATTTAAATGTTCTATGTCTGGGGTTTATAAATGTAAGCATGTAATATATGTACATATGTATAATTGTATATGCATGTTTATAAGAAACCAAATTTGATGTATGTTTAAAGTATTTTAGCGAAACATGTATTATATTATTAGACATGATTTTCGATGATAGCTCAGTGGTTAGCGCGGTAGGTTCGCATGCCGAAGGCCGTGGGTTCAAACCCCAACAATGAGCTTGAGCTGCCGGCGAAGGAAAACATCGCGAGGAAACCATAGCGTGGTGGTAGGGTACTTTCTAGTACTCGGCTGGCTAGCTACCACCCTCAAGTTGAAAATCTGCTGCCAATCATCTAACGGTGTGTTCCGGTAGCCTCACTTGAGAGCCAGTTCCATTCCAGGCTAGGTGTGCTTTACCATCTTCGACCACACCGTCACTTAACATCAGGTGAGCTGTGGTCAATCACCTAGCCTGTCAGCCATAAAAAAAAAACTTTCTGATATTAATGCTCTTATTAATTTAAAGTATACATGTACATACTAAATATATGACGTCGAACAAAATATGTCAAAACAATTAAATTCAATGTTAAGTCAAAGACTCCCGCGCGACGTGACTTGACCGAACGTCCCCAAGATCCCAGCCGCATTCACTCACTGTATGATACAATACATCCTAATTATACTTTTGTATGGTAAACAATTTATTAAATTTAATTAGTAAAAACAATATCAATACAAATTACATAAAAATAACATTAAAAACTTAATTACAAAATGTTAATTAGTTTAAAATTCAGCGATATTCGGTCTAAAAAATCCCGCTCCGAACTGGACCTGGTGCATAGGTTGATGAGGCTGTTATCATTTCCGCGCTGGATAGCAATGACCAGCCTTTGCACCAGAAACGAGTCGGAAAGAGTCACCAAAAAGATCAATTACGCTATGCCAAAAAAAAAATTGTTTAGTAAAAGTACATAAATTCAATGTATTGTAATAATCCAAAATAAATCTACCTGTGCGAAGCCAGGGCGGGGGGCTAGTAAATAATAATTGAATTTACGTTAGTCCAGTCATTATATACATTTGGAAATGCAAATGAACCGAGAAAGCCAAATTTTGGATATTACGTGGAGAATGGCTAGAAAAGCTTAAGTTCAAATTGTCGACCAAAATAACCTTGTGGGTTTTCCGCCATCTTGAAAAAAGGGTTAAACTCAGTTTTTTTTATCATAACTCGGTTCCCCGTCGAGATACGAAATTTTTTATAGAATACTTTTTTGTTGCTCTTTGTACGATTTACAATTAAGGTCCTATACATTTTTCACGTATCGATCATCGTTATCGAGATATCGATAAAAAAGCCACAAATTTTGGGAGAAAAAATTGTTTTTCGCTATTTCCTTTTTTCTCGCGAAAAATATCGAAAAATGTTTCGAATAAAACTTGTAGAACCTATTCAGACCTACAAATTCGTTTTTTAATTTTTCATTTTCGAGAAAAATTACGACCTCTAGCGCGCCGCAAAGTGAGTAAGTAAGTAGATAGACGTAAGTGTGCCCGGTTTCGATTTAGCCGCTCGCACGGTTGTATCCACAACGTAAAAATTTATGAATCATTGCTTAAGGGAATTATTGGTTAAGGGAATTATTGCTATACAAAATAAATGAATAAACCAGCCAAATTATAAATAAAAACACATGAAATTTATTAATCAAAAAATTTTTATGCAGCAAAAATAATAATATTACACGTGGTCATTTTTGTCACACGTTTTTCTTCGTTTTGATGGTCCTGGCTGCTGTTGAAGTTCCTCCTCGGTACACTTCGAGTCGTGTAAATTCTTCGATCGCAGGAAATGATGCTGTGACGGTCGAAAGATCGTAATCTTCGTCATCATCATCATCGTAATTTTTATCGATATCTCGATAACGATGGTCGATACGTGAAAAATGTATAGGACCTTAATTGTAGATCGTACAAAGAACAACAAAAAAGTATTCTATAAAAATTTTCGTATCTCGATGAGGAACCGAGTTATGATAAAAAAACTGAGTTTAACCCTTTTTTCAAGATGGCGGAAAACCCACAAGGTTATTTTGGTCGACAATTTGAACTTAAGCTTTTCTAGCTATCCCCCACGTAATATCCAAAATTTGGCTTTCTCGGTTCATTTGCATTTCTAACCCGATTTTTCCGACGTAATGACTGGACTACGTTGAAAGTTCATGATTCGAGTCACGAAATACACAACTAAAATATGAAATTTCACTTTAGCACCGGGAAAATTGATATCGTTTCTAACAACAGACAACACTACACTACAAAATAAACTAAGATCGGTCTGTACGTTGGTTTACTTAATTAATTATTTAGATTATGCATGTGCGATGGGAACGCGTAACCTTAGTGAGATGGTCTATGTTAATTCTAAGCGCTATCTATACAAGGAGGTTACTTTTCCCCTCAGGACGACTGTGGCGTCGCACATTGTGCATTTTCCGGTGTCAGTAGCATTCGTGAAGTAGTTTGACGTGTTCACCTTCACGATCACCGATGTTAAGCAATGATGTTAATTGTTATAACATATTTTGTTTGATATTATATAAAATACTTTATTATTATATAATACACTAGCGGCCCGCTCCGGCTTCGCACGGGTATAAACCTCAAAAATAACAGTATTTCTCCACTATTTAATGGATGTTATTATACATATAAATCTTACTCTTCAATCACTCTATCTATTAAAAAAACCGCTTCAAAATCCGTTGCGCAGTTTTAAAGATTTAAAGCATACATAGGGATATAGGGACAGAGAAAACGACTTTGTTTTATACTATGTAGTGATGATGATAGTGAAGTGATGTTATTTTGACATTGTGAATTTATTTTACTATTTTATTCTATTGTATATACGACATGGCGCTACTGTGACGACATTAAATGAAAACACATATCCAGTTCCACGTTCTCATACATTCGGTATGCTTTAATTTCATTAATTGTTATTATTTACTGAGTTATTCACAATTTTAAAAAATACCATATTGGAGCAACGTGTATCTAAAAAACTGCAGCGCAAATGTCATTAGCCGGAGACAGAAGAAAACGTAATTATCAATTAAAAAAGAAATACTATTACATTGAGATAGTCCTGTATTTTAACAGCAAACGGTGCACGGAACCGTGCAAAGACACGCGTGTGCGCGTTTCTTAAATGCAAACGATAAAGAAATACTGAATGAGCTGAAAGCTCGCACAAACTTGACCGCGCTTCCTATTTTCTTTTCCTCTTAAATAACTTTGCTAACAGACGGTGCGGTAAAGGTCTGATGATGAAGCTAGGAGATGGAGGTAGTATTCTGATTTTTATTCATGAACCATTATTAATTCATTAAGATTTTTGATTCTTGTAAACAAACCATAAATAACAAACTTTGACAATGTCAGCACCTAATAGCCTAGTTCTTATAAAGAGATTAGTTTGCAAAAAGTTTACTTATGAAAACATTTTTCAATTAAAACTTATTGTTACTTTGTGTTGATAAGATCGTGTTTTGTATAACGTGATTGTGTAACATAAGTAGTTATTTTGCCATTGATGATGTCAAATTTACAGCATTATACCATTATTTAAAATATTATTAAACCATGCATTATACTGCTGTTGAATACGCCGAAATTATTTTTATTTACGGGGAAGCTCATCAAAATGCCGCCCTTGCGATTAGAATGTTTCGCGAAAGATATGGCAATACGACATAATGCCCTACAAATGCAAATGCACGAGCTACTATAAAATAAGTTTAAAAAGGTTTTAACAAACTTATACAAACTGTTTGAAACATTGATCTATTTACTGACATTGGCAGTATCATTGTTGACGTTTGTCCGTCATTCTTTATTTACAAAAGTGTGTGCTTATAATATTTAAAGAGTTCCCTCGATTTCCCCTGCATTCCATCATCAGATCCAGACCTGATACCAATGGGACCACATGAGAATTACACCCTCTCAAACAAGAAAATAATTTTCGAATCGGTCCAGTGGTTTTCGAGTAATCGGTGAACATGCATAAAAATAAAATAAAATAAGAAGATTCCAACGAATCGATAACCTCCTCCTGAAGTCGGTTAAAAATGAGAAAGCGTTAATAGTGATTGTGAATGCGATGTACATCATACCTAGTTCTCTGAGCGCACCGCAATGCGGCTTGCACTGTACAGTTTCGTTTGAATCAATTGATACCTTCAGTGTCAAAGAATCGCCGCGCCCTCTAGCGCACACAGCTGTAGTTGTATGAACGAGTCACAGAATGATTCTAATTCGGGTACTTGATTTATTATTTAGTTTGTTTGAAAATTGATTTCTTTTAAATTTGCGAATATATTTTTTTTACATTGCTTATATGATTACTGATCATTAACCCTACCCGTGTGTTAATTTAATGTCGATGCAAAGTATCCACGTCGTATACAACCATTCTCTATAAAAAATATCTATCTTTTAAATATTTAACAGTGAAACCCGTATCATAATCCTTTGCGTCGTTTAAAACAAATTAGCGGAAAAACAGTCAGACGCGGGCAGTACGTTACTTTACGTTTTTAAAAGAGATGTATATACTCTTATGAATGATTTCGTTTTTTTTTTTCGAGATTAGTTGGTAATCTAAATGCCGCTTTTGAAGGTGGAAATAGCCATATGAATAAAATAATTATTAGATGACATTTCACACAGCGCCATCTAGCTTCAAACGAAGCAAAGCTTGTACTATAGAAGTTAGATAACTGATAAAATACTTATACATCTCTTTTTCGTTAATACATACGGCACACCCATATGCATAATAAAAATCTATATATTTACGCGCGTTGTACTCAGCTTTGACTCCATGAAGAAGGCCACTGGATGTGGTCGATACTATAGTCGGAGTATCCGATGTAATTAAATCAAGAATCTGTCATAACCACGTCACATACCATAGTAAAACATCTCTATTCGTCACAAAAATGTTTGTCCTGGATGAGAATCGAACCCACACCCTACAGCTCAAGTAGGAAAGCTTTAGCTAATAGGATAGTCATAATGTATCCAGAAGAGTGAAAATGCTGCTAGTACTTTGTTGGATGATATTGTTAAGTAATTAACTAAAATAGATGTAGCTAACGAAAAAACTAGGCGACCATATATCGTATAACTTGCGGTATAAAGTCCAAGTTCGCGAAGCTTTTTTTTTACAACGATTGTGGCAAGACGCAATCCTGACTAGGCTTGCGTCTTGCCACAATCTTACCTGATAGAAACCGATGTGGCCGAAGATCGAGAACTCAACACGCCTAGGACCGCATTCAACACGTTTCACCTAACGTTTAGGTGAAATGTGTTCAAGAAAAATGTTAATAGAACATGTTAATAGAAAATGTTGTGAATAGGTTAGGACCTAACCTATTCACATTTTTCTTGAACAACCACAAGTTGTGCTTAGTTGGATACACAGACGCTGACGAGTTCCTCAGCAGTTCTTACAAGGAAGGTTGTCTGAAAACGTTTAGTGCGTTTAAAGGGGATGTCCACTGTAACTGGGTGTTTTTTGGTCGAGTTGTAAAATAATGATGGCAAAATTGGGTCATGTAGTTTTTGTGTACACTCACCGTAGCTTTTAAAGGGACAGGTCCTTCGCAAGATATGGTCAACTTAGTAGTGGGGTGCCCTAACATTTTTAGCTTCACGGATGGATAGGTTATTTCGCTAAGAAAATTTTCAACGCTGGAACATCCCTAAGTTCAACGTTATATCCAGAGCTACATGGTTCTCTGTAGATTTATTTGCCTTATGAATATTAAACTCCTTCACACTATTGGGAGCTCTCAAATCTCTCAGCACTTTGTTATTTCTGTTCGTAGAACGACATAATGGGCTTGGCGATAGTGTTTCTTTGAAATACGAGTAATTTGAAAAGTGCTTTTTACGCTTTCGCGAAAGTTTGTGTTTAACCTTATTTTATTAGATTGAATTAAATACCAAAGTGTATATTTTGTAGAGGCTCAGATACTTTTTAAAGATGGATGCATTTTACCCTAAAAAGGAAAAGGAACAGATCTGCCTGAATATCCACACAACAATTTTCAATCAAAACTGTAATAATATTTTTTTTTTTTAATCGTAGGACATTAAACACAGCGCCATTTGACCCCAAAGCAAAAGCAAAGCTTGTACGATGGAGGTCAAATAGCTGATAGAATACATAGGTACTTTTTTTGTAAATACATACTTGTAACACATACAGAACACTCAGACACAGAATAAACATTTGTTTATACTTATAACTAGCGGCCCGCTCCGGCTTCGCACGGGTATAAACCTCAAAAATAACAGTATTTCTCCACTATTTAATGGATGTTATTATACATATAAACCCTCCTCTTCAATCACTCTATCTATTAAAAAAACCGTATCAAAAACCGTTGCGTATTTTTAAAGATTTAAGTATACATAGGGATATAGGGACAGAGAAAGCGACTTTGTTTTATACTATGTAGTGATGATGATGATTGCTTAAATGATATTCTACGAAAATGACGTTTTGCGAAATTGACGTTCTGCGTCAAAATACATTACGTCTTTTTTCCATCATTTTATACCCAAACCGTCATTCAATACTGAGTAAAGGTTGTTAGCACAAAATATCTGATATCTTTACCAGTATGTTAATATATTCTTATTTATCTAATTATTCTGATCTTTATTGTGATTATCTTAAGAGATATTTTCATTAAAACAGTTTCGGAAGCAAAGGCTTCAAATTAGCTTCTGAGCATGTTTTTATTAAGGGTGTAGGCGGATCAGTAGGTACCCGTAATGCGAGTAGACAGTTAATTGAAATGCTAATTGGCGTTATATTTATAATATTCAAAATGTATTCGAGTATAGTAGTGAAAATTGTAGTATTGGTTAGGTACCGAAATCTGGGCGTTTATTCACTAAATCAGTAATATTTATTGGCCATAAATAACAATAATGCTACAAGTAAGACACTTGGTACAAAAAATATCTTACAATTACCTACACTTAAAATAAATGAAGCTATATAATTAATAATAATATAAACGTGTGCGAGGTGTGTGTGTGTGTGTGTGTGTGTGTGTGTGTGTGTGTGTGTGTGTGTGTGTGTGTGTGTGTGTGTGTGTGTGTGTGTCTCTGTGTGGGTGTGTGTGTTTTGTGTGCGTGGTGTGTGTGTAGTGTGCGTGCGTGGTGAAACTAACTTGAATTCAATTTCCAAAGCCCCGTTAAACAAATATTTGTTCAAGGCTTGACCAACCACCGTCCAATGTTGGTGTGATAACCCAGCTAAGCCAGTATATCACGAACTATCGTACCTCACTTAGTAGGCTTAGGGAGCACAGACTAACCGCCCGCCAATCCTGGCAACACTCCAAAACATTATGCCGGTAAAAAACTACCGATTGCCAGGCCAATGTGTTTTGGCGGAGTTATACCCTATAACTCTCTCGCGGTTACAGATGCGAACATTATTGGCGTAATTTCATGAAGAAGTACGTTAGTTTGTGAAAGTTACGCTAGTGAGTTTCGGGAGTTAGTTTCGTCATTTTATCTCAATCTTGGGAAAAGGATGTGTGCGTTTATCCGTGAGATTTAGTGGACAAGTTGTCTCGGGTTGGACCAGTCTGAATGGATAAGAAGACTAATGACTTGGTTTGGTATTATGGTGGGGTTTTGCTTGTCGGGTGCTTATAAATAGCAAATACGCTAATGGGTTCTTTAAATTTAAAATTATTAGTCGACTGTGGACTGTATATACATATGTAGCACAATTATGAAACTTTGTAAAAAAACTTTTAAAATTTCCGGTCCTTTTTTAATTCATCTCAATTACTTTCTTCTTAGTCGGACACGTCGAAATGTTGTATCGACGGTAGTTCAGACACAAAGGTACAAGTTTTTAAAAAAATTTGACAGTCTGTGTGTTAGTCCACTGCTCACCTGATGCTAAGTGACGGTAAACACGAATATACTGATTATAATATATAATATATTAAAAAACTGCGATAAACTGAAAGGCGTGGGTTCAAACCCCAACAATGAGCTTGGGCTGCTGATGAAGGAAAATATCGTGAGGAAACTATAGCATGGTGGTAGGGTACTTTCTAGTACTCGGCTGGCAGCTGAGACTTTCAAGTTGAAAATCTACCGCCAAGCACCTAATAGTGTGTTCCGGCATCCTCACTTAAGAGTCAGTTCCATTCCAGGCTAAGTGTGCTTTACCATCTTCGACCACACTGTCACTTAACATTAGGCGAGTTGTGGTCAAACACCTTTCTTGTCAACTATAAAAAGACTAGACATAGATAGAAAGTATAGTTAGTTGGTGTTTTAGTTTGACTGTTGAAATTACACTGTAGCCAATTAATTCTGGTATGGAAGTAGCTTGTACTAAAAATAAAATAGGCTTCTTGTTATCTCGGAAATAAATGCGGTTCCTGTACGATAGCGGGCGAAACCGGCAAGCATTGCTAGTAAGAAATATGTCTACAACGATTGTTTATGTTGAATATATTTCACTTTATGGAGAGGCATTGATCTGCTATCTTTATATTGCTATGCCTTATCAGTATGAACATCTCATGAATTAATCAAAACAGGAAGAAATTCCTTGTCTTTGCGTCTTTGAGATATAAGAAAATGCAAAAACCCATTTCCATATTCTTTGTAAACACAAATCGAAAAGAATTTTCTTTGAAAAATTAGCATAGACTCCTTTTATTTCCCTGTCCGACCTTTTGTCTTAGGGGTTTTTCAATTTTCTTCAGGTAGGGGAATAATTGGAAATAAGAAGTAGAAAAGCTATCTGCTGACTTTATTTCAAAAATACTTGTCGCTTATTTAATCTACTATTTACGATATGGTGAGATTAATTGTTACTGTTAGACTTTCAGTTATGTACATATAATAAGTATGTACATTCTTGGTGGTAGATTTTCGTTGCAAGAGGTGTTCTAGGTAGGTCACAGTACTAGATATTCCACCGCTAAGCAGTAGTGTGAAAACGTTACTGTATTCTGCTGCAAAGGGTAGTTTCTGCAGTTAAAAAATTACAGGGCCATCGAATATTTCAAAGGCGTTATTTCTAAGCAACAGGAGAGCGTTTCGTTCTTCTCATTGCTACAATCCATTTTTGTGCAATCGGTTTTTATGTATTTTGTTGTTTGTTGTTAATAAAGGCTGTTAAACCTGTTCAAAAATACTTGTAATACGAAATCACATTAATATTTTAACGCAAAAGTTTCTCTGTTTGTATGAATCAGAATGAGGACATCCGTAAACGGAATAAAGTTACCGATAAAGCCCAGTGGATTAGGAAATTGTAGTGGCAGTGGGCAGGGCACATAGCACGCAGAACTGATGGCAGATAGGTTCAGTGACAAGGTAGACGGACGAGCTAATGAAGGCGGAGGAACGCGCTGGATGCGAGCCGTTCTATGTCCAATAGTGATCATCCTACGGCTGAGGTTACGATAATGTACTAATTTTTGACACGTTTTAACAGATTTGGATGAATGCAGTTAGCTCAACTGGAGCAGGAAATGAAGCATTTACGCAGGGTATAAATGTCTCAAAGTAATGAGTTTTAAAGCAGCGATGCCCTGGACTTTGTTTTGCTGTTCTAAGTTCTGAGTAACTCTGCGTTATTTCTTACCATCGTTTGTCTCACATTTTTTACATAAAAACACCTTGGATTAATACATATTACTTTAGACCACCAGCTAGAAAATTATATGCGAGTATATCCAAAATATTCTGGGTAAAATGAAAATTGAAATTCGAAGATTTATTTGGGCCTCACCTTCTAACCTATTTATTCTTGACTGTTTGAGCGTCCTCGCTTTAGGAAACCCATCACAGCGCTCTGACCGGAAACCAATATTTGTTGACTTAATACTAGACACGTCTCTTTTCCCATGACACATGCGACCCAAATAAAACCGAATAAAACTTTCATAGTGGCATAAGAACCATAAGGACGTAAACTCGTCACAAAATTGGTTTATATAGCTTCCTTCGCCATAAACTGCCATATTCTGGTGTTAACGACGACACATCATAAATATAGAATGCATATGTCCAGCACCTGTGCTAATTTCCTAATCAGCCCTGAACTAAACTGACCAACCGAAGTCCACCACGCTGGCCAAGTTTTATAGCGATGATAGCTCCGTGGTTAGCGCGGTCGGTTCGCATTCCGAAGGGCGTGGGTTCAAACCCCAACAATGAGCTTGAGCTGCCGGTGAAGGAAAACATCGTGAGGAAACCATAGCGTGTTGGTAGGGTACTTTCTAGTACTCGGCTGGCTAGCTACCACCCTCAAAAAGAAAATCTGCCGCCAAGCATCTAACGGTGTGTTCCGGCAGCCTAACTTGAGAGCCAGTTCTATTCCAGGCTAGGTGTGCTTTACCCTCTTCGACCACACCGTCACTTAACATCAAGTGAGTTGTGTGTGTCAAACACCTAGCCTGTCATCCATAAAATAAAAAAGTGCGGGTTGGCAGATTTGAGATATCTTCCAGAACTTTTTAAGAAATCTCGGGATATGTATGCTAGTCACGATGTTTTCCTTCACCGTTTGAGGTCATCGGCTATACACACATAACTTAGAAAAGACAGAGATGCCGGCGTGCTGTGTGGGATTCGAACCCAGGACTTCCAGATTGGAAACCAGACGGTCTCCCAACTAGGCAGCCGAAAGTGTGATAATTTACTTGTGCGCGTTACCATTTGAATATCTAGTGATTAGGAGCAGGATCCCTCAAAAAAAGTTTCCCTGATTTTTTTTGCGTTCGCTGTGTGACCTTGTACTTCCATCTCCCTTTTACTACAGAGTAAGTGGAAAGACGGCCCAGTATAATCCATACGTAAATACGTAGTGAATTTTCCTTGGGTACGTACCAAACGTTTTGACTCTACGTTTCTTATCCGTACGGCCAAGGATGGAACAATGGAACAAGCTACTGGCCACCTTGTTTCCTGAGGGATGTGATCTGTTTTTCTTTTTTACGCTGTACCAGATATTCTGCCGCCAAGCAGTAGTGTATAAAAATGTCTGTGTTCCGGTTTGAAGGGTACTGCAGCTAGCGAAATTGCCAGCTGTTGAGACTGACCATCGAAAGTTTCAAAGTAATAAGCTCAAAAGCAACGATGCCCTTGACTTTTGTTCGTTACTCAAAGTTCTGTGTATCGCTGCAATGGTAATGGACAAGCGGTATCTCTTACCATCAGAGGAGCGTCTCGTTCATCTCATTACTATTATATAAAAGAAAAAGGTTATAAGGAATACGTATACATATTATTATCAGGTAAGAGTACTTTATCTTCGACCACATCGTCGTTTACGATCATGCTTACTTAGTGGTTATACGCATAAAGAAAATTTTTAATATTTGAATATTTTTCAGTGTATTCTTGAACTAATATTTAGTCAATGTATCTATGTAGGTACATATAATAAATTATATTATTTAGAGCCATTAATTGATAGCTTTTTGATACTTACATAATTATAAATCCAAATTGAAACATTATACCGAAGTTATATGCTTTATACTGATTAGATAAATCAAACATCAAGATAAATTCCAGAACCATCAAAATTCAAACCGTGTCACATAGATATTATACCAATACCAATATCCCCTGGATCGCAATGATACTACAGGGAATAATTCATCGTCATGTACGTCTACCTCATACATACTGATTTACCCCTGGTTCTAAATTACCTGTAGGTTTGCATGCACCTTATTTCCCCTGGCTCGCTTCTGATGCAGTTTTGTAGGGAATGAAAGAGAGAATCAAGAAATCTAGATATTTTTTATAAAGAGGGTATATTCAATTAACAATGCTATTATGTAATTACGACCTTGTTTTATGACTTAGACGATTACATAACATAATAAGTTATTATAGTATTACTAGTAACTACTAGTGAGTAATTATATCTAATATTTCAATATATTGACATGTGTTATGAGTTTGATAATATTAATGTTATTTAAAATATGATATCAGTAATTATAGGCCCATTAGTCTACTGCCAACCATTTATAAAATATTCTCTACGATAATAAACCAACGAATAAGCTCTACTCTAGAACAACACCAACCCATCGAACAAGCTGGTTTTAGGAAGACTTTCTCTACCGTCGACCAAATACATACTTTGGAGTTGATAATGGAAAAATACCAAGAGCAGCACAGACATCTCTACATTGCATTCATTGACTACCAAAAAGCCTTCGACACTGTCTCACATGAAAGTATATGGGAAACATTAAAATCTCAAAATGTTGAGTTTATATACATAGAAGTACTAAAACACATTTATCAAAAGAGCACTAGTAGAGTAAAGCTAGAAACTATTGGACCAAGCTTTCCAGTGAGTAGAGGCGTGAGACAAGGAGACCCATTGTCACCAAAGATTTTTATTGCAGTTTTAGAGTCCATCATAAGCAATCTAGATTGGAAAAAACGAGGGTTGTACATTCAAGGCAAATATTTAAACCACTTAAGATTTGCAGATGACATAGTATTACTATCGGAAACGAGCAGCCAACTACAATATATGATCGGAACTCTACAAGAGGCTAGCATGCAAGTAGGTTTACAAATGAATAACACAAAAACGAAAGCCATGACTAACCACATTAGGTCAAACATAACAGTCGGTAATCATGTGTTAGAATATGTTGAACAGTATATTTATTTGGGTAAACAAATTGGATTCAGTAAAAAAAGCAATGAACTAGAAATAGAGAGAAGAATAAAAAATACATGGAATAAATATTGGAGCTGCAAAGAAATATTTAAAAGTGATATGCCTCTATCGCTCAAAAAAAAAGTAATGGACTCTTGCCTTATCCCGTGTCTGACATATGCTTGTCAAACATGGAAATTTACAAACAAAATGAAAAATAAAATAATTGCATGTCAAAGAGGAATGGAGCGCAGTATGTTAAACATTAAGAAGCAACAAAAAATAAGACACACAAAAATAAGGGAGAAGACGAAAACAATTGATGCTCTAAGCCATGCACTAGGACTGAAGTGGAAGTGGGCGGGTCACGTAGCGCGCCTCACCGATCATAGATGGACAAAAATTGTAACCAAATGGAGAGGTCCACCAGGCAAGCGCCGCAAAGGAAGACCTTATACAAGATGGGAGGAGGAAATAAAAAATATTGCAGGTCCACAATGGATGCAAATAGCTCAGGACAGAGAAAGATGGCAAACCTTGGGGGAGGCCTTCACCTGAGAGGGGTTCCTGATATTTACTATGTATAAATAAGTGTTGTAATGTATGTTTAAATGTAAATATCAGGAAATAAAAGGCTTAATAATAATAATAATAAATATGAATAGAAAAGTGACCTGTAAAAGACTGTTGGTTTTACCAACAAAATATTGGTAAAACCTTATTTCTAGACACTGATACCTTGGGTTAAATAATCGATGAAATGGATATATTATTCGCAAATACCTCGTTGCTAGTCAAAGCAGTCGAGCGTTGTTTGTATCTCGTTCGGATATCCAGGCGCTGTTTACATTTCATTTCTCAAGATGTGTTCGGATATTTGTGCTTTACTCTCGTGCTTTGGAAACTTTGATGCATTTGATGTAAATATTGGGGTAAGAAGAACGAAGGAAATACCTGCATAATATGATGGAATGTAAAGAAAAAACCGGTATTTGCTAACACAATTGGACATGGATTTAAAATATCTATATTGTGACAATGCTAGAATATTGGAGGACTTTTTTTTATACAGCGCCATCTAGTTCTAAAACTAAACAAATCTTATACTATGGTTCGTCGCATAAACATTTGGACTGAATAAGGAATCTAACCCAAACCCCAGGTAACAAGGTAGTCGCATATTTAATCCATTTATGCAATTTATTCTATCTTCCAAAGAGATGTATATACAGATCATACATAAATAATACGAATACGGCACGGGTATTGACAGATGTGAATGATGCCATCTCTTTTATACTCAGTTCGAATAAAAGAAATCGACTGATTGAGACAGGAACGTGTGTGTGGGTAGAGATGAGAAGATATTTTTAACTTCAAATTAAAACGAGCTACTAATTCTAAGGTAATGAAAAAATAGGCAACTGAAAAAGGGTCTAATTGCTATACACGTTTTTTCATTCCACGGTATAGTGCCTAGCGGTTCACATGTTAAATCGAAACAAAGCCTTTCATTTGGATTTTTGCGATTGTCAACTAAGAAACGATGTCGCTTTTCGGGTTCCTAGCCATTCAATTAGGAGATAATAAGGTCATACTAGAGCCCTTATTATCTAATTATCAATCGACTAAAAAAAGTAGAAGGTTCTCAATTCGGTTTATTTTTTTTGTTTGCTTGTTACTAAAGAGCTCATTTAAAAAGCGATTTGGAAAATTCTTTCTTTATTAATCGGTCCCATAGAAATTTCATCACAATCGGTTTTAACTATTTTGGTTTTGAAACAAATCAACTGAATAGTTTTTTTTTAGAGTAAAAGTTATGACAGGAACGAGACTCTTCTGATGGTAAGAGTCCATGATCATTACAGCGATACACAAAACACTAAATAACAAAGTCCAGGGCATCTCTGCTTTGGCGCTCATTACTTTGAGACTTTCGATAGTTAGTCTCAACAGCCCTGTAATGTCCGGTCAAATAGCTTAGGCTGTCAACTATGTGTATAAAATCTACTCTAAGTAAGATATTAAGTACTTAAAAGAAGTAGAAAGATTTCAGTAACAAATCATTTTGTCCCGCATGAAATTCGTTTCAAACACACACATTTCATTTCAAATTAACGAAGTACGAAGCTTCTACAACGTCTCAGTGAAAGACAAACATCGGTATCGCAAACAGAAAACTTGGACTGGAGTTAAGCTTAGCGGGTATAACTTATGTATGAACTTAGAAAATGTTCTGGAAATTTGCAGGCGTTGTTTCTGGAATTTGGCAGTGCGATTGGATCAAGAATGAATAGCGGAGATTAAAACATGTATTTATATGGGGTGGTTTTGATGTGAAACATTTTGCGCGCCTTGGCTGGAAAATCGATAGACGTATGGCATGACGGCAACCGGCGTGACGCTCTCCTATGCCGTCGTTGTTTATGTGGGTGCGCTGCGTACTGTTTAAATGTTTCATTTCTCGGACGTTCCGTGACGACCAACTTTTTTTATTTTATTAACATGTATACATTAGGATGTGACAGCGTGTAAAGTGAAGGCTATATTACATATATCTTTGTTTTACGAATAATAAATCTGTCTTCAAAATGTATACGAACATGGCTAAAACAATTAGGAACGAGGAAATAGAACATTCACTTAATCACGACGTTAATATTAACAAGCAGCGATGAAATATAGTATATTTGATTTAAGTTAACAAGTAGTTAAAATACACATCATAATTATTTTTTTTGTTAAATTTATTTATTTAAAAGTATAATGTAACATACAAGAGAATAGTAAAATAATTATTTAAATGTCAAAGTAATATATGATGTATATTATGTATTGTATAAAAATAGTAATGTATATCATATAAAAATGTTTAATATGTAATATTATTTTATCCTATATTTAAATGAATAGCGAATACAAAACAATATTTCATTTGTAAATCGTCAAGTCAATCGTTATATAATATTATAAAATCGTTATATATCTTATATATGTATACGTGTGCCGTATACAAAAACTCCTTTTTAGGTAAAGTGTATTTAAACGAGCGGTCTCTCCTAATAGGTTATTAGAAGAGATCCTATAAGGTTGTTTAAACTTAATAGGAGAGTATAAACCCACGTAAATTGCAAAAATAAGAAATATAAGATATTTCGTTTTTGTAAAATTCACTGTCGGATACACTAATATCAGGGTCTATCCAGTGGAAGTTTTCCCGCTATTTTACAAGAAAAGTATTTTATTCAGAATAAAACGCAACTCATGTGCAATGTAATTTAAGCTATCTCTATTCTGAATTGTATTTAAATCTGTAAAGTCGTTGCAGCATAAAATAGTAACAAATATTCACACTCGTACGTAATTTGAATAAAAAAGATCAGTTTTATCTATATTATTGTAACTCACATACAAAGAAATAAATATGTGTAAAGGTTAATTCAACAACATTAATACTATAAAAAATAGTAGCTGCGGAAAAAGCCCAAACGCTGTGGTCAAACGCCTAGCCTATCAACCACAAAAAACCAACAAACGGTCCATTGAACTGCGCTACAACCTTGGATTTTGAACCTCAATCTTACACAAAACACTAATAATTAAATTAACTTCACCAACACACAGCTGTAGGTATTCCCACGATAGAAAATTAATCAAAAAGAGAAGCGAAGGTTTTTCGGGATAAGTCCGGCATTACACTCTCGGCGAGACGGCCTCAAAAGTCCTATTGTTCGAACAATATACAAAAGTGTTGATTTATAAAAAAAAAAAAACCAGTTGGCTCTTTATTTTGGCCGGTTTTTATATTATTTCTTGTTGTATTCCAATGTTTTCACTATAATCACATTTGAAGCTTTGTATCACATTTTATTGATGAATGCATAAGCAAAACTTAAAAATCGTTAATAAACATCCCTCGCACACACTTTTTTCTATAAATGTAAAATTAATTAGACTAACGTGACTCCCTCTTGATAGTAAGTGATAACGCATGCCCATGATCATTGCAGCGATACATAGAACTGAGTAGCAAAATAAAGTCCAGGGCATCGCTGCTTCGGCGCTCATTACTTTGAGGCATTCGATGGTTAGTCTCAACAGCCCTGTAATTCCGCTAGCTGCAGTAATCTTCAAAATGTTTACACACTACTACTTCGCAGCAGAATATATGGTGCTGCGGTGTATTCTGTTGAATGCCTCTCTGGTACGGAACCTTACACGCCTAATACTAATTATAGTCTCAGTATGCTTAGTGCGAGTTTCCTAAACAAATCGAATTACTTAACTACAGCGTAAATCGAGCATCCGTTGGTCACGTCGTAAAGCGAGTAAATCTGAGTGCGAGTGACAAACTAGTTATTCGATTCGAATGACGTTTGGTCACCGAGTACAGCGTTTATTTTATTTCGTATGTTGGTAGCGTGTGGCTTTTATGTGATAAGCCGACCAAATTAAATACAATGATTTTCTAACGCTATTTATATGGAGGCGTTGTACTATCAAAAATAGTCGTGTTACACTTGGCGTCACATTGAATTTTATTATGTAAACAAACTGTGTGTGTATCTTTATGAGTCAAATTTAAATTATTCTTTAAAACTCGATTTAAAATAAAAGGAAAAATAAAAAAACAAGCCAGCATCAATTTGACTTGTTAGTAACTTTTATGGATGAGTAAATATCTAATAAGAATAAGATCAAGATCTTTACAAAACCTATTTAAGTAATACGAGTTGTTGAATTTAACTTGTATTGTAATATACCTATTTTGTACTTTTATTTTCTAGTCATGGAGATCTTAGTAAGCCTATAACCAATGCCTATATCCCAACGGTGGCGGTGGTGGTGGTGGTGGACCCACCACCATTAGGAGGACCTTATATCACTGCTCAATAGTGATGGCAGTAGTGATACAAAATCCAGAGAGTAGTGGAAAAAGGTTAAAACGACATACATCATCATCACCATACATCATTTTATTAGTGTTTATTATCGGTTGAGGACTTGCTGTGCTTGCTTTTTGCCGTCGACAACCTTCTCCAAGCAATAAAGTTACAACCTGCCATTTTTTTCTCCAATTAAAACAAAACAAAATAATTATTTTCTAAAAAGATATTCGTATTGTATCGGTTTCACTACCAAAAGCTTCGTGACAAAGTTAACTTGCTCGGAAGTGAAGAAGTTTACAATCTAACTGTCAAAATAGACTAACGTTGCAACTCGCACTCGCAAAAACATCATCCAAGCTCGTTAACGTGCTCACTTCGGTAAAGTTAGTCGATGGTCACGATCGTAAAGTTAACAATCAATCTCGCACTCACAAAATATGTTTTACGAACGTGACGCTAGGTGGCGCTGATCCAATCCCATACAAATTGGAGTTAACTTTAACGCGATCGAGTAGTTAAAAAAACTCGCACTAAGCATACAGTGTCAAGTCTAGCGAGAGTGTGCACTCGGACGATGCCCACCGAAGCAGACGAACATGGCGCTTCGCTGGAAAATTCGAACAATTTTCTAATTGAATATTAAAACTCCTAAATCGATTGAAGTTACAGACGCTGTTTTAGCTAAGTAAAAACTTTCCTCCCAAATATAATTAGACAGTTCCATTTTAATAATTTAGTATGTCTACTCGCTTTGTGGTTTGGATGTCAAAGTATAAAGTTACTATTTAGGTACTAATTATATTAATTCGCAAGTTCCAGTATTTTCAATGTTGGATTTTGGTAAATATATTTTTTCCAGCAAGTTTCGGCAAGTTTCCTGGGTTCGAATCCCACGGCACGCACTTCTGTCTTTTCTAGGTTATATGCGTATTGCCGATAACATCAAACGGTCAAGGAAAACATCGTGAAGAAAACTACATATCTAAGAGTTCTTAAAAAAAGTTCTGGAAGATATATAAATTCTACCAAACCCGCACTTGCCCGCACTAGTGGTGGACTACAGCCTTACCCTTCTGACAATGAGAAGACACACGCCCAGCAGTGGGCCAGTTTATAAAATAAAGGGCTGACTCGAACTCGGACTTTTTCCAACTCATGTTATATATGGTACTTGTTCCAGTTCCAAAATATCCATCAGTAAACCGATCAATTGCTTATTACATCAAAAATGATACAGTGGATTCAAGGTCTGAAAAACGTCTAACCCAAAAGTAGACATTTTTATTTTCGTAGTTAGAGAGGTTTTGGTATTGTCATTGGCCAACTATTCGAAATAATGTTTAGATTAATTTGATGAAATATAATTTCAATTAGTTTTTATATCTTTGATCTTTTTTTATGTTTGACAGGCTAGTTATTTGACCTGATGTTAATTGACGGTGTGGGCTTTAGCGCACCTAGCCTGGAATGATACTGACTCTAAAGTGAGGCCGCCGGAACACACCGTCAGATGCTTGGCGGCAGATTTTCAACTTGAGGGTGGGAGCTAGGCAGCCGAGTACTAGAAAGTACCCTACCACCATGCTATGGTTTCCTCACGATGTTTTCTTTCACCGGAAAATTAAGCTCACTGTTGGGGTTTGAACTCACGCCCTTTGGTGTGCAAACCGACCGCGCTAACGACTGAGCTATCATCGCTACAATTTTTTAAATCTTAATTTCTATGTAGAATTTAGGACACTTTTTTAGTTAGCATCACTTGATTAACGATACCCCATGCATCCAAATCTGTTCAGGCATGAAACAGTTATGGTGGTACAAAAAAACTCGCATACATACATGGACCCTGAAAACATAACACTACTTTTTTGGGCAGTCGTGTAAAAACGAAGATATCGTACATAATCCATCCATATTTTAAGCAAAACCATATTCGTAACAACATGTGGTCTTCACACAATAATGTCACAAAGCTACATATATTTGTTCATCCCGCCATTACTCCATCTTCCCTAACAGTCCAAAAGGAATAAAATCGGGCAAACTAACAAAAAATATCCAAACATCATTCGTATGACATTTCCCGTCTTTTGATAGCACAATAAAATTCATAAAGATGGCGACGAAGTAGGTACGAACGCCGAGAGTAAACGTAGATAAACGCCTCTGACGTAAACATCTTTACGGGGTCCCGTACAAAGGGCCCCTTGTATAAATAAAATAAAATAACCTAAGCGTATTGAGGAATACGTTGCGCGGGCAAAAGCAGTAAATCGGTGGTGTATATAAATGCTAAATCAAACCGTTTAGGAAAGTTCCTTTTTCAAAGAGAGAAAGAAAAAAGCAAATCTAAAAACAAAGACAGGAAAGCAAAGGAGATTCTCCTTGGTTACTAGCTACGTAGGTATAGCTGATCGGATGAAGCGCAGCGAACCGCGATGCATGATTAATGCCAGCTATACACGAACGATTTTAGCGCCTCGGGAGACAGATGGCGTCACTAGCGGACTAATTAATCTTACTCTGGTGTTCCGGAGCAGTTTGAAAGAGTTTATGAGGCAGCAGCTTAAGCTGTATTGTGGTAGCATCGCTCTCGGGAAGTTCTGATGTAGTCACATCGTGTAAGGAAATGGGAAAGACACGATTTTGTTGAAGTAAGAAAGAGACTTTCATACTAAAGGTATTCTAGCGGAAACGCTGAAATATTCGTATCGCCGCAAAAACTTATGTCTTTTCAAATGGTTAATTAATATTATTTGCTTTTTTTACATCAACTTAAATATCTATTCTTTTAATTTCCATCCTAAGGTTGTCTAGGCGATAAGGCTGCCCTTGTACACCGTTTATTTGTTGTTTCTATGTTGTATTTTTTGTTTTGTTACTTTCTTTTTCTTTTTTTAATTTTTGTATGTATATTTATAATGTTTGGTGTATAATAAAGTTGTATTGTATTGTATTGTTTATTTTATTCGTAACGTTCTGAATTACGTGCATACCACTACTTAGCTAGGGTCTGAATTAGACTTGGCTGTGACTTACTTTACGTAACGTTGTCTGGCAAGATGCACAAAGTGCGATGCCAAAAGATAAGGAAAAAAGATACCAGCAGTCGGCAGACCTTTATTAGCTAGCATTACAATTTTAGAATTTAGAACACGATTTAGAATTAAAAGAAAAGATATTAAATCTAATTATCGACGATCTATGAATGCAAAGGAAAGAAAATATTTTATCTTTGTCTCTCTTATTGGATAAATGGCGCCAGCAGTACGGCGCGGCGTACATTACAATAAAGTGTTTATGGTTGTACCTTAACCCTTGAGACGCGACGTTATGCTATCCATGAATATAAAATTACCAAAATTATTGGGTATCCTATTCCTATTTCATTTTTATGATGAAAAATGACACTAATTCTGATAAGATATTAGTATGTATTTTTTTAATTTTCCTTTTATTTGTTTCAGGTAAGGATATTGACAGGAGGAACTGCCAAACATTGTTCCTGAAATGAGATATATGGGGGTTATTTTGCTTTGCAGCTTTGGATGGTTTGTTTTTTATTTTTTGTTTCAGATTCTATGATTCGTATTTACAACGTAAAAAACGAAAGAGCACAGTACAAAATTAAATTGAATTGTATCAAATTGAAATAGTTCTTAGTCATTCTTTACTTGTTAAATACACAAAAATATACAACGTGTCAAATTCCTAGGCCCCTTTTGGTCAACTTAGGCCACATCCTAACTTGTCCATTTCCAAGGTGTCCAGTACCTAATTCTTCCACTCCTACAATGTCTTTTTCCTTGATTCCTCCACTTCCTCAACTGTCGATTCCCCATTCGTCTATTTCTTATTTACTTAACTCCTAACATGCCCACTTTCTATTCCTAAGCAAAGTATGTGCATTTAATTTTATTTAATCTTTTTTCGATTACCCCTATGTTTTCATTAATCATGGATTATCTAACAAAAAAAAAACATTTTATCAGATTAATATAATGTATTGAAGGGAACTTTGGAAATTGACGAGATCAAAATTGAAGAAATCAGGATATGAACAGGTTTTAGAAATTGACAAGTTAGGATGAAGTGTAAAGTGGACAACTTAAGGAATTGACGACCAGTCATAGGAAGTCCATAACACTCGTTAATCGGCAGCGGCAGCATGTGTTCCGGCAACCTCACTTGAGAGCCAGTACCATTCCAGGCTAGGTGTGTTTACGATCTTCGACCACACCGTCACTTAACATCAGGTGAGCTGTGGTCAAACACCAAGTGGCATAAAAAAAGTAACGCCTGAATCAATCAAACATTTAAAGCATTTTGAGGGTAAATTACGTCGCACTATAATTATTTTTTTCACTTATGACGAAAGTTAGTACTCGTTTGTCAAAGGAAGAGATTCTATAGAAATAACATACATGGTGTCCTGTTATTAACTTTCTTGTTGTGTTGTTTTTTGTGCGGACCCCTAATCGATACAATAGTTGGAAGGTTCAAGCTTTGAGGTCATCTGACCCTTACTTCTGGTTGACATTAGTGACCCTTTGAGTCAGTGTTTGGAATCGCTGGATTTTGTGGGTTTGGGGATTAAACGGTTCTTATGTCAGTTTGACCCAAAAGTTTATGGGTTGTTCGATATATGTATTTATAAGTATATCTATCTAAATTATGCGTGTTTTTGTTACCTGTCATTAATGTGAAATTTGTTTTATATGCATTTTTGAACATATATTGCTTAGTTAGGTTTTGGTAGTCAAATTAGCCAACTGTTCGAAATAATGTTTCGACTAATTTATTGAAATATAATTTCAATTAGGTTGTCTGTATCTTTAAATTTGATCTTATTTTATGTTTGACATGATTTATGAAGAAGTTTTTCACCGTGATTTAATCGGGCACAAAATAATAATGAAACATAAAACTAATTCTGAAACATACCTGTATCCAGATACTTCCAAAACTTCAATGCGAACACAGAATAAAGTTTTTGTGCGGTCATCTCGATCTTCACGAATGACACTCCAGACAATAGACGCCACTTAAAAACAGACTTCTGACCTTGTCTTCCACTTTTATGATACTCCAGATACTTCTCCTCACGTGTGATTTATATCTTATTTACTGTAAAGGTTGATCCTTCGCCGCAGACTTTTGTTTAACTTGCCAGGCGAGATACACTTCAGGGGTTGTATCGTAAATCAATCCATCTGACGTTGAGGGAATTGCGTTTTTTACGACCTTGCAACCTTCTGATGGAATCGTTTTTCCTTTCATTCACTCTTAAGAGAAACGTCGACGAGTGACAAGCAAAAGGATTACTTGTTTACTTTTCTTGGTGACAGTGCGGTGGCATATGTAGTTTTCGTCATAAGAATAATGAGTGGGTACCTGTTTTGTTTTCATGTCCGTAGCAGGGTTGTTTGAAGGCCGGAGAAGGTAGTAAATAATTTAAGTAGATATTATAAGTACCTATACGAAAACTTCTTAGTGTTCAATGGTAACACCGTGCGGGTGGCGGGTCCATCGTGTTGCAGGAACATGAACCCGCACAGTGGCTAGGACTTGCGACCCAAGTGTAGGTTTAAGGGGCCCGTTTAAATCCGTATTAATGCTCACCTTCACTGCCCGTGTTGCCACCCCTGCCCAACCAAGCTACTTTGAATAATCTTTGCAACAATGAATTTGTAGATGTTCTTGGTAGACCAAGGACTTTTAGTAGACTATAAAGAGATTTTGCTGGCAATCCTCTCGCTCTCACTTCTTCTCAGTAAATTGTGAATCTAAACGATTTTTTTTGTTTGAAAATAAATTTTGTGTACTTGTACCTAGAATTTGTTTACTGTTTTTCGCTAGAAGCAAAATAAACTTTGTGTTGCACAAGGAATTTGAAAAATTCTTTGGAATCTCTTAAAATTAAACCCAAATATCTTCCATTTGAAAAAGCAAAAATATTACAAGAAGAAAATACGAAAGAATTTAATAGAGAATTTAATGTTTCATCACAATAACTCGGATAAGAAAAGCAATATCGAGAAGATCCAATATTTGTAGTTAGCGATATTGGGCTTTCCATTTTTGTAGTAATTTTACAGAGCTTACGGCGGTGCAGTAAAAGCGAGTTTAGGACGGCAAATTCTAACCTCTGCTTAACTTGCTTTCATATTCTTTGTTAAATAAACTTTGTAGTTTCGTATGACGTCAAAGCGAACATTTAATTCCAGTTCAGCTCTGTTTTTATAAAAATATCTCACTACTGGGCGTCTTCTCATTGTGGGGAGGATAAGGTTATAGCCATTGATCAAGTGCGACTTCAGACATTATCGAGGACATTCCTCATGGTAATTTTATGTTTATCGACGCGCACAGAATACTACGAAATTAGTTTTGTTTATTTTTGTTCAGTTTCGGCCATGTTGCAATAGCCGTGGTCACGATGACGGGAGAGTGCGGGTCATCTCGATGTTAAAATGAGGGTGTTGCGATCTCCTACCCTCATTTTGGTCTTATAAAAACGTAAGCACGCGGCACACTACACTAACTGTATCAGCAGACCATTCTGAAACCACACGCGATACGAGCACTTTCCTATGACGGGATTCCATGACGCCGATGACCTAAATCTATCTTCCAGATTGAAAATGCGATATTTTTTTATTTCAAGCAATTGTGTGCACAAGTCGCGAAAGTTTAAAAATTGCATACATGTTGTTTTTCATCTCCGTTTGAAGCTAACAGCAATACGCATATAATTTAGAAAAAACTGCGCACTGTAAAATTCGAACCCAGGCCGTAAAGTTTTATGGCTTCATATGGTTCCGCAATAGAAAAATCCATATTTTATATAGAACAGCACTACTCGTATCAAGCACATCAAGCCATCAGGCAAGCCGGGAGGGTGTCACATCGAACCTCGATCAAAAACTCGTCAGTGATTGATTGATGGACGAGCTCGACAGCCGAGGTTCACAGATGCGCTGCTGCTAGGTATTACTGCTGCAAATAACGGTTCCAACTGTTACTGTATTACGTTGTTGTTTGCAAATATGAACTCTAAGTTTATGTGGAGATAGTTGAAATTGCTGTAGTGCGTTTTTTATTGCTAATTCGTTATTCACTCTTTTCGATTTACATTTTCAACTGTTCTGATTTATTTTCAACACATTTGGACATTCAGTCACGAGCTGTAGAGCGTGGGTTCCATTCCCACACAGTACAAAACATATTTGTGTGTCGAGCACAAATATTTGTTCTGTTTTTTATTTGTCAAAAATATATATATAAGTATTCTATCAGTTATCTGGTTCCCACAGTACAAGCTATGCTTGGAGCTAGATGGCGCTGTGTGAAATGTCTTAGAACATTTATTTTTATAAATAGGTGAACGTGTGAACACTACTAAATATGCTAACAGGGCAGTCAAAATGATTATTATTAAAATAAATATTGTAGAAAATTTGAAACAGCACTACAAGATTTATTTAATTTTATACAGTCAACAAAATCTAGAATCCCAGAAAATAATTACCCCAACAAACTCGACATAAGTCCCGTTACATATTTATATTACAAGTGAATTATTAAAAACTTACAAAAGTAGTCGAATAACAAATTGTGAGTAAAATAAACATTTTCAAATTAACAAGTAGGCTATGACAGACTTACTTAAATACTTTTTCAAATCTATCAATCTGCACTTGGCTAACCTTATCCTGCTAAAGATGGAAAGAGGCTTACAACCAAATACTTTTTTTTTTACATACATATTCATAATTCATACATTTAAACATCCAGACATAGAACAAATATCTATATTCGTCACGTAAATTGTTGTCCTGGATGAGAATCGAACCTAGGTCAAGAAACAGAACTACTACCGAACAAGCTACCAGTCGGTAACACTGAATCACAATGCTCTGCTGGGGTAGATAGTTACGGCTCCCCGGGGAAGAATCAGGGCTCCACGTACTCACACTTATGTTAGTCTTGCGGGCAACTGCGAGATCTTATGTTATTTGGTAAGTTTTAAGGAGATTGTAAACTTTGAGGTTTCATTATGATTATGAAGACGTTGCTATGAGAACTTTTTTCAATAAATTAGAGTTGTTTGTGAGGGCATGCTTGTATAGGAGTGGTTCTATAATTCGAATGTGGTTTGGACAGGCTGCTTATTACGGGGCGGGTCAATAAGATAAACCACGAAAACTGATGAGCATGGAAGGTTCGTTTCTAGCGCTGAAATGTTGTTTCAGTAGGTATTTCGTGAAAAACAACAAAGAGCCAAAACGGTCTGTAATTGCATCGTTGTTGAAACGTTCGTGGCAATATGTAGTTACTGTCGCGAAGAAAATAATAATTTATGTTGTGTTTATCCGGGATTATTCGGATACAGCCGTAGTGGTGCCGGCGTAAGAATAGTACCCCACCCTCTCTACCCGTGGTTGCCGTAAGAGTCGGCTAAGGGATGTAATCCGGAAGAAGGGCAGCAGCGTCTTCCTTGAACAATCACACCTAACTGTGCTAGGCAACCCGCCTGCCAAGCGTGGCGAGTATTGGCAAAATCCTCCCAGGAGGAGGCCTATATCCAGCAGTGAACGTCTTAAATGATGGCTGATGATGATGATTCGGATACTCCGACTATAGTTAATAAAAACTAAAATAAAACAAAAATATGTCAAAACCACATCAGTTTCGATAGTATAATACAATAAGAATAATTTTAATATAGGTAGGTAAAAATCTATATAGTGCACACCAGAAATTAATAGAAAAACGTATAAAAAAAAAAAAAACTTATTAGTTAGTGCCACAAGCCTTATCGATAAAAGCGATCTCTTCCTGGAAACCAAGAACGGAAAACACGTGACTAATTAAGAATAGTAATTAGTAGTAGAATTGTAACATTATTATGTGATAAAAATATGTAAATATGTTTGTCACCGGAACTTAATTGCGCACAAACACATTAACATTTAAGCATGATTCACGAAGCGGTTGATATAAGAAAACATTCCAATTTCAACCAAGAAAATGAATTTAATTTAAATCTGGTTATAAGTTGCTGGTCAGTAATAAGTTCTCGTCTCGCGGTGTAGTTTTCTCGCAAAATTCTCCGGTCAGGTCGCAACCATATATGAGACTAAATTACACTATTTTGTGCGCGACTAAGTCCCGGTGAAAGACATAAGTATGTGTTCAAATTTAAAAATCTTTATATTTGAGAGCCTGATTGTCACTTCCGCTACTTATAGTTTAATTTTAAGGCTCGTAGTTGGTGGTTTGTGGTGCTTCAGCTCCACCTACGTTTTACGACCGTGACGTTTTCCTATAAAGTGGCCGCCATTCCTCGCGACAAAGTGGTATTTTCCTGCGCCCTTGAGTTTTATAATCTAGAAAATTAAACAATTGATGTTATGTTCTTGTTTTTTAGTCGCATCATAGGCGAGCTCTACGGCAACAAACTAGATAATTTTACTATGGAAACTGACTTGGTTTTGACACATTTTTGTTTTACTTATGCGGGATTACTCACGTTTAATTTTATCGGAAACGTGTAAGTAAAAAACTAGAAAAACATTGTGTCGTCGTTTTTAGGGTTCAATACATCAAACATCAAAAGCTATAGGGTATTTCCCGTTAACCGAGTCAGTAATTTGACGAGAAATAAAACTTACTGCACAAAAGGTATAATTCGGAAACCATTTATTTGTATGTTTATCTCTACATGGTATAAAACAATGTCGCTGCGGTTTCAATCAATAGACAGAGTGGTTCAAGAGGAAGGTTTATCTGTATAATACATGCATATGCACCACATTAGTATCTGTATTGCATCCGTGCGAAGCATAAAAATAACATTTCTTGTGACGGGAAATTCACAATCGCAGTTAGCAAAATGACAAAATGATTAGCAAAGTGACATTATATCGATACATGGAGAAATATTTTTTCAACTATAACATTAGGTTTGCCATTAACCTTACATAATAAAAAAAAATCGAGAATTCCCATGATAGATGACCCTTTCTACACACAAGATTGTACATTCTGCTTTAGCTGAAATTTAGTTATAAAAAAATCACAAAAAAAATACCGAGATAACTTTCCTTGAATATCCTCATATGCCGTGGTGGTGCCTGCTTAAGAATAGTATCCCACCCTCTCTACCCGTGGTTGCCGTAAGAGTCGGCTAAGGGATGTAATCCGGGAGATGGGCAGCAGCGTCTTCCTTGAACGATCACACCTAACTGCGCTCGCCAACCCGCCTGCCAAGCGTGGCGAGTATTGGCAAAACCCCCCCAGGAGGATGCCTATGCCCAGCAGTGGACGTCCTATGGCTGACGATGTGTGATGTGATCCTCAAGAAATTAGAAAAATTCTCTACTCACGAGAAAATTTCATCAAAAATTTCACTAAGTTATACTAAAAATAGCCAGTATGTACGCGTACTGAAGAAGAAGAGGTAAAATCTAATGTGGAATTATATTTAGTCAAAGCTGTGAGTTTTACATAGAGGTTCACTCCATCCCTGAGATATGCTATAAACGTGTTTTATGTTATGGTTTCACAGATGCGCGCCGCAGTAACAGCTGCTCGTGTATGCTAATTTTGTGGTGAAAATTGGCTTTGGTGTCGTAAAATGTTTTGTGTTGTCTTCCTCTACAGTAGATTTGCATTAGCTTGGCGAGCATAGTCGTTTGACTTCAAGTACAAGCCACTTCTTAGTAGTATATTCCTTAATTCAGTATGTTACGTAAAAATATGAATAATTATCTATCCTTTTAAACAAATAAACAGATTGCGTATCGATGATAGCTGGTGGTTTACGCAGTCGGTTCGCACGCCGAAGGGCGAGGGTTCAAACCCCAACGATGAGCTTGAGTTGCCGGTGAAGGAAACTTCGTGAAAACCCATAGGGTATTCTCTAGTAGATACTCGCCTGAGTAACTACCACCCTCAAGTTAAAAATCTGTCGCTAATCACCTGACGGTGTGTTCCGGTAGCCTCACTTGAGAGCCAGTTCCATTCCAGGCTAGGTGTATTTATTATTCGACCACACCGTCAGTTAACATCAGATGAGCTGTGGTCAAACACCTAGCCTGTCAACCATAAAAAACTACTTTAATAATAGTAAAATTGGTCAAAGTCATATAAAAATATGTGTAAATAACATAAATAATTAAATATCGTAGGACTTTTCAGAAAGGATCAGAACACAACGCAGCGGTCAAAAATCGCCAAACACAGAAATCTGCAATAGCTGAGCATTACTTTTCATTGGTTTCAGCTCCATCATCCAAAAGTCCTCTCCACTGAACGACATTATTTAGGAATGAGCGGTTGATACAATAAAAAAACATCACAATTTAAACCGGGAAGATAAATTTAGGTTAAGTTAGGTTCGTGGAATCCGATTATCAACAACTACATCACGATATGACCATTTGCTTATGGTCATATCGTGATGTAGTTTCAGAAAGGTCTGCTGATACAGTTAGTGTAGTGCGTCTACCTTTTTTATAAGACCAAAATGAGGGTAGGAGAACGCAACACCCAAAAATTTTTAACCGCTCTCCAGTCTGCTATTTCAGCATAGTTGAAACGTTGAGGCAAATAAAGGAAAATATTTTTTTAATATTTTTGCGCGATTGAGTCCCTGTGATAAACATAATTAGCACATGTTCATTACAACTGTGTTATCAATTATGTCGTTTAATCAGTAACGAAGCGAAATTGGCACAAACATCTTTGAGCGGTATTAACCTCTGCCAACAGCAAGCTATCTTGAGGTTATTTAATAACCCCAGTTTATGTTATAAACTCTGGTTTTCTTCTGTTTTTATCAAGAATATATATCAACTACTTAACATACTTACCTAAAAGAATGCATGTAACTCGATCATTGTGATTGTACAACGATTGTATACTGATGGATCTATTTATTTTTTCTTTTTTTATCTAAAGGCTATATAATTTTATTTATTATAAATAGAAGTAATGAGTCGAACGAGGCGCTCTTCTGATGGTAAGAGATAAGTCCATAATTTCGCTTTCTGCAGTACCTTTTAAATCGGAACACAGTAATTTTTACACACTACTGCTACACGGCAGGATATCTGGTACTGCAGTGTTTAGGTGTTATTATAAGTATGTATTTAAAAAATAGTATATAAGTATTTTATCAGGTATTTGGTTCTTAGTACGAGTTTAGTTTAGTTTGAGACTATGATTGTTCATTTAGAAAAACTTGATTTATATTTCGTCGAAGGCTGTATTTCAAAATGTCAGCACAATTATAAAGCTAACAGAGCTAGCCGGGTCACACACAGTTCTCACAACAACTCTGGACCAAAACAATTGGTTTAGAGTAATCGGTGGAAACAGATATTGCCGACAGGTTCTGGCTCCCATCGAACCCACCGAAAGAGCACTTAACTGTATCCTGAACCCCACAAGTTGCGCACAATCACACGGCATTCCAACTGATTGTGTTTCCAACTCATTAGGGAAGTTGTATCTAGTTTCCAAGTGGACCCTCAGAACCCTTGAACAGCGTAGAACAGTCGTGAAGTTTCATACGCTCTTGTGAAAGATTACACTTTAAGTATAAATATAACATCTCATTTTGTATTAAGTGAAGACATGACTAATGAAAAAATAAAATAAAAAAATCGTAGGACATTTCACACAGCGCCATCCAACCCCAACTAAGCAAAGCTTTTACTATGGGAACCAGATAACTGACAGAATAATAATATTTATTATTTAAAAAAAAATTGCCAGGACTGCCGACATTTTTTTTGTTTATGCTTGCGTTTGACCTCTAACTCGACTGATGTTAAGCGAAGATGGTAAAGCACACCTAGCCTGAAATGGAACTGGCTCTCAAGTGAGGCTGCCGGAACACACCATTAGATGCTTGGCGGCAAATTTTCAACTGGGTGGTAGCTAGCCAGCCGAGTACTAGAAAGTACCCTACCATCAGGCTATGGTTGCCTCACGATGTTTTCCGTCACCGGCAGCTCATGCTCATTGTTGGGGTTTGACTCACGCCCTTCGGCATACGAACCGACCGCTAACCACTGAGCTATCATCGCTACAAAGTGAACTGAACTGAATTTAACTACTTAATTTCACGTACACAATCGATTGTATGTAGACCGATGACTAGAAGAAAGTTTCGAGACAATGCATCTGCTCAAGCCCTCTACCAGCATGCTGGCACGATATTGCCACGTTATATAATAAACGATTGCCTTTATCGAAAAAACGTGTCAGCTCCTGTACTGCTCCAAAGTCCCCGTGGATTGAATGATGGACGGGGCTCATTAGACCCCTGCTAATGGCGTGAGGATGCATTAGCGAAACTAATACAATGCTTTTATATTCCGACAGGTGATCCGAACTTGGTCTTAATGAACAGTGAAATTATTATTATAATGATAAAATGTATTTATTTGAACAAAAAACAATAATAAAGTGTAAATATCGTAGGACATTTCACACAGCGCAATCTAGCCCCAAACTATTTTTTGTAAATACATACTTATAATACATACAAAACACCCAGACACAGAACAAACATTTGTTTATACCGTAAATTGTTTGTCCTTGGCGGGAATTGAATCCACGCCTACAGCTCGGGCAGACATACTACCAATGAGCCAACAGGGCTGTCCAACTGATAGAATCCTTTTTTTTTTGTTGTGATCACATTCTTATCTATAATACACTAGCGACCTGCCCTGGCTTCGAACGGGTGCAATAGAGATACTATACAAAACCTTCACAAATTATATACATAAAAATTTCCTCATGAATTACTCTTATCTATTGGTGAAACTCGCATGATAATCCGTTCAGTAATTTTTATGTTTATCGCGAACAGACAGACAGTCGCGGCGGATGACTTTGTTTTATAATATGTAGTGATACAGAACACCCAGACACAATAAATATTTATGCGACGAGAAATGTTTGTTCTGGTTGGAACCGAACCCGCGCCCTACAGCTCCTGTTATTCTACCAAAAGAGAAACTAACGCGGCAGTCGACAATACTACAACAAAGTTAGTAGGTAGTTAAACTGTTAAGGTTTATGTAGAATTTCATGTTCATATCTAACGCATGTACTAGCTAGCTGTGGACTCTGGACTTCGCACTAGGGAGTCCCGTGTAGTGAGGTTCAGTCCCACCTTTATTGGCAAAGTATTGCATCTTTTTACTTGGTGGTAGATCTTCTTGGAAGGTTACTGCAGCTAGCCAAATATACAGGGCTGTTAAGACTAGCTAGAGGCGGCATCTAGTCGTGTGTTCCGACATACTCATTTGAGAGCCAGTTCTATTGCAGGATATGTGTCTTTACCATCTCCGATCACACCGACACTTAAAATCAGGTGAGCTGTGGTCAAAGCATAAAAAAATAAGTCGAAGGTTCGCAAATGACAACAATTTATCTGATGTCGAACTACGATGCAATCTTGTAGCCTTACCTAGAAAAAACTCGTATACACTGAATTTAAAAAAAAAAACATCCTTATTGAACATTGCGGAATCTCGAACTCCGGCAAATATGGCTGTCAAATCCTCATATAGTATTCTTAGAATCTTTGAAATACTTATCTATTTCTATCCGGACAACCAGCGGGTAGTCCAACATGAAAAATTGATTTTTCTACAAGAGAAACTAATTTTGAACCCTCTCACGGTCACACGTGGTACAACGGAAAAAGCCGCTGAAATCGGGCCTGATAGATATCCTCTTACTTATTCTGTGGCTACGGTCGTAGACCTCTTGCCCGGATTAGCTAAGTTTGGCCTCACCACCTGACTATATTAATAACTTTAATGTGCGGAGCTTTGAATGTGTAGGTTAAGTCACTTTGTGTTTTATTTTAGTGTACAGATTGTAATAAGTAATCGGGTTATGTCTGTATTATACTGACAAGCTTTTATTTAACTTGCAATGTATGTGTTTGTTAGTTGGCTTAGATCCAATCTTGCAAGCTGAATTAGAACCGGATCCTAAATTAAATAACATTAATTTTATATATTAGTGTATTTTTAGTTAATCTATGTTTTGGATATATTATTAAATGTAAATATATTTATGTATTATCTTATATGCATATCCTCGTTATTGATACACCGTCTTTTTCTTCCTCTAATCATTTCCATCCTAAGGTTGCCTGGATGAGATCGCTTTTAGCGATAAGGTTGCCAGTTGTTACACCTGTTAATTAAGTTTATTTCTTTTTATTGTGTAAGTTTCGGTGTGTACAATAAAGAGTTAATCGATCAATCAATCCTCTTATCCTACGTAGTTGAAATTGAACATGTTGGTAGTTGGTACTCTCTAGTTATTTGCTGGCTTGTTAAAATTCTGCCGCCAAACATCTAACGGTGTGTTTTTTGATGTTTAATTCTAGGCCAGGCGTGTTCACCATCTTCGACCACTCCGTCACTTAAACTCACGTGAGTTGTGGTTAAACAGCCAGCCTGTCATCAACCCTATAAAAGTTCAGATGACAATGTATTATTATAGGAAACATGATTGCCTACAGGCGAAGGAACTCTTCGACGGACGACACTATAGACACAAAATTTTATATACATACGCTTTTAACCTTGATTACCCATTTTAAATTCCCTTATTTTAATATGGCTGCTGAACATACCTTTGAGTACGACGCGCTTGCGGACAAATCTCAAAAACGTCAAAGTTGAAATTTAGTAGGCAAGTAAGTTAGTTCATAGGAAACGTCAGCTAAGTACTATTCGACTTATTGGCGATAAAAAGTTAGTAGAAAAGAACACTTTTAAGCCTTGAACACTGCCGGTAGCAATTCTGTCTATTTTCTACATGATTCATTTTGGTTCCCTTCCATCCCCTTGTTACTACAAAGAACAAGACAAGTAGAAAGACGGCCTACTACCGCCTATAAATAATGGAATTTTCTTAGGTACGTACCAAACGTTTTGACTCATCATCGCTTACAATCAGACGAGTTGGTGGACAAACACGGACTTACGTTAAAAAAAAACTGAATAACGTAGGTGAAACTGCAGACCGCAGCTAGTTTCCACTCGATCGAAAAAGGCAATCATGATAGTTTGTTCGATAATTGTGTTTGTCGCTTCTAACTTTATTCAAAGTACCTGGTTGACCGAGCATTGCTCGGCTGAAAACGTGGACAAAACGGCGTTTTCGGAAAATGAAACCTAGCTAGATCGATTTTTCGCCCCCGAAACCCCCTGGATACAAAATTTCATGAAAATTGTTGGAGCCGTTTCTGAGATTCAGAATATATATATATATATATACAAGAATTGTTCGTTTAAAAGATATAGATAAAGTAGGGTAAAGTAGGTCGATCCCTCCGCTTCTGCTCTATTACACTATAATAATATAATAATAATTAACAAGCTATACGAAAGTCGTATTTAAAATTGATGTCTGGCTTCCACGCCCCCGCTCGCCAAACAAAAGTTAGCCGGGGTGACACGGGGGCTGAAATATCTGACACGTATATAAGTTTTGCAGTACCTTGACTTCCAACCAACTTCTACAAAGAAATTTTCCCATATTTAAGTCGGAATCCCAAAGAATAGGCAAAAAGTGTAAAATTATCTCTATGCTCAATTCTACTAATACTCGTATTATAAATGTAAAAAAAGTATGTTTTGATGTTTGTTAATCACGCAAAACTGGCTGAATAGATTTGGATGAAATTTGACAATGTGAGTTTTCATGAGTTAATACCTGGATTAACATGGGTATATGATATTTTTTATGTCAGAAAAATGTTAGGTTCATGTGGGTTTTTTTATGCCACAGCTCACCTGATGTTAAGACGGTATGGTTGCCTGGAATGTTACTGGCTCTCAAGTGATTTCATGACTATTGCTTATTTGTTACTTATACATGTTTCATATCTCTCTGAACCTAATTCTAAAGTTAACGAGGACGAAGTTGTGGGCGTAAGCTAGTTTCAAATAAATTTTGTATTTCCACAGAGTGGTAAACAAGTTGATATATACATATGATTTATGTAAACTGGGGAGTCATAGATATGCAATATAAATTACATAATATATATACATATAGTACCTGGATGACCGAGCTTAGCTCGATTTTTTTTTCGTTTTCTAAAAATGAAACCTAGCTAGATCGATTCATCGCCCCCGAAGCCTCCTGCACACTAAATTTCATGAAAATAGTTGGAGCCGCTTCGGAGATTCAGATATATACAAGAATTGCTCGTTTAAAGGTATTAGATATTAAAATGGACAATGTAGTTTAGTAAAATAAAAAATTGTAGTGACTTTTGATAAAGATAAAGTTTTATTAAAATACAAATCTAAGAGTTAATAGAAATAGAACAAGCTAAATAAATATTGTATGACATTTGACACTGCCATCTAGCTCCAAGCTAACGAAAACATGTACTACGGGAACCAGATAAATGATAGAATATTGATAGATAAATACATACACAGGCAGCCCTGATAGCTCATTGGTTTAAGAGCTACGGGGCGTGGGTTCGATTCCCACCCAGGATAAACATTTTATAATATAAAATAAATGTTTGTTCTGTGTCTGAGTATTTTTGTATACATTATAAGTACGTATTTAGAAAAAAAATATTAAGTATTCTATCAGTTATCTGACTTTCATAGTACAAGCTTTCTTTAGTTGGGGGTCAGATGGTGCTGTGTGTAATGTTCTACAATATTTATTTATACAATGTGGACATACGCAAGCCTAGTCGTTTCAAAAAAATCAGTTTACATAAAGTTAAGCTACTGTTTTCTCCAATACAGTAGCTTGCAAAGCGAAGGGCTGATGGGTTTGAGCTCCTGAGGTGTCGTTCTCTTGTTTCGTGCCATTTACAACATGACATGTTTAACGACAAAGGCCTGGCACGTTCGCTTTCGTATTGTTCGTACTAAAAACATTACTGGCTGATAAGAAGTACTCAGTCTACGGGAACAAGTTTATATAGGTAAGTGATTATAGTTTTTCATTTAATGGTAAACGAGCTGGTAAACAGTAACGTTGTTCGAACCTGGCTAAGATTAGCACAGGACCGGGACGAGTGGCGTACAAGAACAGAGGCTTGTTCAACAGTGGGCGATTAGCTGATGATGATGACTCGTTTAATGATAACTTGAGTACCGATCTTTATGATTTTTTTGACAAGTTATTAATTTTGTTACAATTTTAAGTGTCGATTTGAGCCTTATCAATTCTGGAGTTGCGGAAATATAATGATTCTAATAAAGATTTTTCTAGCTATGATAGCTCAGTGGTTAGCGAGGTCGGTTCGCATGCCGAAGGGCGTGGGTTCAAACCCCAACAATGAGCTTGAGCTGCCGGTGAAGGAAGAACATCGTGAGGAAACCATAGCATGGTGGTCGGGTACTTTCTAGTACTCGGCTGGCTAGCAACCACCCTCAAGTTGAAAATCTGCCGCCAAGCATCTAACGGTGTGTTTCGGCAGCCTCACTAGAGAGCCAGTTCCATTCCAGGCTAGGTGTGCTTTACCATCTTCGACCACACCGTCACTTAACATCAGGTGAGTTGTGGTCAAAAACCAAGCCTGTCAAGCCATAAAAAAAAAGATGTGTTTGATAATTGAAAATAGTAGTTGTGTGTAGCGGCTACCTACCGAAATGAATATTAAAGTATCGCATTAAACAGGCATTGTTAAAAAAAAACTTGCCAAAGAAAAATATATTCTAGGAAAAAAATTAAAGAAATGAAGCGTCTACGAAATAGTACGTAGACATATACATTACGTATACATATACGTAGCGAAACGTCAGCGGCTACGAGACTACGGCGTAGGATCTGTGTGCTCGTGTGCGTAGCAAGTCGGTTCCACTACGATAACAATACTAACATTTATTCTGTAGGTTCAGTTAAAAGGGGTCGGACGGAGCCTTTGTGGCATATCTACTTTTTTTTCTCTAAAGTGAAAGCTCCTTGAAAGTGCTTTATATGGGTAGAGGGTGCTTGAATCAAAACGACTTTAAAGCGGAAAGATACTAAATATATACCTTGAACATTCAAAATGAGCTTCCGCGAAGCAACGCCTGAATCAATCAATTAACAAAAGAGATTATTAATGAAATAATTTATGCAATAAAATCATCGCTATTCTTTATTTCGCTTCAGGATATTCGTGTAATTACGATTTTAAATGCCGTATAACCATTAATGTAATATAAATATTAAACGAAGCGTTAAATTAGCATGAGAGTAATATTATTTTTAATTAACGTTTTAATTTTTGCTCCGGGCTAAACGGCTAATAAATGTTATTCCCCACAGTCTGACCTGTACCTACGATGTAATTGGAAAAGCTAGAATCAGCGGGACCTGAAACCGTGCCGCCCTCTGTGCCTCAGAGGTTCTTCAGTACCATCAGTATCAGTTTGATTGGAATTCTGATCTGTAAGCCTACGAAATTCTGGTAAGAAACTTGAATTAGTGAGCGATACGTCGCAAGCTATCAGACGAGTTGGTGGTGAAAAAAATTTTATCATCATCTTCATCTACTCTCTTAATGCGTACGTCCCATGAATGAACTACTTATAAACTTCTTTGTTTTCTGGGAACCGATAGATATATAATCTGGGTGTCGTCAAGTCGAGAGTGAATCGGTATCTTCTAGGCAAGCGTGCTCCATCGTAGATCGCATCTTCACTAAACATCATGTGACATGGCGATCAAACGCAAGCCAATCATTAAAAAAAAACTTCTGTTTGGTGTTTTTAAGGCTAGAGTAAATAGATTTATTCTTGGTCAGCGTGCTCTATCCTCGGTCGCACCGTCGCATTCTATCAGGCCAGTTGGTAGCTAAACGTGGATCCTCGTATGTCCATTGCTGGATATAGGCTTCCCCCATTGATTCCCATAAAGACCGGTTGGAAGCGGCTCGCATCCAGCGCGTTCCTGCGGTTTTAGGCTAGGTCGTATGCCCGCCTTGTGGGTCTGTCTTACGCAGCGCTTGCTGGTTCAAAAATAACCAACAACAAAAGAACTTACAAGTGCCTAAAAAAGTATCGTGATACCTAAACTAATTAAGTTTTTAAGCCAAAAACTGAATATTAAACAAATGTACCGGGTACAAGTTTTGAATTATTTATTTTATTCAAAGAAATATAAATTTTCAAAACGTTTTTAGTCATAAATTAAACCGGGTATTACACAAAATGCTTGATTAATTTATTTAATTCCCGCGTCGACCGCGGGCTTCTGTTTAACCTTTGACCGAGGATTGTTACGGCTTCGACATATCGCGTTACGTATTGCTGCGTAAAGAGGGATTTCACGTAATACGCAACGTAAATATTTACATTAGCTTGCCGTTTGTATACGCGTTTTTCTCTCATCTGGTTTGTTTTTTTTTTTTTTTTGGCTGCCGTTCTAGTTGTTTGACCTCAACTCACCTGATGTTAAGTGATGGTGTGGTCGAAGATGGTAAAGCACACTCAGCCTGGAATGGAACTGGCTCGTTAGATGCTTGGGGCAGATTTTCAACTTGAGGGTGGTAGCTAGCCAGCCGAGTACTAGAAAGTACCCTACCACCACGCCATGGTTTCCTCACGATGTTTTCCTTCACCGACAACTCAAGCTCATTGTTGGGGTTTGAACCCACGCCCCTAGACTATCAACTATGAAAAAATATAAAGAATCTTATGAGTTAACGCCAGCAGCTTATTTAATAGCCATCCCATAGACAAAAACTGTAAATTCACTAAATTAAAAAAATAAGTGTAATTAAATTTGAAAAGATATACTAACAACACTGCGAAATAACATAATTAACACAAAGCATATGTACAATTATATTAGTACATACAGTATATACATATATACTCGTACAATATACGGTTAAAACAAAGTAAGGTAGGGCGTGTCCTTGTCAAGAACACTCTGGCGTTACGCTGTACGTAGCCTGCGGTATATACAGGAAGAGCTTATGAAAAAATAATTTAAAAATAATTTTATTTTATATGATATATGATGTGAATGAGGTAGCCGCCATTTAAGATCTTTGTATGTTAAAGTAATGAGACGAACGAGACGCTCCCTGATTTTAGAGATGACGCATGCTAGTGCTAGCTTTGCCGTGGTGGTGCCGGCGCAAGAATAGTACCCCACCTTCTCTACCCGTGGTTGCCGTAAGAGTCGGCTAAGGGATGTAATCCGGATGATGGGCAGCAGCGTCTTCCTTGAACAATCACACCTAACTGCGCTCGCAAACCCGCCTGCCAAGCGTGGCGAGTATTGGCACAACCCCCCCAGGAGGAGGCCTATGTCCAGCAGTGGACGTCCTATGGCTGATGATGTGCACGCTAATGACCATCGTAATGATACACAGAACTTTGAGTAGTTCAGGGCATCGCTGCTTTGGAAGACGAATACATAAACAAAACTATTATTATACGCAGTAAATAATAATAGATTTATTTTTATGACGATAAAGAATATCTATATATGTAATGCTTAATTTCGCGTAGAAAACGCCCTCCGCCCGTAACTTATCCCAGTACTAAGTAATGCTTTACTAATGACCGTGTGTCGAGATTTTTTCCCCATTCATAAATATGCATTAATGATGGTACAATGTACGCACATTTAAAATTTCAGCACAACACAAAGAGGTCTTCTAACGATATTATAAATCGTTTACTGTAAATCTTTTGTACTTTGTACAAAACCCCAAACTAACCAATGCCTGTATTATGAGAACCAGAGTAAATACATACTTATAATTCATAAATTTCATATAATCCACGATAGAAGAAACGCACGGATTTTGACTAAGGAAGACTGACGAGGAACATTTAGTTTTCAGCCGAATTTTAGGCCCGAGAAAAAGTCTTAGAATGAAGCACTGCGTGAAAAACTTACAATAATGTCTACATTTTTGTTCTCGTTGGTCTGCCTTATTTATATCTTCACTATTGTCTATTGTCTGCAGTTCATAATAGCCGAGGTCTCGTATCACGGCTGCCATGATATGGAATTATGGGTTATTGTGTATGGTATGATTGTCGAATAGGTTTCAACTGGCAGCGAATAATATACTTGTGGGTAGTGACCACAAATTCCTGTCTCGTGGAATGTACATTGCATCACTGGTACTCAGCGTTGTTAATACAGCGGCAAGTTGGTTTGACGATTCGAAGTAGAAACACGGCCTTTGCTACCCATACTTACTATTGTAGCGATGATAGCTCAGTGGTTAGCGCGGTCTGTTCACACGCCGAAGGGCGTGAATTCAAACCCCAACAAAAAGCTTGAGAAGTGAAGAAAAACATCGTGAGGAAACCATAGCATGGTGGTAGGGTATTTTATAGTACTCCGCTAGCTACTAGTTACGTTTTGACTACGTTTCTCTCCCGTACGGCCTAGGAATGAAACAAGCTGCCGGCTTCCTTGTCTCCAGAGGATTGTAATCTGGACCTTTTCAAGGTCAGAGTGTATAGGTCTTCTACGACATTCTCGCATACCATTAGGCGAGATGATGGTCAAACGCGGACTTAAAAAAAACACTTGAGTGTCATCTGAAGTAAATAAGCACAAGATCAACTAAAAGAGAGGCGTTTTAAAATATTAATTAAATGAAAATATAATTATTTTTTGTATTACATTTTCAAAAATTCTATTCAAATTATTAAATATAGGATATATTTTTTTTAATCAAAATCTTGTAACATATATGTTTAAAAATTAATGTTGTGTATGGGTAGTTGTTTATATATGATTTCACCATTTACAAGTACAGACTTGTAAATGGTGAATTATACTTTTGTCTCCAATATCTAAGACTAGATAAAAAAAGTCAAATTAATAAATAAAAAAATACATTTGTCAGGTAAAATTGTAGTTTTACCAAAAACTAGCATCTCTGAAAAATATTCTCGTCTGTAAAAATAAAATAGTCACTTAATAACTCAACTTTCATGACTGACTATAATTAATCAGTTGTGGTAAAGTAATTTAACGCTTACATTAAAATTTCGAGGTCATTATAATAGACGGGAAATCTGCAGAGATCAAAGAAATAGGTAAGTTTTTTTTTTATGTTTGACCTTACCTCACCTGGCGTTAAGTGTTGTTTATGTCACGGAATTATACATTTATTAACGGAAAAAATAATGTCAAATTCAAATATTATGTCAAGGTAATATCTGCCGTGGTGGTGCCGGCGTAAGAATAGTACCCCACCCTCTCTACCCGTGGTTGCCGTAAGAGTCGGCTAAGGGATGTAATCCGGAAGATGGGCAGCAGCGTCTTCCTTGAACAGTCACACCTAATTGCGCTCGCCAACCCGCCTGCCAAGCGTGGCGAGTATTGGCAAAACCCCCCAGGAGGAGGCCTACGTCCAGCAGTGGACGTCCTATGGTTGATGATGTGTGTGATGTGTTTTAAATAAAATGTCAAATTAAAAAACGTATAATGTCAGATTCAAATACAATGTCAAAAATCATTGATATATCACTGATGGATAAGGACAGCGTAGCGGCTTGTTGTCGCGTCTACGCTTGCTTGTGGTCGCTTAAACGAGACATCGTAAAAATGTTTAATGGAAAGTCTCTCATAATAAAAGGGCGGTTACTGGAGTGACAGTGTGATATAATTAATGACAGCAAACCGCTATAATGGTAGTTCCGAAAGCAGATTTAAATTTGGATTTAATGTCGCTGTCCTGATTTGTTAACGTGATTTTTCGTAATGAAATAAAATTTGTAGCTCAGTGGTGTCGTGTCCGGTTCATAACGCCGTACTCGAATCACGGCCGTGCTGTCGGGCTTGAGTTTATAAAAAAGTTGTACCAAGAATAATAACCGACATCACCTTATATTTCAATTTTCATTTTTATTTTAAACTAGCGACCCGGCTTTACACGGGACTTTTGATCTAACTCAAAGGGATAAGTCAGCGTTTTCGATGAAAGCTCCCAGGTGTCTTGACTTTTTCCGACATTTCCAACAATTATCATAATATTTCAACCAATTTACACAAAACCTCGACAAATTATATATCTAAACCTTCCTCATGAATTACTCTATCTATTGGTGAAACTCGCATGATAATCCATTCGGTAGTTTTTAAGTTTATCGCGAACAAACAGACACAGACAAACTCGGCGGATGACAATGTTTTATAATATGTAGTGATAATTTACAAAAAATTGTTCCTTTTATGTCCGGATAAACCATAATAAATATAATTATAAGACCTTTATGTACAGTGTTAAGCAATAAAGGTTCTAGACTAGACTCTATCTGGACTATATGTATTTACAAAAAAAAAAAAATATATGTATTCTGAGTTATTTGCTTTGCTTAGTTTGGGGTCAGATGGCGCTGTGTGTAATGTCTTACGATATTTTTTTTTAAATTCTATATCTATAAAAGAAGAAACTGACGGACTGATTCACTCACTGATCGATTATTCGTTATTTTTGGAAGTAGCGTTGACAAACTCACAGTAAATACGCTTTATGAAAAAAATTACATTGATACAAATTTTTGATAACTACCCTTAAAAGGGGTGCAAGTTTGTATGGGAAACTATGCTTTTTTTAATTTATCGATTCCAAACAAACTCTTAAGTATAATTATATTTCTAGGTATACTCTACGATATCTGATGCTGACTACTATACGAACAAAGTCGCGGGCAAAAGCTAGTATAAAGTATATCGAAATACATGACACCGGCAAAATGCACAAAGTGCGATGCAAAAAACAAAGAAAAAGTAAAAGCCATGTAGATCGTTTTTTATTATTCCACAGCAATACGCCATAAATATATACACACCCTTGCGTATACGAGATACGTTGGGGGGCGTATTTTACCGTAACTCTTCTATTACTTACCTGTAGGCGTCGTGTGTCACATTAGGCCGGTTTTACACGAATTTTCTTTATTTTCGCGCTCCGTTTATAACGTTTATTATTATTGCTGTCCCATTTTACAAGATGCTACGAATGATTTGTTTATATTGACAAAAATATAGCCATTGGGGGCGATTCATAAATTATGTCAAAAACTAATATATATTTAAGAATTAAAAGACAAAATAACAACTCTATCTGTATGACCATAATGTTTAAATTGGCTGGCTTATTTGATTTATAATTTTTTTGCTTAATTAATTTATTAAAAAAATATTAAAATGAAAATAAACCTGATTTTGGAACTGCTGTTTTATTTTAATAATTTCCTGATATAAAATTGCTAAATATGTGACGTCACACCAGGAAAGGGGGAGTTTCTCAGCTGTGACAAGGACGTAATTTTTGGATGGCCTCATTGAAAATAATACATTACATTATAAATCTAAATGCCACAATAACTTTACTATAGGAACTGACGTTGTTTTGATTACTCATTTTTAATTATGTCGGAGACTCCGACTATAGTTTCGGTCACATCCGGTGGCCTTCTTCATGGAGACAAAGCTGAGTACAATGTGCGCGCGGCCTCGACTTGCAATTCGCACTTTTGTACGACACAGGACAACAGGTCTGATTCAGATATCACAATACAAATTGTCGTGGGATAAAGGTTTAGTTTTAGCACTCTTCTATTAAGACAATAAAATAGTCATAATCATGTTTACTAATGATCAGTAAAAAAGTATTTCTAATTTAAACAGACATCCAATCAAAGTACATTTTATTTCAAACCTAAAATCTGTCAAGTTATAGATGTAGCCCAAAATATAACACAGATTACCAAATAAACCAAGAAAAAGGATATTTTCAGCAGAGTTTTCTGGAAATGTAAATAAGAATAGGCTATACTGTGGCATTGGCAGTCTCCGTAGTATAGAGCTCTTCACCTTCACGACCTGAAATGGAATATTGTGTCTACGGCTGGCGACACGCGAGTACAGCTAGAGAAGCCAAGCGCTTAATGTTTTTTGGGACATTCTCCCAACTGACACAACGCTTATGCGTTTTTGATAAGTAACAAAATATTTTAGTGACTCTTATTTTATATCATTTTAAAACATTATTTAAATAACAATTTTTTTTTTTCTTTAAATAGGCTTGCATTTGACAACCATCTCGCCTGGATTCAAGCAAATATGCGGTTTACGATAAAGTACGCTTGCCTAGAAAGACTATATAGATTATTTCAAAATCAAACTAATATTATAAAAACAAAAGTTTGTTTGCCTTTACGGATTTCGATGAAATTTGTAATGCGAATAGATTATGCTCTAAATAAACACATAGGCTAACCTTTTAGCCCGCAGAACGTAGGACGCAGCTAGTATCAATAATGGTTTCGTAAGTAAAACTTACAAATTTACATTTATATAACTTTTGTAGTATATTATTATAAATGCAAATAAAACTAAAATTATGTCTGTGTGAATATGTCAATGCGATACAATTCTAAATTTACAGTTTTACATAGCCGATTTATATGCCTACTTTATTATCTTTTTTTTTTAACAATACGGTTTGTAACATTTTGTTCAGAGATAGTTTCGAGCAAATATTTCCCATCACCCAACGCTTCGCGGAACGGTTTTCCTTTGTTTCTATCGTTAAATCCCACGACAGCGAAAATCCAACGTAAGCTAAAATTCTTGGCCATCACAGCCCTGGGTATTGAAGCATTACCCTCCCAATTTACGTTTGTCCTTATCTTTATGCCTCGTACGGGTGTGTTACGAAGTAAGTCGGCGTCGCTAGCGAGTTCACCGCGAGGTGAAAACATTCACTCTTGCTCAACACAAACTATTCCGCCATTGTCGTGGTTTATAGTACTGCGTGACCGTACAACTAAGTTTTTTTTAAGTTTTTGGCGTGAACGCAGATATATCGCGTCGTCGCATTATATTGTTTTCCAGGACTTGCGTTTTTAGGAGTGTTTATTCCATATATAGTGGTGTTTTAACCATAAAGTGCTGAATTATTTTCGAAAAGTTATCAAGTCATCAATGGTGAAACTTGTTTTTTCGTGTTGCTTTCAAAACTCCATCGAAACTTGTAGTAAAGTCGCCAGTACTTTACTAGGGCAAAAAGACTAATTAAGACTTACTTTGTGTGACTTTGACTGTGACTAAGACTTATTTGTGGAATCGAAACATTTGACATTACCAAATGCATAAAAAGCGGCGCCAAAACCAAAGAAAGGAAAGACATTACACATATTGACAAAGCCTACTATAAGGTGGCTCATTACGTGGAAGACAGGAATATATGGTTGTAGTAGTTTCTCTCTGCACTTGCATCCCCCTGGCTAAGTGACAATTGTAGTAAGCATAATGTATGTACCTATTAATATTTATAACTGTAAACTGTAACTTAATATGAAAAGAAAGATCCACAAAAAAATACCTTGCTAAGTTTCTTGCCGGAGTCTTCTCAGTTGAAGTATAATTACGAGCCGGTGGTAGATTCAAACATAACGTAACTTAACGTTCATAAGTGCATTACCAGGGCCTAAACTGAATAAATGACTTTTTGATTTTGATTTTGAGCTAAGTTTTGTCAGGACTACGGAAAATCATGTGGAGCATTACTTCCAAACCTTGGGTGTCTTTCGTGTGCTTATGTGTAGAGAAACAGTGGTGTTTTACATAAAATAAATACATATCATTGGACATTTGATACAGCGCCATCTAGTCTCAAATTAAACAGTTTGTGTCATGGGAACCAGACCTAACTTATATACTTTTTTTGTTGTTGTAAATACATAAATACCCAGTCACAGAACAAACAACTTTATTTGATTTTGTTCCTGGATGGAAATCTAACCCACAGCGCATAGCTCAAGACCCCATAATAAAAATGAAACTGTATTTTCGTGTTGTTTCTAAAATCTAAAATCTTCTAGCAATCAACACTTTATGAAAATATGACACTGGCAAAATGCACAAATTACGATGTCAAAATCGAAGAAGAAAATGATAGTAGAATATAATATACCATTTATTATTTTATTTCATCTATGTTTGTTGTTACTAGTTAATATACTACTTTGTCTCGCTAAACACTTCCCAGATTCTAGAGCTTACCTACATTATACTTGAACCTATAAGGGTACTTGTCACAAATCGAGAGGAGTACATTATAATAATTAAAAAGATAATCTAGAATCTCTACATGAAGCCTAGTCTAGCTTTGGGATGATTTATTTCCACCTGTATACATCACTGGATTTCCAATATATTTTACTTGCAATATATCGTTCATAATACTTGTTCAGGTATAAGCCATATAAATAACTCCAGACCGGTTATAAGGGAGGCTACGTGACGCGCTTGCAACCCGGACCGGCCCCTATTCTGCAAGGAAAAAATTCACGAGTAAACGCCTCAAATTGATATCATCTTAGCTGAGATGTAACATGCATCTATGATGTTATGATCGAATAATGAATCAGAATATCAGCTCTGTGTGTAAGTGAATTTTTGCGAAAGGGACATTTTGCGAAAGAGGACGTTTTACTACCAGAGGACATTTTGCGAAAGGACAATTCTGCGACGAAGCAGTTTACACTAACTATTATCGGGGAATTCATAGAGAAGCGTTTGACCTCACCCTGCCCAATGTCAAGTACTCTATCACTCTATCATGAAGCATTTGTTCTACATGATTTTTACTTTTTCTCAAAGAGATCGCAACACCCTCATTTTTTCATCGAGTTGACCCGCATTCTCCAGTCAACTGGTGACCACGGCTATTGCAACATGGCTGCAATGTCGAGGTAAATAACATAAGACCCGGTGATAAACATAATTATTTAAAGATTTTGTGACACCTTTTTGAGAACACAGATTCCGGCAAAGGGCTCGGTACCTCGCTGTGCCAATTCAAAATATGGAACAATAATATAATAATATTTTATTTCCATAATTAAACCTTTACAAAAATTCTCTTATCAGTGGGCCCCGAAGTCGGCCAGGCCGGTGTCTTGGGAGCCCTATTGGGATTTGCCAATATACATTTGCACGTACATATAAATGCTTCCATTGTAATGAATAGAAATGTGATTTTTCTTTTGACTACGTCGGTACGGTTTGAGTGGAACCTATACTATGGTTTTACTATAGTTCTGTATCCTAATCTAAAGTCTTTACATTTTTGGCGAATTGGTGGCAAAACACTTCTCTTTATTTAACCTTACCACCATCACCATAATTCTCAGCTTTCAAAATCAAAATCAAAAGTCATTTATTCAGTTTAGGCCCTGGTAAGGCACTTATGAACGTTAAGTTACATGTTTGAATCGTTTAGTGTTGAGCATACTTCTTTCCTTTTCACGCCACTCATCCCGGTCGTGCGACAGATATTGCGCAAAGTTTAGTTTTCCGATTCGCAGCCACCATTCTTCAACGTTTAAGTTTTATTAACCTTTTTAATAGTTTTACTAAATTATTATACCCGCTAAAACGGATCTGTTGTTAAACTAACAGTGAAGAATGAACTATAAAGATTTCATACATTAATTCTATTGCAAATTTAAGATACATATGTAGGTTAGTGCTTTTTAGAATTGGGGTCCAAAACGGCGATGATACACTCAATTGGTTTCGTTTACTAAGAAACGTGTCCGATAGTTTTGTAGCGCTAGAAAAGTAAAAAAGGACACGAGAAATATGAAATGATTAAAATAAACTATCTGCTGGGGACTAAAAATGTTCATGTGTTTTATTTCAAAATTAATACTACAAAGTTTTTTTTTTGGGCAAGTGCCTTTGTTTTGTAGCGATGATAGGTCAGTGACAGTCAGATCACACGCTGAAGAACGTGTGAGCTTGCAAACAATGAGCTTGAGCAGTCGGTAAAGAAAAACATCGCGATAAAACCACAGCATGGTGGTAAGTACTTTATAGTACTCGGGTGGCTAGCTACCATCCTCGCGTATCGTTCGTATCATTACTATTACATTAAAAAATAGCCTTCACTTTGCTCGGTTAATAAAAACGTTTTCATCTGTTTTTGAAATTATTTCTTTCTTTCCGGATATAATAACGGCAAGCTCAAAGAAGCCTCATAAATGGGTAAGATGTAACAAAGAATGCTTACTATCTAAATGCAATGTATTTTCCTTTTGTGTTGAATAAACTATGCTTATTTTGTTTATTCAGCCTTTCCAGACAAATGTAGTCTGATATAGTTGATTGATTTGGGCGTTACTTTGTGGAAGTTCATTTTAAGCTATTATAATCTTTAGTGTATTTCCGCTTAAATATCGTTTTGGTTAAAATAATGACGAGAAGCAGTTAATGTTCTCATTACATTTCATTTATATTAAATCCTCATCGAAGTTGTAATTACGAGTTTTAAAACTTACATATAATGAATCACCAGTTTAAAGTCCACATAGAATAGGCGGTGTTTTAAACACAGTTTATATTAAGATAACTTGTCATTTGTCATACCTATTATTGTTATTTAACTATTTTATTATTTAAATTTGACTTATTCAGTAACTTAATTGACATTGTGTCTAATAAAAAATATTTAAATGTAAAAGTAATGAGACGAACGAGACGCTCTCCTGATGGTAAGAGATAACGCATATACATGACGATTGCAGCGATACACAGAACTTTGAGTAACAAAACAAAGTTCAAGGCATAGCTGCTTTGGCGCTCAATACTTTAAGACTTTCGATGGTTAATCTCAACAGCACTATAATTTCGCTAGCTGCAATACCCTTCAAAACGGAACACAGCAATACTTACACACTACTGTTTGGTACCTACCTAGACGACCTCTTGCTAAGGACCTACCATCAAGTATATTTAACGATATGGACTTGTTCTATGCGGAAATATATTAAAAGAATACCTAGAATATAGAACTGGTACTCTTGAATACCTTAAATATAGTTTGCTAATGAAAGCATAAAGCTAGTGTTGTGTTACACTTAACAAAGCCAAAGCACAATATGCCAGAGGTGACTAAAGTTAAAGTTAACTCGGCATTCCATTCAAAAACAACCCGACCGGAGCGGAGCTGACGCGGAAGGTGCCACCGGAAGCAGGTACTCGCATGTGACGTCACTACCGGCGCTGTGACGTCACACGGTCACAGCTTGCTGGAAACGGTGAAATTAAGAACTTAATTTGGGAGCTTTTGGGATCAACAAGTGCGTGAAATTTACAAGCTGAATACTTGTATACGTTATGAAATTGTTTTATTTATCTGAAATATATTTTATGATGAAAGTAATGTTCGTAATGCTAGCAAAATATGAATTTTACCTCTTACATACTTATTCCGAATTAGTATTCTGTTTATTCTTCCAGTCAGGAACGCAACACAGTCTTAACTGCACTATTAGGTAATTCGTTAGAATGTCTGCTTCAAGAGCTGGTTCGATTCCCACCATGAGAAATATTTATGTGACGATAAATGTTTGTTCCGTGTCAACTAAATTAAACACTAACTAAACTGAATTGAGTTTTGACACAATTTCTATGGAATTAAAAGTCTGTTCAAATTCAAAATCGGTTTATAAATGACTGAGTACTGAGATAAAAAACTGTCTCATTTTTTGAAGTCTGTTAAAAATAGAGACGGTACGGAAGCATTAAGAATCCGTATAGATTCAATTTCATGGTAAATCTGAGATGAGTTTAGGTTGCCGCGACTGAACCTGTAGCTGGAGTATAAAAAATAAAACCACCTCATTCAATTTTGTTTCAAAAGAGTATATTTCGCTTCGGCTCTTTAGAAAAACCAATGAATCGAAGGGAATCCACTTTATTGTGTATCTGCGGACGGAACGGAACGGAATATTTCTGGCTTCTATTTTAATTGGATTTAAATATTTTGTAAAAGTTTTAAAATGTATTAAAAGTATTTATCTTCTTTATTATCAATTAACATGTTTTTGTTTTATTTACGACATTTTAAAAATATATTTTAATTAAGTCTAAATCTTAAAGTAGTTATTTCATTTGTAAACATTCCATTTAATTAACATTAAATTTCAAACATTATTTGCTAACTAAAAACAGAAAGATATTTTTCGAATAAATACTTGAGGACAGACTAATAACACTAATGGAAGGTAAAGACTTGTGTAAAATTTTATCTTTATTTAGTTTGTAATCATTTTTAATATATTTTGCTATTAGTTTTGTCGAAGATGTTAAGTGTATCTTAAAAAGAATTATTAAGACTTGTGTTGTATGTTGTGTTATTTTAAGTTTATGTCTGATTATAGTATTAAATGTTGGGAAAGATTTTTAAAATTGTCAAGTTAAATAAATTTTCATTTAAATCTTCATTGCTGTTGTAATCAAATCAATTTTGAAGCGGTAATACACTAAATATACAACTTGAACACTCAAAATGAACTTCCGCAAAGTAACGCTTGAATCAGTCAATGAGATTTCAAAATTCGTAAAAAAAAGAGATTATTATAATTATAATTCATGATGCTGAAATAACAACCTTGTAATGCATACCTTGATATCACTCCATACTGATTTTCTTAGTTTATTAAAGAAAGTTGAGATCTTATAAAAGCATTTTGTAATATAATTTATCAGTCAATTATATTTTTCGTATATTAGTCTGAAATTTCAGCAGCCTAGTTGGAAGACCGCCCGGCATACATTCTAGAGGTCCTGAGTTGTAATCCCAAGGCACGCATTTTTGTCTTTTCTAAGTTATGTATTGCCGACAAACGGTGAAGGAAAATATCGTGAGGAAATAATTCCAAGAATTCTTTTTAAAAAAAACTAGAAGATATGCGAAGTCTGCCAACCTGCACTTGGTCAGCGTGGTGAACTATGGTTTCTTCTCACAATGAGAGGTTTTCCCAGCAGTGGGCCAGTTTAGAGAAACATGGCTGCTTCGGATTCGTATTAATAATATATTTGGGAAATGACTGCAAAGATGTGTAACCGTCAGCTTTACAATATTTTTATAAACTTTTGTTATGTGTAATATGTTAACTATTCCCACTTTTGAGAAATGACGTACAAGATATTTCTTGAACTAAAAAAAGCTTGTAATTTAAAAAAAATCTACCGTTTTCTGTCCCATTTTCTGAATGAAATCGTACAGCTTCAGATTTTTAAAGCTTCTTCGCACCTTAAATGAAAATCCCGGAGTAAACAAGATGGGTTTTACTAAAACTCACGTTTGCGGCTCAATCAGATCCTTATTGCTTTAACGGTAAATGATATTTATAAGTATCTATACTTCACAGGGTGTAAGCGTATTTAATTAAATGAATTCCCGAACAAAGGAGTGTAATGTTCTCAGTGTTCATGTATATGATTTTCTTAAATTCACCATACAGATTCTGACAGGCTCCGAATACGAAATATTCATTCAAAATCCTAAACATCTATGTATAGTCCAGTGATATAAATCAACTACGTAAGTTTTTTTTTTGGCTCTCAAGTGATGCTGCCGGAACACACCGTAAGATGCTTGGCGGCAGATTTTCAATTTTAGGGTGGTAGCTAGCCAGCCGAGTACTAAAAAGTACTCTACCACCACGCTATGGTTTCCTCGCGATGTTTTCCTTCACCGACAGCTTAAGCTCATTGTTGGGGTTTGAACCCACGCCCATCGGCATGCGAACCGACCACGCTAACCACTGAGCTATCATCGCTATAAAACGTACTGAATGGCGTAATCCGAACAAACATTTAATTAGAAAAAAAGAAGAATAATTTATTTCTTTCTGTTCTTTTCGTTTAGTTCATGAGCATTGTACACACTTTCTTAAGATAATTCAAAGAAAGCGCGATCAAACATGATTTTATCCATGATATTGTAAATGGACCATAATTAGGATAATGTAAAACTAAAATAAAAATAAATTAAAACAAGTTATTTTTCATTGACAAGCTAAAAATACGATAGATAATAATTCGCCCGATACTTTCAAATAATTTAGCATTTTTCTTAAAAATAACAAAAAAATACTCATTAAACGATCATAACATTCCTTAACCGTTAAGAAAAAAAATCTGCTTTAATTATTTTACTCTCAATAAATGTAATTAGATTTGCGAGTTGCGTTTATGTACTTCCGAGCGATACGGACCAGTGGTACATTCTATGTATTTTTATGCTTATTCTAAGACGAAAAATATGACTAATAGCGAATCCAGTGAGCCAAAAAATTCTTTGACACGACTCAATAAATTTTCATAAAGATTTGCTTATAAACTGTCGTTACGAGTTGATACTTTTTAAATGATAATAATCGACAAACAACTGAATATCACATTAATTAATGTCCCTTTTGTTTAATAAAATCGAAATGTTAATTGGAGTGATGTCTCATTTGGAATCGATTATTGCGGTCTCATCATTCGATTAAAGTGCTCTCGGTAGACTCAATTATGGCGTCATTCATTTGACAAATCGATTTGTAATCGAGTAAGCGAGTGTTGATTTCGGATAATACGGATTCTCAATGTTGGTCGAGAAACTATTATTGTATTGTAGTTATACATATATGATTATTTACGAGACTTTGTAAGTTAATATATCAAAAGATTTAGCGATAATACCTTAGTGGTTAGCGCGGTCAGTTCATATGCCAAAGGGCGTGGGTTCGAACCCCAACAATGAGCTTGAGCTGCCGGTGAAGGAAAACATCGTGAGGAAACCATAGCGTGGTGGTAGGGTACTTTCTAGTACTCGGCTGGCTAGCTACCACTGTCAAGTTGAAAATCTGTTGCCAAGTACTTAATGGTGTGTTTGGGCAGCGTTCCAGGCTAGGTGTGCTTTACCATCTACGATCACACCGTCATTTAAGATCAGGTGTGCTGTGGTCAAACACCTAACTTGTCAACCATAAAAAAATATATATTCATTTTATAAAAGAGGGCTCAATTGCAAATCCTATTCAATCCTAAGTACTGTGCCCGACTAAGCTTATGAAGGATGCGTATGAAAAACATTACAAAATCCCTTAGGACTTGTCTCTCGTCATCCAGGCCAGACATATTACATTTCTCAAGAAAACTCAAACGTGTGTTTAATAATAATAATAAATATCGTAGGACATTACACACAGCTAAGCAAAGCTTGTACTATGGCAGTCAAATAACTGATAGAATACTACTTTTTTTTTTTTTGTAAATACATACAATACATACAGAACACCCAGACACAGAACAAACTTTTTGTTTATATCACAAAACGTTTGTCCTAAGTGGGAATCGAACCCAGGCCCTACAGCTCTTAAGGCAGATATTCTACCAATAAGCCAACAGGGCTGTCTGGGATGTTACATAGGTAGGTATACCGGCATAGTTCCTAATAAGCCAGGGATGCAATACGCGAGATCTTGTAGAGGAGAGAACGTGATGAGCCCGTCAATGCGTCCCAGCACATCGATCCAGTTCATGGAACGTTTCGGAATACGAATATCGGCGAACTACTTCGTTGGCATTTAGCTAAAATGTACACTGTATCTGACTTTGTATGCTCTATTCGATAGTTAAGGTTAGTTTCTGTATATATATATATATATATTTTATATTTAAAATTGCTCTCCACAGACACTGGGGTCCGTGACCTTTGTCAACTTAGAATTACATTCTTTTTTTTTTTACAATATGGGAAGAGGAATGTTAGTCAAATTAATCTTAATCTAGGGTTTAATCTAGGGATAAAATACTAGATTGGGTGTATACCGCGAGCAGACCAGCGACCCGCAAATATTTAAACTCTCGCGACTTGACCATGACCACGGTTATTGAAACATGACCAAAGCGTCGATACGAGGTAAATAAACAAAACTATTTTTATAGTACGAGTATTTCGTGCGCGAGTAAAACTCGGTAATAAACATAATTAGTATTTGTCTGTTTTATCATTAATGGCATATATCTTTTGAGCTGTAACAAGGGGCCAGTTAAAATATTGATAGATTTTTTTGTTTCACAACAAATACGAAATAAATTTACAAAAAAATAAAACAAGAAAATACGTCAACCAAGTATTTTTTTTTTATTCTCTGTGATGTTTATGGTAACTAGAATAGTTTCAGTAAATAAATAAAGATCGTAGGACGTAACACAGCGCTATCTGACCCCAAACTAAGCAAAGCTTCATATAACTAGTTTTTTTTTTTGTTTATACGTAATCTTAATACATACAGAACACCCAGACACAGAACAAACATTTATTTATACCACAAAATGTTTGTCCTGGGCGGGAATCGAACCCACGTCCTACAGCTCTGAAAGCAGACATATTACCAATGAGCCAACAACTATCTTAAGGGCTTCAGGCTGGTCTGAAGTGTACTCATATCCTTAAAACTTAATTTAGCCCGAAAACATTCTCATTATTTGTTTTCCGTAACGGAATATGTACCTACCTACAAAAATACTAAACACCGTTAACGTTCCGCGAGGCTAAATACCCCCAAAAAAGAATTAACTCCTAACATTGTACATAACATTAACCGGAGGGCGTCCCTACAGGTACATCTCGGAATGACTTCCTCTCCCCGCGACTTCCTTCATTAGGGCCCGGTGCGCCAACCGGCGCGGCAGTTTATCCGCCCTGATACGAGTACCCAGCTTCAGCGACAGCACTAACACTTAGACACGACCGAGTGTGTAGACCCCGGCTTCGTTCGACGTCTGTCGTGTCGCAGAGGACAGGGGAAGGCCTAAATGGCCTGGTCATGTGGCTAGTTGTGTTGACACTCTAAAAGCTCTATTATTGGCGTGGCGTTGTATAATAGGTAATCACTCTTAGATTTACTTGGCCGTCGCTTCATTGGCGAGTTTTAGTTCAAAATTAAAATAAAATTTGAAATAAAATTACACTACTTCTGTTTTTATATTGATGGTCTATTATTTCGGATCTTGCCTTGTACTTATTCTTTGAATTTTCTTCATTCTAAGATCGCCTTGAAGATATTGCTTTTAGTGCTTATGGTTGACAGGCTGGGTGTTTGAGCACAGCTTATTTGATTTCGGTGTGCTCGAAAATGGTAAAAACTCTTAGCCTAAAATGGCACGGGCTCTCAAGTGAGGCTGCCGGAATACACAGTAAGATGCTTGGTGGCAGATTTTCAACTTGAGGGTGGTAGTTAGTCCATCAGAGTTTTATAAAGTACCCTACCATCACGCTATGGTTTTCTCAAGATCATTGGGGTTTAAACTCACGTATTTCAGCGTGTGAATTGACCGCGCTAACCACTGAGCTATCATCGCTCAATCGCATCAATTACCCTATTTATTAAACAAAAACAAATACAAAAAAATTGTTAATTTAATCAATTCATTTTGTTTGTTTCAGGTAAATTTATTTGTTCACTGCGCTACACGTATAATGAATATTGGATGGTGTTTGATTATAGGTATGTTACTTCATCTACTACGTGTCCATTGGAACTGCCCTCTTACCTTTTCTTTGTGAGCTATGGGCGTGGGTTCAATTCCCACAAGCATTTATGTGACAAATATATATAATTGTTTGTTCTGTTTCCGGGTCTTCTAAATATACATATGTATAAGCGTGTATTTACAAAAAAGTGTATATGTATTATATCAGTTATCTAGTTTCCATCATATCTTTGCTTAGTTTGAGGTGTTTTGAGAAGTACGCTCCAATACCAATTCATTTTCTAAATTCGAGTTGATTATTATGAATTATTCTGTGGTACAACGTCATTTCCGAATTACTCGCTAAAATCATTTCCATTATTTCCGCGAAATCTCAAAAAGCGTGAATATACCCACCTTCCACAAAAGACTTTAATTTTTTTTTCTTTTCATTTCACAAATATCTTGTTGCGTTTAATTTAACAGAAAATGGATTGTATTGCTTGAAGTTAAGAGTGATTTGGCTTGTAAAGAAAACGAGGGTGAAATTTCCATTTGAACAGAGCCGAGGTGCTTTGGTTCTAAGACGGAGATATATAGCTTTGTGAAGCGAGAATTGACACAATATTGTCCTTTGAGAATTGAAGGCGTATTCTCGGGTCGTAAATGCGCGTTTTAAAGAGAAACGTGGATGTACTCAGGAATACATTTCCAGGGGTTCGAGGCACCCAAGCATATCATCGATTGGTTGTAATTTTTTTTTAATGTGTTGGCACAATACGCTCTCCTTATGGTAGGATGGTAATTACTTTGTTTTGATACTTATACTTCTGTGCATCGCTAATGGGCATGTACAATGTACATGCGTTACCTCTCACCATTAGAAGAGCGTCAAGTTCGTTTCATTACGTTTATTTAAAAAAAAAAAGTTGATCTTGACTCGCCTTTTTTCACAACAGACAGACAGATGTTCAACCTTCCGGAAGAATGTTTTTTTTTTTTTAAATGTAAAAAGTTATGAGACGAACGAGACGCTCCCCTGATGGTAAAAGATAATGTCTGTTCATGTCCATTGTAGCGATACATAGAACTTTGAGTAGCAATAATAATAATAATAATAATATAACTCTTTATTGTTCACACCAATTATTACTAAAAAACAATTTTAAAGTATAAACTTAACACTAGTTGAACAATTGGCGGCCTTATCGCTTAGAGCGATCTCTTCCAGGCAACCTGAGTACGGAGAGGGCTTAGTAGGTTAAAGACGGGGTGTGTTGGTAAGAGAATTAAAATAATATTAATATATATATAGGTATATAACATTTATATTGTCGAATGCCCATGTTGTGCCCACCCCAATATCAGTTGGGAGCTCGGTTCTTGAAGTTGTTGACAAGTACATTTACCTAGGACAAGCAGTCCAACTAGGTAGGTCCAACTTCGAGAAAGAGGTCAATCGTCGAATCCAACTCGGCTGGGCATCGTTCGGAAAACTGCGCAGCTCGTCCGAATTACCTCAGTGCCTCAAGTCGAAAGTCTTCGACCAGTGTGTGTTACCAGTGATGACTTATGGCGCCGAAACGTGGTCTCTGACTATGTGCCTTCTTAGTAAGCTCAAAGTAGCACAACGAGCTATGGAGAGGGCTATGCTCGGAGTTTCCCTACGAGATCGAATCAGAAATGAGGAGATCCGTAGGCGAACTAAAGTAGCCGACATAGCCCAGCGGATTAGCAAGTTGAAGTGGCAGTGGGCAGGGCACATAGCACGCAGAACCGATGGCCGATGGGGCTGCAAAGTTCTAGAGTGGAGACCACGGACCGGCAAGCGCAGCGTAGGACGTCCACCCACAAGGTGGACAGACGACCTAATAAAGACCGCAGGAACGCGCTGGATGCGAGCCGCTTCCAACCGGTCTTTGTGGAAGTCAATGGGGGAGGCCTATGTCCAGCAGTGGACGTCATGCGGCTGATGATGATGATGATATAACATTTAAAAAAATAATATATAAAAGACACACATACATACCTTAATCTATTATAAAATATCAATACTTAAATATACCTTATATAATATACATATATATACATATAGACATACATATATACCTATAATTATACATTTACATATGCTACCATACATAAACATTAAACATATAAGAAGAGATAGCGAATTGCAAGATTATTTTAAAAAGTGCAGCTTAACTCTACTCTTGAAGATCTCTAGTGTTTGAGCCCTCTGTATTTCTACAGGAAGCTCATTCCACAATTTAATAGCCGTCACAGTGAAAGAGGAGTTATAGAAATAGGTTTTATGTAAAGTGGTATTTAGCGAAAGAAGATGTGCCGATCTCAATGAGCGTGCGTTGATGGAGTCTCGAAACTTGAATCGCTCCTTAAGATAGCACGGGTAAGAAGGGTTAAAGAGAGTGCTGTAAAGGAGGGACAGAATGTGAGCATCCCGGCGACGACGGATAGGGAGCCACTTGAGCTTAGCGCGAAATTCGGAGACGTGGTCATATTTACGCAAGCCAAATATGAACCTTATGCAGTAATTTTGAAGGCGCTCAAGCTTATCCAGCAAAGTTTCTGTGACGTCTAGATAGCAAACATCAGCGTAATCTAGGATTGGAAGTAAAAGAGATTGTACAAGTGCAATTTTAGTGGTAAGAGGCAGAAAGTTACGTAACTTACGCAAAGAACCCCCAGAAGCAAATATTTTACGACTTGTTTCAGCAAGCTGCGGACCCTAAGATAGATGACGATCAAAAGTTATGCCTAGGTTTTTGACAGTTTCACTAAAAGGTATCGTCACACCTTCAAAAACTACTTTTGGTAGTGTATCCCAATCTACATTGCAGATAGTACGTGAACTTCCTACAACGATGACTTGCGTTTTGGATGGGTTAACTTTTAAACCATACGATTTAAAACAAAACAAAGTCCAGGGCATCGCTGCTTTGGTGTTCATCACTTTGAGACTTTCGATGGTAAGTCTCAACAGCCCAGTAATTTCGCTAGCTTCATTACCCTTCAAACCAGAACACAGTAATGTTTACACACTACTACTAGGCGGCAGAATATTTGGTACTGCGATGGTACCTACGTAGATGACCTTCTGCTAAAGATATCTACCACCAAATGAATATGTCAGTGACATGTCGCTGAATGATCGTAAATACCAAACAAAAATCCAATACGGAATAAGCGAAAAATGCTACTTAACTTTATATAACTAAGTGATCAGTGAAGCTTCAAAGTTTAGGATTATGCACAAAGGAACTTTTACGATTGTGCTATCAGTAAATTATATGGAAACTACTGAATCCACAGCAAAGCAAAATACGACCTGACCACTCGATTGCATCGCATTAAGCTCCATTTTCCACAACAAACGTGGCAGTAGCTAAATCGTCCATAAAACTGAAGCCACCTCATAAATTGGAGCTCAAAGTATCACGTTTGCAATACGTACCTACTTTAGCTGGCTTTTTAGTATGTACCCGCTCTAAATTACTCTGGCCATTATTGTAGTGATACTGAAATGACAAAATATAAACGCCAAAACAGCGATGCGTGGACATTGTATTGCTACTCAAAGCTCTGGGTACCTTACAATGGTCATGGACACACGTTATCTCTAGTACCATCAGGTGATAGTTAGATATACTATATAGATAGATGGCTAGGTAGACACGGCCAAAGCGCTATCCTTTCATGGTAGATATTCCCCATATATTAATTCCGCGAAGTACAACTTAGGCGTCTTCAAATCCAGAGTAAACAGGTTTTTTCTAGGTAAGCGTGCTTCATCTTAGACTATACACTACTTAACATCAGGCAGGGCGTGGTCAAACGCAAACTATTTACATTTAAAAAAAATACTTTTGATAACTATTTTCATATTTGAAAATTCTTCCTGATCTCACTCCGAATAAATACCAAGCTTTATTTTTATTTGTGTTTTTATTTTATTTTTATATCTTAGACACCGTACGCAGCCGAAATATCAGTAAACAACTATATTCGTATCTGTGTACCTGCCATCATGTCCATCATTTCATAATCAACGTAAACGCATTTACTAACGTACACCATTCAACCTGATTCAGGGACAATCTGTTCTGTCTATCTATACGAGTATATGTACCTATAATAAAATCGTAAACGAGCCGTTCTTTATACTAAATATTTAAAAAAAAAAAACTATATGTTACCGTGGCCAAAAAAAGGTTTATAATTGTTGTCTGTTGTCTGTGCGTTTGTGCACGCAACTCTCAGAAACGGCTTAACCTATTTAAATGCGGTTTTTACTGATGTTTTATGGCAAGTTTCCCGTAACTTTTAATGTTAGTTTTATTCCAATCGGTTCACAAATATAAAAAAAATTTGTTACTTGAAATAATGCGCGCTATTCCAGAAACGCGCTTCGGTCGATTCAGCTGAAACATATGTAATTTTGCCCTTACCGAACAACCACGCGGACGTAGTCACGGATCACAGCTTGTTGAAAATAAATATGGACATTATAATTAAATAAATTCATGCTAGAAAGTCATTAAAATGTCTAAACCTAATAATTTGAACATTTATTAGACGAATCGCTGATGATACTGTATTTAAACTTATCAAGTAACGTAAATGTAACTCAAGCTGACGTATGCGAACAATAACTAGCACATTCCTCTTCAGCGTTGCAGATTTCGTCGGACCATTTTTCACAATCGTGAATATGAGTGATGTTCGCGCGAAGGTCATGCTCTGCTATCCATCATTAATTCGCACTGACAGGGATCCGCTTAACCGGCCGGAGCGCCCGTGGCTCGAAGTGTATAGATAGTAGATACATACTGTAATATGAGATTTTCAGTTTTTTGTACCTTTTTAGGGTTCCGTACCCAAAGGGTAAAACAGGACTCTATTATTAAGACTCCACTGTTCGTCCGTCTCTCTGTCTGTCCGTCTATTACCAGGCTGTATCTCATGAACCGTGATAGTTAGACAGTTGAAATTTTCACAGATGATGTATTTCTGTTGCCGCTATAACAACAGAATAAAATAAATATTTAAGGGGGCTCCCATACAACAAACGTGATTTTTATGCTTGTGTTTGCTCTATATTGATAACGGCGACAGGTAAACGCTTGAAATATTCACAGAATATTTAGTTATATATTCACTTTAAATATAAATAATTGAATTAAAATAAACAAATATTTAAGGGATCCCATACAACAGACATGATTTTGCCGTTTTTATAGATAATGGTACGGAATCCTTCGTGCGCGAGTCAGACTCGCACTCGGCCGTGTTTTATTATGGTTGTCCTGTTAGGCGTTTGACCACAGCTCACTTGATATTAATTGACGGTGTAGTCTAAGATGGTAAAGCAGACAAACGAAACGAAATATGTACATAATGGGGCGACACGATCTTTTTTTTTTAATGATAAATAGGCTTGCGTTTTATCGCCATCTCACCTGATGTTAAATGAAGATGCGATCTACGATGGAGCCTAGAAGATACCGATCTTTTCCATGTTCCCACCAAAACTCTATTAGCATTATCGCTAATAGAATGTTACTTTGTCTAGGCCCTCTTAAACGTAAATAGTCGAATAAATATATCCTTTTCATAGGTTAAAATAGTATTTACGTCGGAGTTGTCCATCTATTCGCCTCCCTAGCCCGTGTCGGGTGTGTCCGGTGATTTATTCCGCCCCCGGCTTTGATACCGGACTCTGGACATCTGATACATTTCGCTCGCCATTTCAATACTCCATCTGCTGTCATTAACCAACGCTTTGAAATCTCAAAGCCTCGGTTTGAAGCCATCAGTATTGATGTCGCCGTTTTGATTCCTGATAGGTGATTTACGAAACAGACTGTTTTGTTTAGCTTTTCGCAGAATACTGCTATGAGTACAATTTTTTTATATGTTGTACAGGCTAGGTATTTGACCATAGCTCATCTGAAGTTAAGCGACGGTGTGATCGAAGATGGTAAATACTGTTAGGTGTTTCAGATTTTCAACTTGAATGTTCTTGAACAAGCCAATTGAGTACTAGAAAGTACCCTACCAACATACTGTGGTTTCCTCAAGTTTCCTTTACCGGCAGCTCAAGCTCATTATTGAAGTTCGAACTCACCGCCTTCGGCTTGTGAACCAACCGCGCTAAGCAATGAGCTATCATCACTGTAAAAAAATCAACTTTAATTATAAATATAGGAACTTTTTACAAATGTTGAACGACCTGACCAAGCGATGCGAACAACTCTTGAAATGAAGTCTTGTATCAGTAAAATTCTGTCTGTTACTGACAGCAAACAAATGTAGCTAAATATGCATACCGACAACATCTATCATATTCTTGTTTTTACGCCAGTGCAGTCTCCTTTCAATTGTGAAATACAATCAAGTGGAAAAATAGAAGAAGCGCCGACCCTTTTGTTAAGAAACGTTACGCTCTTTTGTAAATTTTAGTAAAAATATGTGTTTATTTTTTAGCGTAGCGATGATGGCTCAGTGGTGATGACGGTTCACACGCCGAAAGGGGTGGATTCAATCCCCGAACAATCAGCTTGAGCTGCCGGTGAAGGAAAACATCGTAAGGAAACCATAACATGGTGTTTTCTAGTATTCCGCTGGCTAGATGAAAATCTGCCGCCAAGCACCTAACAGTGTGTTCTGATAGCACTTGAGAGCTAGTTCTATTTCAGGCTGGGTGTGCTTAATCATCAACGTCATTTAACATCAGATGAGCTCTCCTGATGGTAAGAGATAACGCCTGTGTAATGACCATTGCAGCGATACTTAGAACTTTGAGTAGCAAAACAAAATCTAGGACATCACTGCTTTGGCGCTAATTATTCTGAGACTTTTGATGGTTAGTCTCAACAGCCCAGTAATCACTAGCTGCTAGCCCAGTAATCACTAGCTGCTAGCCCAGTAATCACTAGCTGCTGCTGCTTCGCTAGCTGCAGTACCTTTTTGTAGTAAACTTTTAATAGAGCTGTAGCCGCATATCCACTTGATAAACTACCCTAACTCAGTTTATTACGTCAAATTTTATTACCAAACTAAAACGCAGCGGTATTCGCTAACTTTCGCTTCCGTATCAATGTAGCAGTTGTTTATTCGAGAAGCAATTAAACTCGTATAAAGTTGAAGGCTGAATGCACTACCAGTCACAAGTGGTTTGGGATTAGGTGTTCGACAAGAAATGTCCCGAATAGACGTCGTGTGACACCCAGCTTTATCTGGTAACACATCTGTGAAATGGCACTTACGTACGTAATAAAACACAATACACGAATTCTGCTACAACAAATTACTTACAGTACGGCATCGTGGTGGTTAACATATGAAATAAATGATACATTAGAAGATATTATTTGTATTCTAATAGATCAAATTAGCTTATAATTTTTATGAGCGTTTTATGTGCCTCGGAAAGTCAGGGAGGCCATAGAGATTAGTAAGCGTCCTAATTTTAATAGAGATGGACGGTGGAATCTGCCACCGACTTGGAGACCTTGTCTTCATGGTGCTCGTGAGAATGGCCGTGGTTCTGAAGAGGTCGCGGTGAGCTGTGTGTTGGAATATTCCTGACATCGTAGAGAAGGACTCCGGTGAGGAAGAGTTCCAGAGCGCGCCGTCGCATCCCGGTACACTACCCGCCCTCACCCCCGCGCCCGCGCATCAACCGCTATCTTCATGTGCGAGGCTCGCGGCGCCCGCAGTGCGGAACAAGACAAGGCCGTGCGCGCGTTGTCTCAACTTTGTCCCCATGATGAAGGCCACCGGCTGTGGCCGGAACTATAGTCGGAGTTTCCGATAAAATTAAACGTGAGTAATCCCGCATAAATTAAACATAAATGTGTCAAGGCCCCGTCAGTTTCCATAATAAAATATTGAATGTTATTTATAAACGTTGTTTATAGTAAATAAATGCCTAAAATATATATGTATAGTTAGTAACTGCTTAGTTAGTATAAAATACTTTTTAGATGTTCTCGGTTATAATATTACTCCTCTACTGTGCTAAGTCTTCGTTGCGGTTACTTCTGGAACGTAAAGTTAACTGAAAGTCGGGATCCGGGTCGGAGTAATCGGGTCACGATCATGGGACATAAACACTGGCTGCTGATTTGTTTATAGATTTTCTGGTTTATGATTCGGTCAAGTAATACATTGTTAGAGAGAATAATAGGATGTTATGATGTAAGGCGGTTTTTTATTTTTATTTTTATATTTCTTTATATATTCCTAAATATGCTAAATTCCACTAAATCTAACTAAAATATATGACAATAGTTTCGTCACTGTTTTGAAAACTGTAGCAACGATAACTCAGTAGTTAGCGTGATGGGTTCACACGCCAAAGGACGTGGTTTCAAATCCCAACAATGAGCTTGAGCTGCCGGTGAGGGAAAACATCGCGATGAAACCATAACATGCCTAGCTACCAGCCTTAAGTAGAAAATCTGCCGCCAAGCACCTTCACTTGAGAGCTAGTTCCATTCCAGGCTAGTTGTCTTTACCATATTCGACTACACCATCACTTAACGTCAGACAAACTGTGGTCAAATACCTAGCTTCATCATCATCATCATCAGCCGTATGACGTCCACTGCTGGACATAGGCCTCTCCCATTGATTTCCATAAAGACCGGTTGAAAGCGGCTCGCATCCAGCACGTTCCCGCGGTCTTCACCAGGTCGTCTGTCCACCTTGTGGGTGGACGTCCTACGCTGCGTTTGCCGGTCCGCGGTCACCACTCCAGAACTTTGCAGCCTCATCGGCCATCAGTTCTGCGTGCTATGTGCCCTGCCCACTGCCACTTCAACTTGCTAATCCGCTGGACTATGTCGGCTACTTTAGTTCATCTACGGATCTCCTCATTTCTGATTCCATCTCGTAGGGAATACCTAGCTTGCCAACAATAAAAAAATACCTCACAGAATTTTTAATTGTAGGGTTAAATAACAAAATACAGATCGTAGTAGGCGTATCTCTGTAAAAAAAAAAATGTTGCCTACAAACCTTTCGTCCAAAGCCTTCATCTCGACTAGTTTTTGTCCAAACAAACATGACTACAACAACAACAAACCAGAAACATTATCACTTTACAACTAATTAATTGGCAGCGTTCACCAGGATTAGTAGAATCCTTTCCACGCCTTAATTTCCCAGAGTGTCTTCAGTTACATTTCCAACCCTTTTATTTTACAGCCTTGTTTACTCGTTTGCTTTACTGTTATTGTTAATGTTTTTCTTTCTTATATCCTGGCGTTTATGACCATTCCTGCCCCGGAGAAGTGGTTGTTACGACCCTCTGTCGCAGATGTGCGAAGAGATTTCATAAACTCGCTTGATTTATGACTTGGAGCGTTAGCTTTAGTCACAAAGGCCATATGGGAAAGGTTACATTATTATGTGTCAGACAATAAAATGATATCAATATTAATTTTAGTTTGAACTTAGTGTTTGCTATATATTATTTCGAAAATAGATACCTATTTTATATCAAGAAAACGAAAAAACGATTTTAAATGTAATACACATTTGGTACAACCGCATGGAATTAATTACTTTTTTTTTAAATATTATATAGATCTACGTTTGGCCACCAACTCACCTGATGGAAAGAGACAGTACGGCCGAGGAAGAAGCACGCTGAACTAGAAGAAATCTATTCACTCTAGCCATATTATGCATGATGCAGTTGTCAAGCGACAGTTCCATTACGAACGCCATCTATTGAAAGTTATCTGTACTGGCATATCCCATACAAAATTACAAATCCGAGTTTTTTTTAAATCAACCCAGTATTCAGTAGAACAAAACAAAAAACTGCCGGCAGAAGTGAAAACTTAAAACACGTCACATTAAAGAGTCGGTGACGCGAACCTATAAGTTTCGCCTATATCAGAAACCGTTAAAGGCGGCTAAAGGTTTTTTCATTATATCATATAATCAAATAAATATGTATAAGTACGTATATAAACTTAAATATGGCTCGACCGATTTGTTTTGTTTAAAGTGTAAACTTATTTAGCAACTACCTTGCCCTTACCAAAACTGGTAAGGGCAAAACTTATGGATTCGCGTCACCGACATGCTAAGGTAATGTATTTTAAGTTTTCATTTATACCAGTCATCATGACAGCCTATATTTTTTGTTTTGTTCTACGTGTTTTTTTTTAAATTAAGCTTCTTCATGACTGTTTTTTTTATAATCCGTGTTATTTTATATACGTATATAGCCTTTACCAATTATTTATTATATATTAGAATGCTTTTATATGTACAAACTAACATTATAACTTTTGAATAAAAGAAACAACATTTACTGTATAAAATTGAATATACATGTATTCAAAAACAAGATAAAATAGAATCATAATTGTTCTAATAGAAAATCAAATATGATATCTACTGAAAAATATTTAATATCTCTCTTGCGGAGATTCTACAGTAAAAGCAGACAATTCTTTTACGTTTTAGTGAATCGTAAAAACAGAGTAGGGTCATGCTTTTTTACTCTTCGAGTTATGAGAGAAATTGCTCGAAGTTTAACACGCACTAACTTGTATAGTAACCAGAAAACACTAATTGATCAGCGAGAAAATTAGGTACCTACGTATTCGGCGAATATACTTTATTTTAATGACAGTAATAAATTACAAAATAGTATGTGATATACTGCTGTTATTATTATATTTATAATAATTGTTTTATTACGAAACGACTTGATACCACTTTCACTGTACGAACGGCTTAAGAGAAAAATACGCTACCAGAATGAGTATTCCCTGATATTATATAATAGATACAATCTAGATGTCTTCTAGTCGAGATTGAATCGTTATTTGCGTGCTTCGTCATAGACCGCATCTTCACTTAACATCAGGTGACCTGTGGACTAACACATAGCCTGTCAACCATGAAATAAAAAGTTATTCAAAGCAAATATCACAGTTTAATTGTACATAGTAATTATGAGAAAGCAATATAAAATCAGATACATTTTAAAAACGTTATTTAAGACTACGCTATGAGCAGAATCCGCCACAGGGGACTCTAAAACCGTCTCAGCCGAGATAGGAGTTACCTCATTTTCCGGATTTTCATTTGATTCTTCCGCTCCGTTATTTTCTCTAAAACAAAATTTAAATATTTTACACTCGAGTGAAGCTAAACGCGTTGTTAGATTCGATAGCTCTTTAGATAACCTCTGCTTCATGAGCTGTAGGGCTGTTTCGATTCCAGGACAAACACTCATTTATTTATTAATTTAATTTATTTATTTATTTAAATTAATGTACATAGTTTGTTCTGTGTCTGGGTGTTCTAAATGTAAATCTTTTATTTATATAGAATTCGATAGGACGAAAAACCTATGGACTCCAAAACGGCGTGACCTGTTTTGATGAAATTTTCAGGCAATATTCTAATTAGTTTAGCGCGTGATCCTGTGAAGTTTGGTAGCGATCGGTTTAACATAACTTTTTTGTTCAAGTGCACCCGTGCTATGTCGGGGTGGACTGGTAGTGAAATAAAAATATGTGCAAATTTACACAAAAAATTGTTAGCTCGTTCCCATAGGTTTTGCTTAGTATGGGGTTAGATGATGCTATATGATATAAATTATTCTCCAGTTTAAAAAAGTGTTCCCCAGTCGTTTTTTTTTTTTAATTTTAATGCTCATCTCACCTTATTTTAACTGAAGATGCGATTTTCGATCGAGTACGTTAGCCTACACCTAGATTGCATCTATCAAGATTGCATATACTCTATCGCATCTGCGATCTAATCTAACGCATTCCTATTTTGAGCAGTTTGTACAATGAATGTGGAAAGAAACTGTTTAGTACGAGTTTTTGGAATTTCAACCATGAAGCGATGTCAGTGTTTTACAAAGAAAACATCTGTCTCATAAGTCGTCAAAAATACAAGCAAATTTTTAAAAGTTTATTAACGTTAATACAAATACTTACAACGCAGGCAAACCAGCATCCCTACGTAAACACTGCACAATATAATCCGTAACCAACGCTCTTGCATCGGAAGCCGCCACGAAATCTTCATGAAGGAAGCTGTCCCTCGCCACCTTTCTAACCGAAGTATTCGGCATCACGTTCGCCATGGCTATAACGTCTCTTTCGTCTAAAAGATTATCGTTGACTGTGTAATGCATGGTAGTATTAATAGTAATGAGACTCAAGTCGTATGCCGGGGGATTCCTTGCTCCATAAACGATCAAGTTCTGGATGGTGCCGTACGACCATTTCCTGAACGACTTGTCACGAATGTTCTGTCCGTAATGAGCTATTTGTTTCAACGCTGCTCCAGCTGATTCGTAATCGTCGAAGATGCTCGCTAGAGCTTCTTCTGTATAAGTATCGATTCTCTGAAAAAATTAAAATTAAACATTTTAACATACATTTTATGAGATCTTATTGACACCCATTGAACATTTATATGGGCCATGTTGCCTGAATATTTTTACCCGACTACGGCGAAGCAAAAAGGAGGGGCATGTTTTTGACTGGAATGTGTGTATATATGTTCATCTGTTGCCTTATAACTTCTAAACTATTTTTCATAATTTGACAAACGAGGTGTCGTTTGAAGTTTCTTGTTATTGACAAGATTGATGAGAAGTGAATGGGAAAAGGTTGAATAATAATAATTCTGCCAGTCTGCCAATTCGCACTAGTCTACTAACCCGCACTTGGCCAGCGTTCTCACATTGAGAAGAGACACGCGCCCAGCAGTGGGCAAGCTTATAAAAAAAGGGCTGACATAATTCCAAAGGTTTAAAAAAATATTTTGCGACGGCCTAGTTTTATTTTTAATTACATAATAGTTTCACGTTTTACCACATCCTGCCTGATGTTAAGCAACGATGTGGTCTAGAATGGAACACGCTCACCTAGAAGGAACCTGTTTACTCTTGATTTGAAGACACTCATATTGTTCTTTAGTTGTCTAGTTGGGTTGATTTGGCTTCTAATTTGCAGGTCCTAGGTTCCGAACCCCATCACAGGCACTTTTATTTTTTCTAAGTCATGTGCGTATTGCCCAGCTTCTAACGATGAAAGAATCATTTCGAGAAAATAGGCACGTCTGAGAGATTGAGGGTTGATGAAAACAGTGCTGGTCTGGTATACGTCAAGGTAGTGTAATAGGACTATTTTATTAGTGTACACAATCTGTTTGTCCTATCCGAATGGCCTTTATCTTATGAACCGTTATTTATAAATTATCGTAACTTGTTTACCAGCTTTGTGTTGAAACACAATCCATCTGATATTAGTGATGGTGTTATCAAAGATATTAAACACACATGGCTCAGAATGGAATAAATACAGCATTCATTTGCCATTGTCACGCAATCAAGCACCTCTTTAATCATTTATTTTAAACCCGAGTTTCGAGCTAGCTCTTTTTTTATAAACTGTCCCACTGCTGGGCGTGGGCCTCTATTCATTGTGAGAAGGGTAAGTTCACCTTGCTGGCCAAGTGCAGATTGGCAGACTTAACACATCTACAATATTTTTTTAAGAACTCTCATAAGTTTCTTCACGATATTTACCTTCTCAGAATTGCAAGTACCTGATTAAAATCATACCGTCTTACCACAAAAAAGTTAAACATCTGTTGAACACGTGTTTAAAAAAAGTGTTACCACAAAACTTCGTTTTACGATTGTCTAGAGTTAGACACGACTTAAACACTGTCTAAATTTAAACAACGGGCATAGCTAGTTTAACCGATGTCTAAGTTCTAATGTCAACCAAATAACTGTCAACAGAGAATTGACCATTACTACTTTTTGCTGTAAACATTGTGATCGTGGTGAAATTAGCAGTTTCTTCTTCGTATTTCTTTTGAAAAATAGTTGTGAATACGATTACGAATACGATACCTATGGATATTATAGAAATCATTGATTTTATCGACGATATGGATTTAGAGGACCTTGAATTCATGGATCGCTTTCGCTTTTTCTTTATTTACTGTTTTATTATTCATATTGACTTTTTAACTTCGTGTTAAAACAAAATAATTATGATTCAAGACCGGTACAATACAAACAGCAACAGGCTTCAATTCAAATCCCAGTAGATGTCATGGCTGTCATTAGTCAGTTTTTTTTTACTTTTGAGCGATACGTTCCATTTCTTTCCATGAGATCAATTCACTATAGCGTTACGCTACGTTTTTGTTTGAACTTAACTTAATAGCATTAATTTAATAATTAAAATAGTATTTAATTTCATTATTAACTATATTTTGACTTACATACTAACAGTTGTAATGAAATAATTGTTCAGAAAATCATGTACCTAATCTCACGCGATCTGCGTAAAATGGAAGCGAAAGAACGGAACTACCTGAACTAAAAAAAAGGTTGAACGAATGTTTTATGGTGTTGCCAAGATTTATGAGTTAGACATTGTTTAGAAAGACACTCGCTAAACACAGTTTTGTGGTAACAAAAGTTAAACATGCGTTAAACATGTGTTTATCTTTTAGACAGTGTTTAGCTAAACATTTGTTGGACCACTGTTTTATCTGTCTTTTGTAGTAAGACTGTTAAAGTTTTAAATTGATTTCAACTGAAATGTTATATACTTAATGTCCTTTAATCTTTACTCGTTGCATGGCTAGGTATAATATGGACATTGGCTTCTTGTGAATAACTTTGATGTTCTGATAACACCTCGCATTAATTGAAAACAATAACATAATCTGAATCAATAAAGATATTCATGAATAAGCTGATTTATGAGCAGAGATAAAGCGCAACGTTCCGCAATACCAGAATCATTGAATTATAATGATAATATGTAAGGACAGGACGAATATAAATTCTCAATAATAGCAGCTCAATAGCAAGCGCAGCGTAGGACGTCCACCCACAAGGTGGACAGACGACCTCATAAAGACCGCAGGAACGCGCTGGATGCGAGCCGCTTCCAACCGATCTTTATGGAAATCAATGGGGGAGGCCTATGTCCAGAAGTGGACGTCCTACGGCTGAGATGATGATGATGAATAGCGTGCAAAAATGCAGCGAGAGCTCAGTGTTTGGCGCGGTCGGATCACACACACAACGTGGGTTCAAAATCCCAACAATGCGCTCGAGCTGCCGGTGAAGGAAATCATCGTGACGAAACCATAGCGTAGTGGTAGGATACTTTTAGTACTCAGCTGGCTAGCTACCACCCTCAAGTTGAAAATCTGCCGCCAAGAACCTAACGGTGTGTTTCAGTAACCTCACTGGAGAGCAATTTTCATAACAGGCTAGATGACCTTTACACACCCTAGCTTAACAATCAGATGCCTTGTGGTCAGACCAAGAAGCTCTCAAAAGAAAAAAATTGCTCCCCTATCCATCCTCGTTTCCTATCCTATTAGGGTTCTGTACCTAATGGGTGAAACGAGACCATATTACTAAGACTCCGCTGTCCGTCCGTCCGTCAGTCTGTCTGTCCATCTGTCACCAGGCTGTATCTCATGAACCGTTATTGTTAGACAGATAAAATTTTCACAGATGATGTATTTCTGTTGCCGCTATAACAACAAACAGAATGGGGGCTCCCATACAACAGACATGTTTTTTTTTGCCGTTTTTTTATAATGGTACGAAACCCTTCATGCGCGAGCCCGACTCGCACTTGGCCGCTTTTTTTGTATTTACGCATACCAACTTCGTTTATGAGCGTTCCTTATACTTAGCAGATTTGAAGTTTTTTTGAGTATTCATTGGAACCTAGGATGCAATTATCGGGAGAAGCCTCTCCTTACTTTTAATATCATCGGTCAGAGCAGTAAATAGGTGAAGTACCTTTTCCGTTGGTACTATATAAGTACTTATGATAATGCTCGGCTATAAAAGTTTATCTACTTTGTCTTGCGTATTCTTTCAGATTTGTATAATGGATTCGATTCGAATGGTCTATTGTAGTAGCTCAGTAGTTGGCATGCTCGAGTTGTATGATTTGGGGCATAAGTTTGATTCTCCTTAAAGAACATAAACTTTTGGTTAATGAAAACTTCATAAGGACACCGTAGCACTGGTAGAGTATTGTCTGGCTAGCCATCTTACGAGAGTTGATAATTTGTGACCATTTCCCATTTCAAGCTTTTTTCGCCTATCTACACTGCGTTACTGCGTACAGTTACTTGACAATAATACATTATACTTTTAATTTTTGACAAACAATTTTTGAATAGACCTGTCACTTCCAGACAAACGCATTGTTTATAACATCAGACAGGTTGTATGCTATTAAGCACTCGTCTCAACTTTCTGTACAAAAATTGTCGTAAAAAAAAACGAGATTAGACTGGCACTTTTTTATGGCTTTTAGGCTAGGTGTTTTACCACATATCACTTGATGTCAAGTGACGGTGTCATCGAAGATGGTAAACACGCCTAGTTCGGGATGGAACTAGCTCTCAAGTGTGGTCGTCGGCTTTATAGGCTTTTCTAAATAAAAACTGAATAAATTTCTGTCAAATTCGATATTGTGTAACTTACCATTAAATGTCTCACTCCGACAAGTTCACACATGTAAGATGTCCTCTGGTCTCCCGTGCAATGATTAAGTCTATCACTAGCAGGCACAGCATCCGTTGACTCCGGGGGATATACTTCAACAAAGCCACTAAGGACCGCCATATTCTGAAAACATACGACGATAAAAACAAACATTAAAAGTGATACATGGAAACACTTAAAAGAGTGATAAGGTAATTTTCTACCACGAAGGTCCTGTGCGAGGCGATTGACTCTCATCGCCATTAAATTTCTTAAAAACATACAAATTTTTTAATGATAACTATAATAAAATGTCAAAATTACAACACGTCAATATGATTTAATGTCAATAAAAAATTATGATTACTTAGTAGTAATTCAATAATTTCTTATTATTGAATAATCACTAGCTGCGCACCGCAGTGTAACCTGCTAAATTTTTTCCCAATCCAGGGTGACAGCTACCTTCATACTAAATTTAGTTACTAACAGTAGTTTGAGTGTGAAGAAGTAACAGACATACAAACACACACTCACAAACTTTGGCCTTTATAATAGTAGTGTGATATACTAGTTTCCACGTGGCGTTTTTCGTCTCCCAAAAGCATGTGATAATACAAACATTATATATAGGTACTTACGTAAATAACATCCGTAAGCCTAGCAATAGTGGACAGTTCAGAATTAGGGAAATAGTCCTGATATCCAACACCAGCCAAAAGGTGGGCTGATTGGATCTTGTTATTGTACTCGGGAAGCATTGAGTTCAAAATCAGGAAAACTGTCCCTCCTTGCGAATGTCCTATGTAATGCAACTTCTCCTGCCCTGTGTACTGGAGGACATAGTCAATCATAGCAGGAAGGTCGCGTGTGGCAATTTCGTCGAAAGTAAAGTCGAAGAACTCTAGCTTTTGTCTTGAGTCGTCAGGGTTCAAGGAGACGTGGTATCGGGAGTTCCTGTTCCCTCGAGCGTTGCCCATCCAGATATCAAAACCACCGTCAGCCAGGTTATACGCTGTAAAGATGGAAAATGTATAGTGTAGTACATAATGAAACGACCAACGGATTTGCACCGATGAAAGGAGAACTTGATGGTACATCTCCTTAGCATAAAGTCATCTGGGTGAGTATCACCGCAGTACTAGATATTCCGCCGCCAAGCAGTAATGTGTGAACATAACTGTGTTCCGGTTTAAAAGGTACTGCAGCTAGCGAAATTACAGGGCTGTTGAGACTAACCATCGAATGTCTCAAAGTAATGAGCGCCAAAGCAGCGATGCCTTGGGCCTTGTTTCATGTCAGAAATACAATAATGATATATCAAAAATATAGTAATATGTCAGAAATACAATAATAATATGTCAGAAATAAAATAATAATAAGTCCGAAATACAATAATAGTATGTCATAAATACAATAATAATATTTCTTGAACCCATATGCATTTACAATAATTACCTTAATGTATGTATGTGCATTATTATAGAGTTACTACAAAGTTTTGTCATTAGTAAAATTCTTTAAAATACTGCGAACTTCTTTTAAAAAATTTGAATTTATCTCAAAATAAAAGTAAATATCTGCACATTCTTCTTGAAAATTCTGGTTCTTTAATAAATTTTGATTGGTCATTTACCTGGAGCCAACTTAGGGCCAAGCATGATGTAAGAGTTCGAAGCAGCAGTCAGTCCGTGCATTAGGAAGACCACAGGCCTGTTAGCGGAAGGAGATTGGCCTTTCCCGTGAGGTATCCTATGCATTTCAAGGATATATCCATCACTTGTCGTCACATGGTGAGTTTCTGATGGGTATCCATAAGCTGCTATAATCTCTGCCTAGAAAATTGGAAATATAAGTAAGATTGTATAATAATTTTAAATATTATCTGCTGAATCCCGTTCAAATTATTTTTATGTTTTAAAATAACTATTGTTTTCTTATGATGGTTTTGTTTAGTGTTTTAGAATTGGATCTGTCTAAAGCACGACGGAAGTATTGTTCAGTGAAAGTTGAATTTTTGAGAACGAAGATGAAGAGAAAATAAAATATTCGAAAATAAAATATTTTTCCTATTTCACTAAATTAAAGAGTGACCACATGTAATTTACAATGCCAAAAAGTGCAGAGTTTTAGTGCAGAATTAATGGGTTTTTTAACTTTGAAAACGTACAAAAGTGATAAGCAGTTGTAACGATGATAGCTCAGTGGTTAGCGCGATCTGTTCACTCACCAAAAGGAGTGGGTTCAAATCTCAACAATGACCTTGAGTTTCTGATAAACGAAAACATCATGAGAAAACCATAACATATTAGAGTACTTTCTAACTACTCGCTACTCGACTAGCTAGTTATCAACGTCGCCTGAGAGGCAGTTCCTATCCAGGCTTTGTGTGTTTGCCATCTTCGTTCACACCTTCATGTAACATCAGATGAGCTGTGGTCAAATACCTAGCCAGTTAACCATACCAAAAAAAATGTTGATAGGAGCTTAGACTATTCTATTAAGTTTTAAAACAAAATATACAATAATTTAGATATTTTTGACACTACGTCAGGAAAAATCAAATCATTTCACAATAATTTCCACCATGTCACTTAATACTTATGAGTAGTGTGTGTGTGTGTGAGTGTTCACTTCTAGAAGGTTTGTTTGATTTTCACAAATGTTTACTGATATTTTCTTTATGTTTGCCATTTTAGTGAACTTATTTTTTTTAAGTGTCTAAGTAGGTCTTACTTTCTGGAACATGGAAAGTGACTTCGCCATCCTGGTCGCCACACAGACCACCACGAGCACTGGTAAAAGGACTCTCAACGCTGCCATGTTTTCTTCCTTACACGATAAAATCCGCTGGAGTCCAGCTTTTATAAACTACCTTATCTCTTCTACCTATTAGGATGTTTAGATTGATTAGATTTGCTCACTCATCGTGAGGCGGGTAGGGTTTACGATCAGATTACATGGTTTATAGTATTTACAATGAATACGTAATTCAACAGAAAGTAGCTACATAGTCTCTAAATATTATAAAACAAAGTCGCTGTCCGCGTTTGTCTGTTTCTCAGCTTACTTCTTCTAAACCACGCAACGGATTTTTCACCAAAATATGACTTGTAAGGGCGCTCGTGTTTCCCATTTTTTTACCCTAAGAGTAAGTGAGAAAAAGAAGATAGACGCTCTTAAAATGTGGCGCTGGAAAAGAATGCCGAATATGTGGACTGAGTTCAGAACGAATCAGTTCATCCTGCAAGAACTTGGTATCAAGCAGCGTCTATTCTCCATCGTTCAAGCTCTCATTCTCACTTTCTTTGGACACGTATCACGATGTCATGAAGCCTCTGTCGAACGCCTTGTGGTGCAAGACAAAGTTGAGGGGAGAAGACCGCGTGACAGATCCCCATTGCGTCCCGACCAGATAAAGGCTGCACTGCACAGTCCTGTAAATAAGTGTACAAGAAAGGCGTTAGTATGCGAAGAATGGCGACGGATTGTCAGGCGAGACACCACCGGCATCGGAACGGATGACCACGACCACTCTGCCAAAAATGTAAACGGCTAAGATGTTTTTCTACCGAATTTATATACAATACGTCCAAATTAAACTTTTGTATAAGTAGAAAAATTCAATGGTTTTTAATCAAGTCGCCGAACAAAGTGCAAAGTCGGGACAGGTCGCTAGTATGAAATAATTTCGTTTGCACAACTTTTTACTGATTTTCGTAGGTAACATGTACCTTGTAGCACCTTAATCCAATAAACTATGGAGATAATGTATGGAATTATCCAATTACAACTTTTGAAGAGATAAATAATAATTTAGAAACATTTAATACTTACTTTGCTGGCACAGCGACCCAAAATGTGTCTTGGCCTCTGATTTTTAAAAGCGGCGTCATTCTTGATCTTGAATTATTTCCTCCCATGTATTGACGTCTTCTTCTCTTCGAGATCATGAAACACCTCATCTTTCCATCTATATTTGGTGGGATGGCCGATGGTCTTTTTGCAATCCGGTTCAACTTGAGGGTGATAGCTAGCCAGCCGAGTACTAGAAAGTATGCTACCACCACGCTATGGTGTCCTCACGATTTTTTCCTTCACCGGCTGCTCAAGCTCATTCTTGGAGTTTGAACCCACGCCCTTCGGCATGCGAACTGACCGCGCTAACCACTGAGCTATCATCGTTACAAAATCTCTACGGCATCTTTGTTTTATTGTTAGGGTAGTTTTATTTTAAATCAAATGCTATCGTTTTAAAGATACATTTTTTATACAGGTAGTTGTGTATATATGTTTATAATATAATATATATAAAAAAATAAAAAAAAAATTGTAAGGAATTAAAATTACATCGTAAAAATGTATGTCTATTTGCGCCTATTCAGAGATGTCAAGTAATAATAATTATTCAGAATAGTCTTTTTATGACTTGTTAGGTCAGTTGTTTCAAAGACTGAACATCGATGCAAAGTTACTTCTCTGTCTTTTTACCGGATTTCGGAGAGTGCGCATCAGATCTGCATGACCTAATTCCACCCTCATTCTCTCATTCTACTATTGAACAGCTCTAAAAAGCGCCACCGCTTCATGATGTCGATATTTCAGATAAATATTTAAAATTATCTTCAAATTAAAAATGTTTAAAATTGTATTCAAATTAAATTAAATCCTCGTCACTGTTGTAACCAAAACGACCTTTAAGCGGAAATACACTAAAAATATAACTTTGGAATGTTAAAAATGAACTTCCGCCAAAGTAACACAAGAATCAATCAACTATCTCACTGATGATGTTAGGCTTCGACACCATGTCTTCAATAATACTTTATCATCATCAGGCTACCATTTTATACTCGTAAGACACGGTACTCAGACTGAATAATACTTATAGAATATTAGAAAGTTTTGTACTTTGGTCAACCACCCTGATGCATGGCAAGAAAATTTCAAAAGACCAAAATCTCGCTCACATTCTGAGAATATTTTAATGAACGTATTCAAACCAAGCTTTCAGTCAGTTTTCCTGATATAAAATATTATCTCTATCAAAAAAGCGATAATTTGATTGGCGGACGAGTAGAATTAATACATTTATAACTTTTTGCAAAAAAATAGAATAATCTTTTTAAGTACGAATACTTTTATCTAGGCACGAGCATAGCTGCCAATTAAACGGTTTATTAACACGGCAATAAAAGTCGATAAACGGTTAATGTGTCTTTGATTAGATTACGATTCTCCTTTGGTGGTAAAGATGAATACGCAGTGCAAAGTTACACGTATTCATAGAAAAAACAAAGTAATCTTCTTAAAATGAGAATATAGGTAACAGTCCAAACATAAAGTTGTAGATAGCGGTTGTTTATTCCTATATTTCTATAAAAACAACGATAAGCCATGTTATAAGCCTTTGGGCGACTTATTTACACGTCACTAGGACGGCCTCTCGCCCTATAAAAACTTACTTACAAAATAAGCGCCATCTATCAAAATATCCTCTTAACTACTTAAATGGTTAAATAATCGAAGAATACATACGTCCCATATCGCGAGCACCAAGGTATAAAGTGTTATATATACCTACCTACATCGCTCTGAAAGGGGACAGATCACAAACATACCTGTACTTATGCATAGGCCTCCTTCACAATTGAGCCGCTGGCATTGAGACTATCTACCATTTCTATTTGTCCTCTTCGAAATAATCCTACAAGTCAATAGCTGAACACATGTAAGTGTGATTTTTTTGGGAAAGCCGTGGTTAGACATCGAAATATGAGTTTGAAGTACAGGATTGCCCTCGTACTCGCATAATCCCAGGACACAAACATGCCAAATGAAAAGGTTGAAGGGTGTTTTCTAGAGTTCACTTAAGGCTCGTCAAACCCTTCTTAGTTCCCCAGTAAGCCGATTACACGTCTTAAGAAGATACCATCAGAATCTTTAACGGAGGGACCGAAACCCGAATTACTTAGGAATCCGTATAATACCATTAATAATATATGCATAAATAATTGTAGCAAAAATATTTATATTCTAAAATTGATGTTTTAAACTCCAGATATTTTTTATACAAAATGGACATGGAGCTAATTTTATCGACTACAATGAAGTATGGTTGTCTAGAAATAACTAACAAGCGGCACAGTAAAGACTAAACGCTCTTCCATCCCTAATTTTCGTTAAACTACTCGTAGGTATTACTAAAAGCTTAAAATGATGAAAAGCACATCCCGTAAACGTACACTGATGAAAGTTGTACCTTCGAGTGATCAGTCCTTGAATAGGAAACCATAACATCATACGTACGTACGAGTACCGATTTTTATTGTTTTTAGGATACCCAGTCCCTAAAACGAGCACTTTAGTATTTGTAAATATCAAGGAGCTACGCATTTGTAGCGCTAGACTTGAAGCCACATCCTTCGTACCTTCGTAATCAACTCTCAGGAAATTGCTCTCTCGAATAACGGCTCTTTACTTGTAATGAAGATTATTATAGGGAGCCGCTGCGAGGTCATTACCCTCGCGTGAAATGTGTCATTTCCATGCTTACTTGGCTGCTTACATTACTTACTCACATTAGCTAGGAGCGAGTGTTGTGTTACTGCTTATGTATTTTAAATTATTCCGGTATACAATTTGTGGAAGCAAATTGGGAACAATTGCTTTAGGCGTATTCCTGGCGTCTCGCAAAGTTTGAAGCTGGTTTTTTGGAATTTAATATAATTCCGGTATGAAAACCTGTAGATGAGGGTCGCATACATACATAGACGTAGGTATATTCGCTTAGAAATGTTACATGAAAAATATTCCCCTGTAGCCAAAACGTCAAGAATCACTTCTCAACCCGCCCCTTGTGTCGTGAATTCGCCAAGCCTTACGATATTAGCAAAGTTGTCATAATAGCCGTCATAATTCATCCGAATTTCCATGCGACCTCGACTCAACCCTTTAATTGAACCAAGATGAGATTCGAGACTTTCATCGGAGACCGCGACTAAATGAATTAAAACTTTTAATGGTCTCACGAAAGAAGTTTCTAAGTTCACGAAACAAATAAAGTTGGCTTATGAGGAACGGGCGAACTTTACTGATCACGGTGTCTTTGGACAAGCGGTTTCAGAGGATTTATTCCGGTACTCCCGCTTCTACAAGGATCATTTGCAATTTTCATAATTTGCAGCAATAAAGGGAAATGAACCTAGTTATAATTGGGTTGTTCAAAGTTTTTATTTGGCGATGTAATTTTTGATAAATTAAATTGGCCAGCTTCAAGTTGGGACGACGATACCGTCACCTTAGCGGGTACAATCTGGCTTACCAACTAAGCAGATCGTATTGAAAGAAAGAGGGGCATGGACTCGACTGTTGGGATAAAGAAGGTTTGAAAATGGTGGTGTTTGGTGGTTCGCTTAAGATCAGGCAAGTTGGTTGCTACCGGGTCATCTAGTTATTAGTTTAATGATTTTTACTAAAGATAAGAAATAGAAACAAAATTACTAAAAATGCGAATATACTGTTTTTTTTTTTCGAAAAGTCTATCGGAATTACTCTCAGTCAAGCAGTAGTTGGATATATCTGGTCACGCACGTCCCAAATACAATTGGACATATAGATATTTCATGTATCTCTATTCTCTATAGTTTATTCTACAGTAACGCAGGTTTGGTCATTTATTATATATGTAAAATTGTGCAAATAGTACCTATCTACTTCGATACAAAATAGATGTTTCACGTTGGTTCTAAAATGTTGACTGTGTTATCAGTTGAGTGTTTTAATAGGTCACAATTCCAAAGCAATTTTTTTTTTATTATTTCGAGAAAGTAGGCAAATATTAGGACAAAAGGAGGTTTAAGTTGAATTAAGTTTATTAAAAACTAGCGGCCAGCTCCGGCTTCGCACGCGTATAAACCTCAAAAATAACAGTATTTCTCCACTATTTAATGGATGTTATTATACATATAAACCTTCCCCTTCAATCACTCTATCTACTAAAAAAAAAAGCATCAAAATCTGTTGCGTAGTTTTAAAGATTTAAGCATACATAGGGATATAGGGACAGAGAAAGCGACTTTGTTTTATACTATGTAGTGATGTTACAGCCTTATCTAATATACTGCAATGAAAAAAGACAACAACATTTTAGTAAGTTTTAATATATCTATTAAAGTATTCGAACTTGGTTTTTATATTAATCGTTAAAACTTCTAAGAACGAGGTTTTTTTATTGTTATTTCCGCTCCACGGACTCCGGGGTCCGTGACCTTTGTCAACTTAACATAAATTGTATTATACAAACTTAATTATTAACTTAAAATATACTAAAACTAAACGCAATATAGGAAGAGGTAATGTAATCTATTACTAGTTTTTGTGTATATCGCGTCTTTTTTCAATTAATAGAATAAATACTAAATTAATTATTAATAATAATTCCATTCGTTATCTTAAGTCTACTTACTGTTACTGTTAGTCAGAACTCTCCTAATGCACGACACTTACCTCAATTTCCAATATTTCTTTTTGTTAATTGTCTAAAATTTTAGAATTTTACTAGATATCACCTAGCATTAGGTCACAGTGTTGCTGTAAATAAATTAGGAATTTTATACTACATGAAAGTTTAAAATCATTAAAAAAGTTGTCCATATTTTTTTATGTTTTTTTGACATGCTAAGTGTTTTACCGCAGAGCAACTGATGTTAAGTGACGTTGCGGTCGAAGATGATAAATATACCTAGCCTCAAAATGTACTAAACTTTACAAATCAGGTTCTTAAGACTGCTTAAAAATGATATACGAGGCCCAGACAAAAATGGTGCAAGTGTTTTCGCTTGAAAATACTTCGTACTATCGTATTTTTGCTAAAGTTACCTGTATGCTGTAAATTTTAGCTCGAATCTCGGGTAAGTTGAGTTTGTTCACTGTTTTTCCTGCATCAGCGCTCTCGACACGTTCCGCTTTGATTTCACAAAAAGCAATTGGAAGCTTCAATCGAGAACGTGTTAGAGAAAACTGCAAGAGTGTTTGTGGGATATATCGCTAAATAGGAAATTGTTATTTGTTTGTAATCTCGGTCCAAATCATGGAGAAGCGATAACTGCATGAAAACAATGTGTATGTGCATAAAAATATGGTCACACAGAGAGCCATAGAGAGGTCCATACTCAGCATCAAACTCCAAGATCGAATTCGCAGTACTGATTTACGGCGACGAACGAAAGTTCGAGACGTCGGTGTCGCAGTTATGAATCGCAAGCGGAGCTGGGTAAGACACGTCGCTAGGCGAAGTGATGACAGGTGAAGTAAGGTTGCAACAGAGTGGTGGCCTAGGCATCGTAAGCAGAGCGTTGGACGTCCAGCCGCAAGATTGGTCCGACGATATTGTCACCGTCGCGGGTCGAATCTGTACCAGATTGGCACAGGACCGAGGGAGATGGCATGACAAGAAAGAGGCCTATACCGGACAGTAGGATAAGAAAGGCTGCGGATGATGATGATGATGAATGTAAATGTAATAATATTATTTTTGTGTAAAAGTAAGAAGACGAACGTAACCCTCTACTGATGGTAAGAGAGAAAGCGCAGGCTTTGTCTGTACAGTCGGCCGAAAACCGTGTCGCCCTATTGTAGTTTTCATTACCCAAAACTTGTATTTCTTCGAATGTTTATGTATAAAAATAGTGATGTTTTATTCATAACCTACCGAATTACACGCGCGAGTGTGGGAAACTGATATTATAATGTAGTGAAACATGACTTTTCGTGTTGCTTCCAAAACTCCATCGGAGCTTGTTATACAGTCACCTACATACTAAGTCATGACCTGGACTCTACGGTGAATTACTTTGTTTGACTTTGACTTAGACTTATTTTACTAGATTTAGTCTCTACAGCCCTGTGACGACATCCTATAGATAATACCTTTAGTCTACGATATAGTAAAATAATCCACCATAACAACTTTCCAATACAGTGTACACTAGTTCGGAGCCAATGGGTTCATTTTAATGTGTCCTGAATTGATGGCAAATAAATTTATTTTGATTTGATTTGATTTTTGATTAACGCGAATTTTTTTTATCAGGTCTTTGACTTGAAACGATATTCAGATCAAAAGATAAATACGTACAGATATGTATAATTAATATATCAGTTATACATGAAACTCTATCTAGTAGCATTGATCTTGATAGTATATCTCCTTAGCAGAAGTTCGTCTAGGTAAGTACCACCGCAGTAGCAAATAGTGTGTAAAAATTAATGTGTTTTGGTTTAACGGGTAATGTATCAAAGTAATGAACGCCAAATCAGCGATGCCCTAGTACTTTGTTATGTTATGTGTATCGCTGCAATGGGCATGGACAGGCGTTATATCTTACAATCATAAAAGCGTCTCGTTCGTCTTATTACATGTTATTTTATAGCGATGATAGCTCAGTGGTTAGCGTGGTCGGTGCGCATGCCGAAGGGCGTGGGTTCAAACCCCAACAATGAGCTTGAGCTATCGGTGAAGGAAAACATCGTGAGGAAACCTTAGCGTGGTGGTAGAGTACTTTCTAGTACTCGGCTGGCTAGCTACCACCCTCAAGTTGAAAATCTGCCGCCAGGCCTCTAACGGTGTGTTCCGGCAGCCTCACTTGAAAGCCAGTTCCATTCCAGGCTAGGTGTGCTTTACCATCTTCGACCACACCGTCACTTAACATCAGGTGAGTTGTGGTCAAACAACAAGCCTGTCAGATATAAATCAAAAAAACACAATTTTTATTCGCACAGCGAGGATGTAGTATTCCAGAGCCTGTGTTTCCTGAAAATTACAATATGGTTTGTCTTAACAATAGGTTATTTCTACATGTGTAAGCGTGCTTCATCTTAGACCGCACTACTGCTTAATATCAGGCAGGGTATGGTTAAAGGCGAACCTATTTAGTTTTTTTTTTAAATTGACAGCAATAAAGTATGAATAAGTATAATAATAAGAGCAATGAGTGGAAGTGTGTTGCTAATGCATTTATGTAGGCACTGAGTTTTCTTTTCACTACACTCTGCATCACACTTAATGTTATAAAGGCGAATGGCATGGAGGTCGCTCACACCCTAGATTAACACATGAGCTACTTTTTTATCCCGAAAAATGTAGCGGGTAAAACTAGTAAACGCAGCTAGTATGATATAATTATTAAGATAAGATAATGATGTCGTACAATTTACAATGATACAATCTTTTAGAAGAAGTCCGTGCCCAGCTGTGGGACAGATTATAAAAGCAGGGTTGATCTGATATGTTGAAAAGGAAGCAAAAAAGTTAGGAAATATTAAGAATATTCCTAATATCCTTTTATGTAAAAATTATAAGACGCGCGAGGCTCGGATAGCGCCTGTCCGTGAACATTGCAGCGATACATAGAACTATGAGTGACAAAGTCAGGGACATCGCTGCTTTGGCGCTCATTACTTTGAAACATTCGATAGTTAGTCTCAGCAGCCCTGTAATATTGCTAGCTGCAGTGTCTTTATTACGAGTATATTGTGAACAACCGAGGTAACTTGAAACAGTAAATCGAACAATTATCTTTATAGGTATGAAGAGAGAGTAAATTTACATAGGACAAAAAACGTGGAAAATTCAAAATTTTAAAACAGAACGAGTCTCTGTAGCTTTCTCTTTCTTTTTAATGACTTTCGTAACAAGTGAATAAAAGAGATAACAATAATTATGAAAGAGCATTTTTACAACTATCCTACTTCTATGTTAAACACGTCAGTTTTCACAGTAGGTACCAACTAATGTGAAGCATTTACTGAAAAAAAAAATACAAGTGGGTATTATGATAGAAATTAATACCTATCTAGGTAGTTAATGATAAGCCAAGTCGTAAATAACATTTTATCAATATTAGCCTCATCAGCAATAAAGGCGTATTTATGGACCTATAAGGGGCCCGTACGGCGCGATAAGCCCTTTAACTCCCTTTAAGGTCTCGAAACCTCATAAAGTGACGCTATAATTTTATTTAATGCACTAGTAGATTGCAGCTTTTGAATCTTTATGTACTATTTATGGATTTTGTTTAAAATTTTGGAAAACGTTATTTAATGTGCTTTGTTTTAGGTTTTTTTAAATGTATAAGTAATGAGACGAACAAGACGCTCTCTTGATGGTAAGAGATAACGCCTATCCGTGGTCATTGCAGCGATACACAGAACTGTGAGTAGCAAAACAAAGTCCAGGGCATCGCTGCTTTGGCGCTGATTACTTTGAGACTTTCGATAGTTAGTCTCAACAGCCCCGTAACTGCAGTTTCCTTCAAACCGGAACACAGTGATGTTTACACACTACTGCTACTGCGTATGCAAGTTCTCTACTGCTACTTTGATATTTATTAGATAAGAAGAAACCTTGAAGACTTGACATTTGTCATACAGAAGCGGGTTAGTGATGCGGCCGCTTAATAAGTAATTCTCATTGGTGATTTACGGGGGAGCTGTTGTGCTTTTTATATCATAAATATTTTCTATAGTTTTCGTGCAACCTGTTTTACGATAATGAAAGGAGTACAGTAGTGTTCCGAAAGCTACAGATCACAGCGTCAAGGCAGTATAAATGTTCCGTCGGCACTCGCGTTATTTTGACGTGATGGATTGTTCCCCCCTGAATAACTGGTGCAGTGAGACTTGTCTAGAACAGCTTATGGCTCGCAGAACTCAACAGTGCATAGCAGAGTAGTAATGTTGTATAAATATACATTACTTTGTATGGATACAAAGCTGAGTACAACGCGCGGGTGGCTTCATTTTACTTTGCACTATATGGGGCGTTGCGCGCCTCGCACGTGAAAACTGCGGTTGGTGCGCGGTCATGGGAGCGGGTAGTGTGCCTGGATTCGGTAAGCAGTAAGAAGAGTCTACGCGCGCGTTGTATTCAGCTTCGTCTCCGTGAAGAAGGCCACTGGATTTGTCCGATTAATTTTGGCAAAATCATGTCAGTTTTTGTACTAAAATATAGCATATAAATAGAAGTTTCGACAGCCTAATTGGGAGACCATCTGGGCTTCCAATCTGGAGGTTCTGGGTTGAATCCCTCGGCACGCGCTTCTGTCTTTTCTAAGTTATGTGCGTATTGCCGATAACTTCAAACGGTGAAGGAAAACATCGTGAGAAAATCTGCATGTCAATAAGATAAAAAAAAAACTCTGCCAACTCGCATTACGCCAGCATGTCAAACCCGTCCCCTTCTCAGAATGAGGTGAAGCCCGCGCCCAGCAGTGGGACAGTTTATAAAAACAAGGCTTATTCGAAATTCGAAAATATACGTATACACTCAGATCAAACACTACATATACAATTATACATATGGTGACTTCCCAGTCTGTTCTTACTGAGAGGAATCTCCTTTAAACATAAAAAATCTCTATGCAACATATGCGTTATTGACACTGACAAGACAAAACTTTCTTTACGTCAATCAAAGTTTAAATTTTTAATATTATCCACAGTTTATTTATTATATTTTTTAAAGCAACATCTTGATAATTAATCCGAGATCTGAAGCCTTTCTGACGTTCCTCACGATGACCATCGTAGTGGACGACAATGAGGAGATTCCGTGCTCGCACTGCGCGCAGCTCCGCAAGTCTTTCATCATGATCGCGGTGTCAGCGGTGGTCCCCATGGTGTTCTTTGCTGGACTGCTTCTCGTCGCCTCCGCGGAAGGCCTGAACCACGACGCGACCTTCGGAATCACCACCAATCTCATCGTAGAGTTCGTCTTCGGCCTTTTACACATCCAACTGGTAGTCGCAACATTTGTGTTGCTCGTCAGCTTCATAAAAAGAAGGCAGCCTGTTCTAAAGTACCAGTACTGGTATGTCCTGTTCCACGTGGCAGTGATGGCGACCTTCATCTGCGCTTGTTTCGTGATGACGGGGATCAATCAGTCTTATACGATGACGGTGATGATGACCTGCGGAGCCAGTTCCTATATTTACGCTATCTACAAGTATTTGAGAGTGAACAGCGAGATTTGGAGGAGCTTGAGAAGAGTGAATTGATTTTTGTTTTACTTATGCAGGATTACTCACGTTGTGCGAAGCAAGACGAGGCCGCGCGCGCGTTGTCTCAGTTTTATCCCCATGATGAAAGCCACCGGATGTGGCCGAAACTATAGTCGGAGTTTCCGATAAAATTAAACGTGAGTAATCCCTCATAAATAAAATAAAAATGTGTCAAGACCACGTCAGTTTCCAAAGTAAAATAGTAAATTGATTGTTCACAGTTTATGGAATAAAAGTTTATGTCTTATGCCTTTGTCTTTTGAAGTAAAGAAGTCGCTAAAGACAGGTCCTGAAACAAAAATGATCTTAGTTATTTCCGTTTCTACGAGTATATCGCATCAAGTTTAGTAACTTATCCTAACCTGCAACTTGTACTTATTGAAACTGACTTCAAAAAAGGTTAAGGTTCTCAATTCGGTTTTTTTTTAATGTTTGGCATCTCAGAGCTCCGTTATTTATGGACCAATTAGGAAATGTATTTTTTTAATTAGAAGGCAACTTGTTGCTGCAGCGAGAATAGGATATAAACACTTGAATTATTCTGGGTTTATTTCGGATTCAAATTTTTCGATATTATGGAATATTTCGATAAATATTTAAAATTGTCTTGCAACTAAAACGCCTTTAATACTCCTAGACAAGGCAAAACTCATTTTTTTTCCTTTTAAGATTTTTACACATTTAAGTCTACTTATATTAGCAATTCTGTACTTCAGCGTATTTTTTTTTTAGTAAGTTCGCCTTCCATTTCAGCCTTACGTTAACCTACTTTACTAATCTTGTATCAACGTCACGTCTCGAGAGATCCAACACCGCCTTCATTAGAGGACCAATCACAGCGCGACGTGGAATTAATTTAACCAATTAAGCTTTATTAAGCTAATGTAATAATATGTAATCACACGACTTGTGTTACAATGCAATGTATTACGTCACAGGTCACAGAGTAGAGTTATGGAATTCGATTCAAGAAAAAATAAAATAAAAAAAAAAACCTACTGAATTATTATTATTATTATTATTGACTGTCCTATTAGATCAATCTTAAGAATATACAATTATACAGTCTTTTTTTCAATTTAAATTTATTATTCTTGATTAATTTAACATTTATTTATTTATTTCATAACACACAAAACAGAATGCAATAATATTAACTTTAATACAATTCAAAATTCAATTTTCAGATATGTGTCACATTCCAAAACTATGTATGCATTTATATGTATAATTATATATTTAAAAAGTCACTAGAGAATTAATATAAAAGTCAATTATGTCATTGGTTAATTAAGGTTAGAATTATAAATTAAATAATAATAATAATAGGTAATGATTTAAACCCGGTGATAAACATAATTAAAGTAGAGAAAAAAACAAATCGATTCCCAACGATAAGATTGTACTTAAATAATTTATTTTAAAAGTAAGACATATACTTTTTCAATCAAACAAATTAATGAGCTTTGCAAACCTATTCACGATTTACAATTAGCTCCGCCGAATTCGCGTAATCAGGTACTCGACAACGAAATGGGAATCTCCTCTCATAGAGTCAACAAAACGAAATCTCCACGCGAAAATTACGGGACGCCCGTACCAGGTAGACTACGAAGACAGGGTAGTACTGGGGCGGGGGGTTAGCAAAAAGTTATTTAGTTTTGTTTCCATGATGAAGGCTATGATATGGCTGTCGGAGAATCCGATATAATTAAACAATCTCGCATAAGTAAAGCAATAAACAAACGAAATACTCTCCTGGTTGTAAGAGATAATGCCTGCCAAGTACCATTGCAGGAGTATCCACGATTTCAAGTAACAAAACAAAGTGTAGAACATCGCTGCTTTGGCGCGCACCTCGACACATTCCATGGTAAATCTCAACTGTAATTTTGCTATCTTGAGTATTTTTTAATGTTTATGCTTTTTGTAGCAGAATATCTGGTACTGCGGTATAACCACCTCGACAATCTTTACGCTGAGGAGATCTGCCACAACATGAAGTGCATCCTAGTTCGTAGCCATCTTGATAACATCTTTCCGTGATGTTAGTAAACAGAAAAAAAATAATCGTATAGCAAGTTGATCATCTTGGTATATTTTTATTATAAAAGCTTGGCGAGTGACAGAGTACTAGAGTGATAGATCATCGTCAATATTTTACACAGTCAATAGGTCGGCTAGGCAATATTAGTTTTCTAGATGAGAGCCCCTGAATGTGGTTCCTTGCTGCGCCCCTGCACGAAAATAATTAAGTTTATTGTTTTATACAGAACGGGAGCAAATTGAAATCGTCGAGTGAAAAATTATTTGATAATGCTGAAATAAATCTGCATATTAACGAATGTTATTAACATTGTGAAGGAATTATCCTTATCTTTTTTTATTGTTCTGGCACCCTCACTTGAGAGAGCCAGTTCCATTCCGGTCTAAATATGTTTATCATCTTCGACACCGTCACTTAGCGTCAGGCGAGCTGTGGTCAAACATCAAGCCTATCAAAAAATGGCTTCTGTACTGCTCTGAATTTGTTTACTTTTTCATTTGTTATTTCTAACTATAAATAGTAATTTTATCATCATCATCAGCCTATCGAATTTCACTGCTGAACATAGACCTCTCCCATCCACTACGCCACTCAGCCCGATCTTTGGCTTTTCGCTTCCATCCACCGCCAGCTGTCCTACATACATATATCGTCACTTCATTGACTCTCAGGGCGTCTAACGTTACGTGTAAAGTTATCTATTTAAGAAAATTTTAATACTGTCAATTATTTACCTTTTGAATTCGCTTTTAAATGTATAGGAAACATAGCTCGCGTTTTAATAAGGTTACTGTACACTGTCTCGTTAACACCATTATCTGGTGCGTGGAATAGTCCATATCGGTTGATGCATGCATATTCATTATGGTTAATTTTCAGCGTCGAAAATATAATCGCGAGCCATTGCGGGGAAACTTATTTGCGTAAAAAACTTGAGCACGACAATTTATTTGACGAAAAATCGTACCTTCTAAAAGCTTTATGATTAAAATTTTTGTGATCAGAATACTGAAAAATATATTTTACAAAATTAAAATCAAAATCAAAAAGTCATTTATTCAGTGTAGGCTCTGGTAAGGCACTTATGAACGTAAAGTTACATTTTTGAATCTGCCACCGGCTCGTAATTTTACACTTTAACTGAGAAGACTCAGCAAGGCATTTTTTTTATGTGGATCTTTCTTTTCATATTAGGAAGGTACAGTTATAGATATTAATACATTATGCTTACTTATACAATTGTCACTTAGCCAGGGGGGTGCAAGTGCAGAGAGAAGCTACTACATCCATATATTCCTGTCTTCCACGTAATGAGCCACCTTATAGGCTTTGTCAATAAAATATTCTTAACAAAAAATCTTCTTCGTTTCGGTGAGCCCAAACACGGCTAGGTGACATTGTTTTGCACTATAAATATAAAAGGACAATATTTCAAAAGCAAGTACTCGGGGTAAAATATATGGATCGGAAAAAGAACCTTCTACCTTATTGAAATCGGTTAAATAGCAGAACATCATTACGCAGAACTTTCTGCAGGGCGGGTGAGCAGCTGCGATACTTGAAAATTCAAGAGCGTACAACATAAAAAATTCTGTTTAAACCCGTGAAAAAAGCTGTGGCTGCGAAACATAATTTGATGAGGGAAGGTTAAAAAGTTACCCCAATTTGTTCTTCGGGCAAACACTCTTTGAAAGTTACGAGTTTCCACCAAGTTTTATTATTCCACGAAGTCTATAAATTGAAAAAAAAAAATGAAAAATGGCTTCGGAACTATGAACGGAGATGTAATCGATTCATAATCGGATGATAAGCTTGCGGAAATTCGGAACATGATTAGTGAGTAAAAAAATTAATGGATTTTTTTATTAGATGAACGAGACGCTTTCCGTGTGGTAAGAGATAACGCATAAAATGTAGCGATACGCAGAACTTTGAGTATCAAAACAAAGTTCAGGGCATCGCTGCTTTGGCGTGACTTTCGACGTTTTAGTCTCAACAGCCCTTTAATTTCACTAGCTGCAGTAATGTTTACACACTACTGCTTGGCGACAGAACATCTGAAAGAAAGAAAGATCTTTTATCTAGTGGTCAGTAGTGGAATGTCAGATAAGTAGAAGTAAAGTCAAGAAGTTTCGTTTAAATCTGAATGACCACTGGAAAAAGTTGTGCAATATGCCCGACTGCCTGCCTTATACGTAACGCCGATTGCCATAAAATATGTTAATTCTAGCAGAACATTGAGTTTGATACAGTTCTGACGCAGAACATGACGTGCTTCACATTTCTATATACAGAACCCGTAATATAGTTCGGTTTAAGTTAATGCAAATTCAAAGTTTACGCAAGGGACTAAGTCATAAATCGGATTATGTTCTCGCTCACCTAGAACCCGAACTACACCGACGATCCGACGAATTAACTTCATTGCTTTACTGGAGTCGGGACGGATTCAACGAAATTTTAATGGTGTACTCAATGAGAGAAATGATGTGTATTCATGTAGTGATCAAAACATAAGTACTTGTCACCTACAAGTTATTAAAAAAAAAGCTCTGTTAGTCGTCAGAGCCTTAATATTCCCGACCTTCCTCTATGGAGTAGTGATGTCGACAATCCGAGCAAGAGGTAGATATTTTTTTTAATAGATATTTTCGGAATGTGTTGAGGCCAATTCTACCAATATCGTGGATGGCCAAACGCACAAATGTAACTCTATTCTCTCTCAACTTGGCATTAAGACCTGACTGTCCACCATAGCTTATTATGTCTGCAACGCACACATACATTCGTGTGTCGGCAATATAACGCAAAGAAGGGATGGCAACCTTAAAAAGCTGGTCATTGTTGGCAATACCGAAGACCAGAACACGAGGCCGGTCGCCAAAACGACGGCCTGATCAAAAAGTGAAAGAACGTCTAAATAATTGTAGCGGTACACAAATCTTTGACAAGCAAAACAAAAACCAGGGTATCGCGGCTTTGACGCTTACTACTTTGAGACTTTCGATGATTAGTCTCAACAACCCTGCAATTTCACTAGCAACAGGTCCCTTCAAACCGGAACACAGTAATGCTTACACGCTATTGCTTGGCGAAAGAATATCTGACACTACGGCGATATCTATATTAGGTAGAGCCTAATCGATTTCTTACTAAAGTGAATATAACTGCCAATAAATAAACAGTTCTTAACTTCATTTTAACTTTGGACTTTGAACCTTTTATTAGTTCTAGCTAGACTATTTTATACGTCTAGGTGAAGGTCCTCTGAGGCTGACTTTTCATTGTTTTCTTCGACTCCTGGCTCGTCCACTATCTGCCTGTTGCCCCGGGGGAAGGTTCGGCCTCAGCCCGAGGTAGACTGTAACTCAATTAGTCGCCGTCTCTAAACATTAGAGTGGTTGAGGTTAATGTTGCTTGGCAGAAGTTTAATGGACCGATGTTGATGTAATTTTGTTCATGGTTGATGTTTAAGAGAAATTGTTGGTTATTTTACTGAATTTCGTCAAAATGTCACAAAGCTATCTGTGAGTCATTGTAATTTCACCAAGTATGAGTTTTCGAGATATTACGATTTTCACGGAGTAAATTAAACAATTTTTTTTTACTTTAGGTGAATTTTGTAGAACATTTCACCTAACGCCATCCATGCCCGAACTTAGCAACGCAACTTGTACTATAGGCATTCGATAACTGAAATAATACGTGTAAACTTTTTTTTTTTATATATACATAGCAACCAGACACGAAATAAACACCTGTGTTCGTCATATAGGTACATAAATATTTATATTATTTTTTTGTATTTTTTTTTCATTGTTGGTTTCTCATTGTTGGTTGGCATCTCCGCTGAACATCAGGCGAGTTGGTGGTCAAACGCAAGTCTATTTGCGCTAAAAAACTGAAAATCGAACTCTTTCCGCTTCAGCTCGGGAAGGAGTTTAGGTTTTTGTAGCGATGATAGCTCAGTGATTAGCGCGGTCGGTTCGCATGCCGAAGGACGTGGGCTCAAACCCCATCAATGAGCTTGAGCTGCTGGAGAAGGAAAATATCGTGAGGAAACCATAGCGTGGTGGTAGGGTACTTTCTAGTACTCGGCTGGCTAGCTACCACCCTCAATTTGAAAATCTGCCGGTGTGTTCCGGCATCCTTACTTGAGAGCCGGTTCCATTCCAGGCTAGGTGTGCTTTACAATCTACGACAACACCGTCACTTAACATCAGGTGAGTTGTGTTCAAACACCTAGCCTGTCAGCCATAAAAAAGGCGGGTTTTGTGTTTATGTTTAAGGTATTTTATTCATAAAGTGCCCAAATACCTGCGCAAGCGTAGAAAAATGATATAATGTGGTGAACCATGACTTTACTATGGAAACTGACGTGGTCTAGACACATTTTTGTATTACTTATACGGAAACCATGCCTTTCCGTGTTGCCCTTCCTGTCTGGGTTCTTAAAAACTACCTGAATCATTAGTTTCAAAACCAACGTTTGATTATCCACTTACTCGAGCTACTCCTTATTATTGGCTCCAATTTCGATACAATTTTAAAGCTTTTGAAGACTTACTAAAGATATGAAGTTTGGTACTGACTCTTCAAGCCCGGACCGGCAAGAAATTTATTTCTTCCATTTCTTTGAGTTCACTACGTAAACTCATATTTTATTGCGAGTGCTTTAGATTCGAGTGAGCAAATGCTTAACTAGGCATGATTACTTTTATGAGCAAAGTTTGTGTATGAAAGTAGTTCCTGAGTAGTCGGTAAAAACTGTTTTAAATTAGAGATGGAGCTTTGTAATGATTTTTATAACAAAATTGAATGCCTGCTATATTTGGTGTACTATACAGTGACCCACTCAGATACATACAAAAAAAATATATCAAAATCTCTTGCCGTTTAGGAAGAGTTCCATAATAATAATTTTTCAATGAGTCAAAATAAAATACCTACAACGCAAGCGCGGCCTCGTCTTGTTTCAATTGCTTTGCACAGAATGAGAATTAAAATGCTTAATGCAGACGATGGTACGTATAAAGCATCGCCTGTATGAAGTTGCTTTCTTGATTGATGTCTTGCCAACCAGAAAAGAAAACAATGGTTGTTTTTTAAAAACTATCCATGTTACAATTCTCATATATCTTTTGCTGGCCAAAAGTGAGTTGATAAGTAATATCGTTGCCAGAATCGATCGTCGATAAACTCAGATTAGGCATTCCGCACACGTGGTCTAAATGACCGTAACAGACCGTAACGTCCGACGACCCGTGCCACCAATTAACTCGCCGCGTCGTAAATACGTGTGTCGACTACCTTATGTACCACTTACCATGCGAGATCTATGGCCTTTTCAGGGGCCATGAATTGCGACCCTCATTATGATGGAGGTTTTTTCGGGGAAATAAAAAAGCACTTGAGTACAAGTTCAGACTCAAGCTTGCTGAGGATTCCGCATACAACCGAAAAAATTGTTTGGAATTGTCTGGTTTCCAAAGTACAAGCATTGTTTAGTCATCATCATCATCTCAGCCGTAGGGCGTCCACTGCTGGACATATACCTCCCCCATTGATTTCCATAATGACGCGGCTTGCACCCAACGAGTTCCTGCGGTCTTTATGAGGTCGTCTGTCCGCCTTGTGGGTGGACGTCCTCCGCTACGCTTGCCGTTCCGTGGTTTTTATTCGAGAACTTTACAGCCCCATCAGCTATCAGTTCCATGTTGCTATGTGTCCTGCCCACTGCCACTTCACTTTGCTAATACGCTTGGTTACGTCGGTAACTTTAGAACAGAACAGAACACCCAGACGCAGAACAAACATTTTTTATTATACCACAAAATGCTTGTCATGAGTGGGAATCGAACCCACACCCTACGGCTCTTGAAGCAAACATACTACCAATGAGTCAGTAGGGTATTTGTACTTGAATCCTTTCCATATTTCCATCAAAGGTCGGTCAAGAGATCGCTTTTAGCGATAAAACCGCCAATTATTAAACTAGTTTTAAGTTTACATTTTTCTATTTTTATATAGTCTTTGGTTTAAACTATAAAGAGTTTATCTATCTTTGTTTGGGAGTAGATGGCGCGAGAAATATTAGATGGATTTGAATATATACGAGAAAGTTTCATGCGAAGGTCCTTTTTTATATAATGCTTATAAAAAATCTGTTGAGATACAGAACCCTCGATAAGTGAGTTTAACCTATACTTGACAGATTTATTAAATTTTATTTCACTACTAGACTCTGATTCATCTGGTAGAACATTTCAATTCCAGTAGACGAGAATTTTCCCTATCACTGTTGCGAGTACTTCCCTCGACACTCCACTATTACCAGATCAAAATCACTCTCCCTTTGAACGGAGCCCTTCTGTCAATTTAACTTCGATTATCTCCTAGGCAAGAAGTAAAGTGAAAAAAAGTTTTCGACATCACAGAGCTCTTTCGCCGTGTACCGGGAAGCGTCTAAGTTGGCAACCCTGTATTGTAAATTGATTCCTGTTAGACGTTTCTAGTTGATTGCGAGCTGTTGAAACTTTCGTTTATGAGATGGTTATTAGATCGTGGGGGTACATTTATATCCCTTATATCCTAATATGAAAAGAAAGATCCACAAAAAAAAAAAACTTGCCGAGTTTTTTGCCGGAGTCTTCTCAGTTGAAGTGTAATTAACGTTTATAAGTGCCTAAACTGAATAAATTACTTTTTGATTTTGATCCATATTGGACGATATTGTTTGATATAAAAAAACGCGCATTTATTTAGGTTATATTGGGATTTCGGATACGACCAAGTTGTGTAAATGTGTAGGATAGGACACCTACTAGAGGTGGCCTTTCTGTATACAGGGTGTGGCGTAATGAGTGGATAATCCTTTAACGACGGTTGGGGGGCATCGCGGCTGTTCGGAAAATAACAATTTGTATTGAGTAAAAGTGTCACGGTTTTCGAGTTATTGGGCATTTTTGAAACTTTGAAAAAAGTTAGTCCTTTACTCACTCTTTTTAGTGCCAAATTTACAATATAAAGAATTTTCTCAGTCTGTTTTCTGAATATCATTCTTAGATAGTGATGCTATCAAACGTAGACTACTAATTTTGTACGATAGCCATAGTTTTTTTTATATCTTAAAAGCAATATTTTTTAAATTCAGAGCTAGAAATATCGTAAGTTATACCATTTTGGAATCTTAATGAAATAGGCTATAAATTAATTAAGTGGGCACTCATGTCACCATACATTTTTTTTACACCACGAGATACCAAAGTTAGAGAAAAGAAAATAACTAAGCACATATTTTGCGTTCAAAGAAAAAACTATGGCTATCGTACAAAATTGGTAGTCTACGTTGGATAGCACCACTATCTAGGAATGCTATTCAGAAAACAGACTGAGAAAATTCTTTGTATTGTAAATTTGGTACTAAAAAAGAGTGAGAAAAGGACTTACATTTTTAAATTTTTCAAAAATGCTCAGTAACTCGAAACCCGTTACACTTTTACTGAATACAAATTGTCATTTTCCGAACAGCCGCGATGCCCCCCAACCGTCGGTAAAGGATTATCCACTCATTACGCCACACCCTGTATATGCATGACGGACAGCCGCACCAGTACCGTCAGTGGGAGGTCATCATATCTGCCCATCCACAAGCCCAGAGGTCACCGGATAAGCAGGGGATACCACAGACTCCGACTATAGAGTTATGGCAACGATTGTCTACTTGGCTTGATTTTTTTAGCCTGGAATAGAATTGGCTCTCAAGTGAGATTGCCGGAACACACCGTTAGATGCTTGGCGGTAGATTTTCAACTTGAGGGTGGTAGCTAGCCAGCCGAGTACTACTACCACCACGTTATGGTTTTCCTTCACCGGCAGCTCAAGCTCATTGTTGGGGTTTGAACCCACGCCCTTCGGCATGCGAACCGACCGCACTAAGCACTGAGCTATCATCGCTATATATATCGCTAATATAGAAGATATACTATACTATAGCATAGACAATATACTATACTATAGACTATATACACTATACCATAGACTATAGCATGGTGGTAGGGTACTCTCTAGTACTCGGCTGGCTAGCTACCATCCTCAACTTGAATCAAACCAATCTGCCGTCAAGCATGTAACGGTGTGTTGCATTCATTGAGCCAGTTGCATTCCAGGGTAGATGTGTTTACCATCTTTGACCACACCGTCACTTAACATCAGGTGAGTGTTGGTCAAACGCCTAGCCTGTCTACAAATAAAAAAAGACCTAACTAAAATTAAATATAATACTTTATTGATTTTAATTTTAAGAAATAAAAGGTTACCACATTTAAAGTTATAAAATAAAAGAATCGCCCATAATCCTCACTAACCCCACATTAATTACCGGTTTACCTAAAGAAAAATACTCCAAAAATAAAATCTTACACTGATCCTATTCTCCAGTGCAGGATCCCGAATTAGGGATCCTCGGATCCCTTAGAGCCTTAGACGGTGTTGCCCCGGCAGCACACTCTCGGCGAGGTAGCGCATCTTACTGTTATGCTTATTTTTTGTAACGCTAGTAACATCAACATCACTACGCTGGCCCATTACCGCTCAGTAGTGACCGACAGACCGTTGGTTTTTCTTTGTTTGAAGAAGATATTATACCAAATTAGCTAACAGGGCATTTACGTAAGGCCGTAACAAGACTAAAATATACATTATTAGATGTATGGGCTGACAGTTTGAACATTAGCAATATTCAAAGTCATCTTAATTAGTGGTCATATAAAACGTATAAAGAAATAAAATACAAAAAAAAACTAAGAAAACCTTGATTAAAGTTTTTCCCACGACTCCAGAATTTATGGACAGCGCGTAGCCTTACGCACCGAGCTAGGGCAAGACATAACTAATTAACGTAGACTACTTTATAATTGTTATCTAATCTGGGACCGCGCGCGCCTACCATGTCATTTTCGGTGCGCGTGATTTGAGTGTCCGTATTTTTGTGTTTGCTCAGGATAATTAGGTCAAATATTAACTACCTATTTTTTATCATTTGTAACGACAATCGAGTACTGAGCCCCTTATATCAATATTGCTGCTGTTCAAACTTTCATGGTGTATAATACTAAATATAGTAATCTGGTTGTCTCCGCGAGCGTGTACAAGCAGGGTTCGAATCTGTTAAATGGCCGCTCGGGGATTATCAGGGTTTAAAGCTGGCGGACTCGACGAAATTGAGGTTTTATGTTTATTCAAGGAGTCTGGAGGCGTAAGAAACTTTTAATGGAGTGGGTTGAATACTAGCGAGCCGTTGACGAGCTTATTAAATATAAACCTAACATTAAACAGGGCACGGTGCATTATGGTAAACTCTTAAACAGCTTTCCTTTGTTTAACCCTGGCTGAGTTTTTTTTATGATCGACAGCCTAGGTGTTTGACTACAGCTCACCTGATGTTACATGGAATTAAACTGGCTCTTTAGTAAGGCTGCCGTTAGGTGCTTGGCAGCAGAATTTTCAACATGAGGGTTGTAGCTATCTAGCCGGTTACTGTAAATTAGAATTAGAATAAAGTTTATTTAAAACTGTGTATAAAGATGGTATATAATAGCAAGTATTGAACAGTTTCTCTGAGGAATCATATCCGGAACGAAGTAATTCGCCAGAGAACTAAAGTCACAGACATAGCTTAGCGTATTACTCGTAGCAAGCTGAAGTGGCAATGGGCTGGACATATCTGTCGCAGAACCTTTACGTGAGGTAGTGTGGTGGTCTAGAGTGGAGACCGCGATTTGGTAAACGTGGCGTAGGACGCCCGGAAACTCGATGGAGTGACGATTACGTTGTACAGCTGGCGGTGGATGAAAGCGAAAAGCCGAAGATCGGGGTGAGTGGCGTGTCTTGGGAGAGGCCTATGTCCAGCAGTGGGCTTCGATAGGCTGATGATGATGATGATCTAACAGTTATGGATATAACTGTCACGAACAACTGCTGTTCATCGTGGGCGTTCCCAGAATCGTAGGCAACGACTTGGCTCTGCTTTCTTGATGCGTACAGCCTATGAATGGAACTCATTGTCGGACTTAATTATTTATTCAATTCTTTATTGCACTTACTATAATATGTACAAAAGAATATTAATAATAACTGTATTCCTGCACTGCTCAATAAATTCTCATCTATAAAGCTTTTTTAAAACAGTTTTAAAGTAAAAAAAAAAAACGAGACTGAAATATATGGATCCGATTGCACTCGTAACATACATATATTACGACCGACATGTAGAAATTGTGAGCTAAACTAACAGCTACCATATAAAAATATTCTACCATTAATATGAAAATGAAACGGGATTTCCCCCGAGGCTGCGATCGACTATCACAAAATTAAATAAATTTCAGTTTGTAAATTATTTTCCACGTGGAAAATACAACATAATTATACATGTTATAGAAAAGTCTTTTGTTAGAAAAGCAAACAAACCTTTACTATATACATACAAAAACATAGTCCTAAACATTGTTAAAACACATACTTATACATAATCAAAAATATAACCTATCTAAGGTACTCAAACAGATATTCATGGTGGCAATTAAGTACCTATCTAAGGTACTCAAACAGATATTCATGGTGGCAATTAAGTACCTACCTAAGGTACTCAAACAGATATTCATAGTGCCAATGAAGTACCTACCTAAGGTACTCAAACACATATTTATAGTGGTAATTAAGTACCTGTCCAAGGATTTTCTTTTTCTTCTTGGCATCGTACTCTGTGCATTCTGCCAGTTTCAATGTTTCTGTATTTTGTGTACAGTCTTTAGTCTTCAGCCTTCAGCTTCTTTATCTATATTGCCTAGTTACAGTCAAAGTCCTGTGTTGGTCAAGTCCAGTCCGTGCCAGTCAAATACAGTCATGCCTTAGTAAAGTAGTGGCGAATTTACTATAAGCTTTGATGGCATTTTGTGCAGCAACACGAAAGTCATCTTTCACCACATTATATCACTTTCTTACACTCGCGATTTGAGTAAAACACCACTATTTTTATACATAAACACTAGTTTGGAAAAAAATACAATGGGGCGACAGGACTCTTTCCGCGTTCCCGCCAAAACTCCTACCTTAGGAACTTAAGCTACTATGAATATCTTTTTGACATGTTACGAATTTCAGTTAGACAATAATTGATGACATGGTAAAAGTTATCAATGTAGTCTTTGTTGTTCATAGTATGTAGCAATTGAGTACCTACTAAGGTACTGAGGTTATTTTTGACAAATTATGAATTAGTTTGACACCAATTTGTTATTTAATGACAGTGAGAACTTTAACGATATTTTATTATGTATAAAAATGTGTTTTGACAATGTTTTTGACTATATCTGTTATTAATGTTCTGTTATATGCTACATTTGTATGCGTAGCTTGTATTTGACAATACTTTTGTAAAAGTTTTGTTGTATAATTATGTAGTGTATAATTCTGACATTATAGTTGAACAGTTTAAATTTTATTAGTTTTAGATTTCAATGTTGACTATTACTTATATTATAGTCGACGTCATTCAAGTCCTGAATCTATATCATTGAGTATTTCCCATTCTCCCTGTCCTTCCGAAAAATAATATAAGCCAATGAAGCTCGATCAATTATTTCAGTTTGCTTCACAGCGCTAGAATGACTTAAATATTTCAACGAATAATTTTAACTTAAAACCTCTTGACGCTTTATACACCAAAATTCGTAGACCACGACTTCTGTTCCGTCCCGAAGGGCTTCGTTAATGTACAAAGTTGTTCATTACAAACTACCCTCCAATACTGTTTATTTTTCGTACAACAATATAAAAGCTATAGTATACCTTATCGCTTGCAAGTAGAGGCGGAAATGGCGTGGTTAAATTGACTTTGATTCCAATTGTATTAAATGTTGCGTAAGGATGATTGAATTTAATTGGTTTCGGGCCGTTTTGGTCAAATAGCGGAATCGCAGATGGCTATTGCGAACTTCTAAAAGCTTCGCGAGCGAAGTTTTACTTTTGGATGTGCCGTAGGTATTCCTACTTTTTGCTGTCTGAACCAAACACAAAATAACTAAGCTATTATTTATAGTTTAAATTTCTGAACTTAATAGTGTTACAACATCTCCCATCTGTTCTTGAGCTGTATCTGTAGCTATGTGCACAATAAAGAGTTTCTATCTATCTAACACATTTCAGAGGATAGATACCATATAAGGTAGGACAACGTCGTACACGTAGGCGTTAGACACTATAAGAGTGCGGAATCTGAGCTGTCGAGGCTAATAAAATAACATTATTTTTTTAATGAGGCAAGGTTTTGACTAGAGCTGACGGTGTGTTTGAGGATGATAAACACATGCCTGGAATGAAACTGGCTCTCAAGTGACGCTGCCGGAACACACCGTTAGATGCTTGGCGGCAGATTATCTACTTGAGGGTGGTAGTTAACCAGCCGAGTACTAGAAAGTACCCTACCACCTTGCTGTGATTTTCTCACGTTTTCCTTCACGGGCAGCTCAAGCTCATTGTTGGGATTTGAACCGACGTCATTTGGCGTGCGAACTGACCGCGCTAACCACTGAGCTATCATCGCTACTAAAAATAAATCTATATACGTATTTACATAAAAGGGAAAGGTCACTCACTGACTTAACAAAGTTGACACGATATCTCGAAAACTACTTATACACACACTACACACTACTTGTACTACTTGCACTTGACAACTGGAAGTCAATTATTGCACTAATTATGGTATTATTATTTGACATTTTTGTATATTTTTTACAATTCTCTAGCATTTAATTTTTAAAATTTTATAATTATATTGTGCTTTTTGTTTTAATTTTTATGTAATCAAAATTTGTGAGATTCTGATATAAATGGCTTGCCCGTTTTTATTATCTGAATAAATACAATACAATTTAATTTGATTTTTGAAGTTAAAATTTGGCAGATTTTAGGTAGGAGACACTAAGAACAAATTTACGACAGTGCCGAATTAAGAAAAAAAAATATATTCTGGAAAATGCGGGTGCAACCGCAGAGCGTAACCAGTATAGTATAACAACCATAAGTAAAAAAAATCGCTACCTATTCAGCTTGATTCTCTCGGGTTATAATCATTTAATCAGATATTTTTAATTTAAATTTACTGGGCGTTGAGACTAACCATCGAAAGTTACAAAGTAAATAGCGCCAAAGCAGCGATACCATGGACTTTAATTGCTGCAAAATGTTGTGTATTGTTGCAATGTTTATGGATATATGCGTTAAATCTTACCATCAGAAGAGCGTTTCGTTCGTCTCATTACTTTTATTACAAAAAAATGGCAACTATTCCGCATCAAACTAAAGAAAAATCACGGAAATCGGATCATAATTCTAAGCGTAATCGGTGTATATATAAAAAAAACAATCACGTTGACAACCTCCTCCTTTTTGAAGTCGGTTAAAAAACTTAATAAATTAAAAAAAAAAAACAATTCAACACGGAATATATACTAGAGAATTGTGTACAGGTTTGATGGGTTATGGTCAATCTTTTAAACGGACTTTTCTCGGCAGTGTTTGTCACGTTCAGCCCAATTCTGTCGACCACTAGAAATCCCAGCTCTTGGCAATCGTTATTGGATATCTCGAGCGTGAATTACAGAGTCTGTCTGAAAAAGACTGAAACGACTTTTATTACACCTAAACACTTAAAGTTCCAGCGAACTGGACTGTCCTAACCGTATCAACGTTTTACGACTATTTGGCTCCAGCATAAAACGTAGTTGTCAAGTGCTTCCTTCCAGATCAAATTCTGTTTTTGACTCTTTATTACAAAAGTTTGGCCTCGTAAAACTGTTGTGTGAAGACGAAGATATTTGCCGATATTTATGGATTTGCTCTTGGAACGTACGAGAAAACCCAGTAAGCTTAAAGTGATATCTGGTACTTGTTTATGTGTATTTATTTACGTGACATATGGTAATGGAGAAGTTTTTTCCATGATAGTAAAAAGGATAGCAATTTTATTGGAATCGTCTTATTAAGATTCCGTATTAGAATGGTACCGTTTCTTCACCATATTTTCGTTCATCGGCAGCTCAAACTTATTGTTGGGGTTTGAACTCGTGCCCTTCGGCGTGTGAACCGACCGCGCTGACCACTAAGCTGGCTAAATAGATGTTATAATTTTACAAATGAGTTACCAATTATTACTGGTAACATGTTCAATTTAAATGCACTGGAAGTGGGAGCGAGAGGAATAACAGCAAAATTCCTTTATAATCTGCTAAAGACCTCGATCTGCTTAGAACATCTATAAATTCATTGTTGGAAAGAGTATCCAAAGCAGCGTAGGTAGGATCATTTCAAATTTGGTTGGACAGGGATGGAAACACGGGCAGCAACGGTATACCTTAATGTACGTTTAAAGGGACGTTTGAACCTACACCTGAGGCGCTTTATCGATATCATTTGAGCTTTACGCAACGAATTAGAAATGAGGAGATCCGTAGATGAACGACAATTATCGACATAGCCTAACGAATTGGCAAGTTGAAGCGGCAGGGGGCAGGGCACATAGCACGCTGAACTGATGGCCGATGGGGCTGCAAAGTTCTGGAGTGGAGACCACGGGTTGGCAAGCGCAGCAAGCGCGTCCACACACAAGGTGGACTGATGACCTAATGGAGACCACAGGAACGCGCTGGATGTCAGCCGCTTCCAACCGGTCTTCATGGAAATCATTGGAGGAGGCCTATGTCCAGCACTGGACGTCCTACGGCTAAAATTATAATTTTACGCGATTATTTTTCTGGTTAACACATTTTTTGTTCTGTAGTTTAATCATGCGATCAGCCTTTTCGACTATGAACATGTGGTGTAACATGATAGTCGGATACAGATATTTTCCATTAAAACATCTTCCAGTCGCTAGAGTGGCTTAGTTATTGCTCCGAGTTCCAAGGTTCTGCGTCTTTCCAATTGATTCAGACAGTCTGGTAGCTGAACAGCTAGCTGGTTAGGATGCTTTTCCAGTTAGATTTTATATTGAACTGCCGCTTTACTTTCCTCCTTTACGGTTGGGATGTATAAGTGTCAGAGTGGTAACACAATAAATTCTGTATACGGAACCATCGGTGCACGTATCTGACTCGCGTCGATTGTTCTATACTTTGTGTTCTTTCCATTTGTCTGACCTCCAATTTATTGTTATTAGAGCTAGAGTATGGCCACTTTAGGAAATAAAATGTAGAAAAATACTCAAACGCAATCCATTCTGTAATATTAGTCATCCACAGCCGGAGGGGATGGAAATAGCCTTTCCATTGCGAAGTTTTATTTTCACTGGAATCTACACGAATAGGGGCATCTCTAGTAAGTTTTTTACACTTTTTTGGGTCGTCAGGGTCCAGGGGACAGGAGAATGGATCCAATTTGCCGGCCCACGGGCCCGGGCTTAATTGCAGTTCTTATTGGGCCCATGCTTTATGGCAATGCCGCGTGATCGGAATGCCAAGTGGGGTTATGTCGGAGTAAGCTTCATTGTACTCAAGTGTCATTGGGACCTGTGGAAGAGGCGCTGTTGTGGCAGTTTTTTATCTGGTTTTCTTTCTCAGATTTTTATGTGCGTTTTGATCAATGTACGTATAACAAACTAGCTTTTACCCGTGGCTTCTCTTGCCTAGCCACTTTGGTAAGGTAGTTTTGTAATGAATCGCCTTTTTTATATCATAAGCAATAAGAATCACAAAATTTGCGTTTGTAACGCTTAAGTAATCAGTGCCAAAGCAGCAATACCTCTTTGTTTTGTTACTCTAAGTACTGTGTATCGCTGCAATGATCTTGCGTTTTCTCTTACCATCAGGAGAGCGTAAAGAAGAAAAGGTAAAAAAAGACACAGTTACTTTTGCTAGTTTGATACTCGTATCATTCAGAATTAGGATAAGTTTTTATTTATTTATCTAATTAATGGACATAAACTCCAAGTCCCTTTTATATTCCAAATCATTTTCATACAATTGCAATAAACTTACTAGACATTTTGTAACAAAAAAAATTGCTCTTGCGTTAACATGGCTATTTATTGTTTGTTTCAGGTATGCAATACATCAAATCAAGACGTCAAAAACAACAGTAACTGCGTTTTGTAGTGATGATAACTCAGTGGTAAGCGTGGTCAGTTGTCACGCCAAAGGGCGTGGGTTCAAACTCCATCAAAGATGTTCAGCTGCCTGTGAAGGAAAAAAACAGCGAGGCAACAATAGTATAGCAGTAGAGTACTTCCTAGGACTCGGCTGGCTAGCTACCACACTCAAGTTGCAATCTACCGTCATGCTCCTAACGGTCTGTTCCGACAGCCTCACTTGAGAGTTCCATTCCAGGCTAGGTGTGTCTCTTCGAGCACATCGTCACTTAACATCAGGTGAGCTGAGGTCAAACACCTAAACTGTCAAAAGTAAAAATTAACTTCTTTTTTCTCTACATTTTTGGATTGAAAACTTCTTTAGCCGCGTTGAGCGAGATTTTGGTAGGGGCAAAACTTATGAGTTCACGTTACCGACATGCTAAGGTAACGTGTTTTAAGTTTTCACTTCTGTCGGCAGGCCCCAAGACTGCCTGTTATTTTATAATTAAATTATATTTTTTTGTCCATTATATAACTATTTCTGATACCTTAACTGGGAAAGATCACTATCTCCTGAAACACAATTCTTAACTAGTTTAGGAACCTTTACAAATAACAATGTCAAAAAAACCTATTTGTATTTGTAAAGATTACCGACGCCGCCAAAATATGTAAACCCTAGAATGCGTCGGTTCTCAAACTATAGACGTAGCGACGTGTCTTAATCAAGAGTATCTGATATAAGTCGGTCTGAACCATTATTGGAATTGCTCGAAGCAGGGGCGTACTAAGGAACGAACTCTAGAAAGATCTCGTTTCTCTCAGACCATTAAGATTTTTTTTAATGTAAAAGTAAAAGGACAAACGATACGCTCTTCTGATGGTAAAACATAACGCACGTTCAACACTATTGCAGTGATACATAGAACTTTGAGTGGCTAACAAAGTCGCTGCTTTGGTGCTCATTACTTTGAGACTTTCAATGATTAGTTTCAACAGCCCTGTTATTTTGCTAGGTACCTTTTCAACTTGGTTTGGTTAGAATATATAATACTGTAGTGGTATCTACATAGACGACATTCTGCTAGAAATCTACAACAAGAATAATGAATTTTGTTTATAATTGAGTTTTTTTGGGAATCGAAAAGCGTAAGGCTCTTCTCCATTTGCTTCCTTGTTTAATTATTGATGTGTAATATTTATAATTTTGTATGAAAGAAAAAACACGAGTAGTATAAAGAGGGCTAGTTAATAACATGACATTATGTTTTCGAATACCGTTGTACCCCCAATTCTCAGACTAGCTACGTCCCTGTATCCTTAAGACCTGGACTACTAAAGGACTACCTCGGGCAAGAGATAAGCGTCTCTTAATGTAGCCTTAATACCAGCTGCGGTAAATGGACCTTTTTATTCTATAGAGATTTGCTAACTGTAATCTGAAATTTGTGGGTATTCATTAGTCTAATCAAGGCTTGAATATTCTGTATATTCTTTACGTAAGCACCGCCATTTTACCCGCTATCTGTTAGAAATTTAATGTTTTTCTGGCATCATGAAGTTTATATCTCTGACGATATAGATAGATAGCAACATACATGCTAAGCGGTAGACCTCCTTAGAAGAGGGAATTTTCTGAAATTCCCAACGCAGTACAAGATATTTTGCCTCTAAACATTACTGTTTAGTTATGCAAAATCACATGGGATAATTTTTATACACATATGTTTATTTGAAAATATGTTGTGGCTGTGTATGTGGATTAAGTGCTTTATCACAGCACACCTGATGTTAACTGACGATGTAGTCGAAGATGGCAAAACCACCTGTGGTGAGAACGGCTGCCGGAACAATGACCCCAACACTACGCTACATTTACGTTCGACGTGTAATCTCGTACTATTTTAGCCGAAACCACAATAAATCAGCCTTTGAAGACATTCCTCAGCACAAAAACATGCATTCTGACTTCAAAGGCAATTTCCTGAGCCGGTGGCTAGAGATAAACTGTAGACAACATTACACAATAGACGCGCCATACCGACATGCTAATTGGGAACTATATCAACCCTAAAGCACTGATGTTTAAGCTAATTCTAAGAAGTCGGTTAAGTTGTTTTCAAATCGGCATCCTATTTTTATAAGGTCGTTATTTCATTTCAAACAGGAAAAGATTTTAAAACGACTTCAAGTCCCACGTCGTCTGAAAAAATCCATATTTACATCATTCAAAAACGAGTGTACTAGAATGAATGACATATTTGAAAGGATGTTGAGGTTCCTGTATATTATAAATACAATGTAAAATGCGTTAGTCAGTTCACAAACGTTATTCAGTTAGGGGTTTAAAGGGTAGATGTATATATTTGGCCGATAAAGTTGTCCGTCACGGAACGCCCCGCAGATGTGAAACATTTAAACAGAACGCAGCTCACACAAAAAACCACAATGTGGATAGTATACAAGCGCGCACACAGACATAAGAGAGCGTCACGTCGTTTGCTGTCACGTCATACGAGTCGGTTTTTACTGCCAAGGCGCGCCAATAGATGTTTTACTTTAAAAATGTCGTAGTTATTTGTTTTATACAGTGAGAAATATCTTAATTACTAATCAATATTACTATCTTAACACCATTTCACAGTTTATGGACTTATATAAAATAAATACCTAGGGATACAACCGAGAACCTTCTTGTTTATAAGTCGATAGAAACAAACACCCAATTGTAAAAAATGTATTGATTTTATATATCACAATTTGGGGCATACAACTAGTTGTAGATCTAACAAAGTAGCGTAATGCCATCTAAGACTTGATAGCGCTCAGCTGTCACCAATAACGGTCACCATCGGAATCAGGTCAAAGTTGCTTAACTTCAGTGTTCTAGTTCAACTGTACCACGATTGGTAACGTGTGCGAACATAGTACTATAGAAAAGAAAATACATTTGTGGTAGAGTTCTTTCTATACTGGTCGTCTAACATTTGAAACGTAATTATCAACAAAAGCGTCTGCGTGTGGTTTGTTTTTGTATAGTATTTCTTTAAAAATTCTTTGGCCATTTTGCACAGATTTTCGGTTGCAAGTCGTTTTGCGAGGAATTGTTAGGTGTTTGTTTTGGAATAATGTGTTATCAGATTACGGTATGCATGAAAACTGATACAAGATACAAGCTGATAAAATTTGGGGCAAATGGGCAATTTGCAAATTTGTCCTTGTTCTTACAAAAACATACAGCACAAAATAGAAAAAAATAAATAAACGAGGAACAATTTTATTATTGGTAGGTTAAAAATTTATACACAAAAAGTAAAAATTATCAATTTTAATTCAACTTGATTTTATTTCAGCTTTCAAAAATAACACAAAGCCATATCAATTTAATTTGTACTCGTATAATTTGAAAACACAATCAACGCCGTCAAATTTTTATCCGAACGCAAAATCTCATCAGCGCGAATATTTTACACGTGAATTATTCATCAGTGCTTTGTTTCGACACCGTGCGATGATTCCCTAACAGCAATTTCAAAACAATCGTTTGAGTGGGTGCGCAAATCGACGATAAAAACAACAGGAGCCGACAGAGAAAATATGAAAATGATTTGGACCAGCTCTATCATTAAGCGAATTTATATTTTTCGCTGCAAGTGTTCGCTTGGAGCGCTTTGAGCGCAACTTGGCGCTAAGTGCCATTAAGCTGAGCGCGCACATTGTTGCTCGATGTTGGTGATTATACTTTCAAATGTATTTTAACTCGCCCTTGCGAGGACTTCTTAAGATTTATTAAGAGATCGTTTGTGACTGGCAACTGCGTTTTGATGCGATGCCAGATTTCTTCGCACATTCGGCGTTAAGGACACATCAGATCACGTTAGGTACTCGAATATAACTCCAAGGAATGCTTTAGATTTCTCTTCTCATGATTAATTTCTAAATTTCTTGGTAGTAGATCTCCTTAGCAAGAGATTTTGTAGGTTGTTACGATCACTTTACAAGATATTCTGCCGCCGAGCAGTAGTGTGTAAACATTACTGTGTTCCGGTTTTAAGAGTACTACAGCTAGCAAAATTTCAGGGCTATTGAGACTTATCTACCATTAAATGTCTAAAGTAATTACCACCAAAGCTGCGATGCCCTGGACTTTGTTTCGCTACGCAAAGTTCTGCGTATGGCTGCAATCATGAGAGCGCCTCGTTCGTCTCATTATGTTACATTAAAAAAAACTAATCAGCTCTGTTTTTATAAACTGCTGCCTAACGCTGGGCGCGAACCTCTTCTCATTGTGAGTAGGGCAAGACCATAGTCCACCATGCTGGCCTAGTGTGGGTTGGCAGACTTCACACATCTCGGAGAACTTATTTATGAACACTAGGACATATTGGTTCATGATGTTTTCCTTCACCGTTTGAAGTCGGCGATAATACGCACATAACTTAAAGAAGACAGAGTTGCGTGCCGTGGGATTCGAACCCAGGACCTCAGAAGTTTCGGCAGCGTAATTGGGAGACCGTCTGGCTTCAATTTCTCCAATCTGCAATTAAAATAATTTAATATAAACAATGCACCGACCGCGTGGACTCCCTGCCTGACTAACACGGGATAACAAGCTACGAGAAAATTTTGTTTTATTTATGCGGGATAACGTTTATTATATCGGAAACTCCGACTATAGTTTCGGTCACATTCGGTGGCCTTCATCAAGGAGACAAAGCTGAGAACAACGCGCGCGCGGGCTTGTCTTGCTGTTTGCTGCGCGCCTCACACGTGAAGATCGCAGTCAATGCGCGGGCGCGGAGTTGGATAGGAGGGGTAGGGGACCGAGATAAAAACGACAGTTTCCATAATAAAAGCTACGAGACTCGCAAGACTCGCCTGATGGTAAACGTGTCAATTGCCCACATCAGTTAGTGCCACTCAAAATGCTGTTTATTAAAAGTTCTATTTTATTCTAAATAGGTTTGCGTTTGAACACACCTTGCCGCATATTAAGCAGTAGTGCGGTCTAAGATGGAGCGTGCTTACCTAGAAGAAAACTGTTTACTCTGGATTTGACATTTCAGTGACCACAGTGACTGTAACTCGGGCAGAGTTCCACAACCTCGCTGTGCGAATAACAATTTTGTTTTTGAACACAGAGTTCGTCACAGAGTTATTATAAAACGTTTGATGTGACGTCTCTATGTAGAGTAATTTCACTGGAGAGTGTATAAAGTTATTGCAGAGAGCTTCAAATAATAATTGACGGGTCCGTTGCTCGCGTTCTCAGACTCATTCCATTTACTTTTTTATAACTCTACGTAACTGCAAACTCGCCGTTTTACTAAGTCAAAATGTGCGATGAAATTGGGGTTTTATTAGTTCTCTACACTGTGAAGTAATGATAATTTTGCTACTAAATTTTGTATTAGGTTGCTTCGGCCACAGATTTTATATAATATTACTGGCTTGATTTTGCTTAATATCATTTATGAAATATTTGAAACTTAATTATCTCATAGAAATAGTATTGAACTGAAATATTTTATATTGTAGCGATAGAACTCAGTGGTTAGTGCGTGGGAACGAATTCCAATGATCTTAAGGTCTGGTAAAGGAAATCATGGTGAAGAAACCATAGCATGATGGTAGGGTACATTACCTTACTTACACCCTTAAGTTGAAAAAATTTCGTCTAGCACCTAAAGATGTGTTTCGCCCGCCGCCTTACTTGAGAGCCAGTTCCATTCCAGACTAAGTGTGTTCACCATTTTCGACCACATCGTCATTAACATCAAGTGAAGTATGGACAACTACTAACCTGGTAAACATAAAATTTTATCTAAGTTTTTTTGTAGCACAATGTTTTATTTTAATGTATATTTATCGACTTTAACTAGTTCATTATATTGTAATAAAAACTATTATTCCCCATTCTATCTTTACATTAGCTACTATAATTGACGTTATTATGTTAGTTTAACTATAACTATTGTATCCGACGTATTTTGTACTGTTTTAGTTAACAAATAATCTAAAAGCCCTTGTAAGAGGAAAAAAAACAATTTTCATTTAAAATATTTTTTTATAGTTAATATTTCGTATCTTTTTAATTTCTTACTTTTTCTTTCTTCAATTCCTTTTTTTTTTTTATTTACCCAACTGGCAAAAGACACTGTTTATCCGGCTGGGCCAGATTCAGAATTATTTAGAGTATTTTATAAATCGAGCACTAAAGACAAATCTTTGAAAATTAATTGCCTAAATTCCTCTAGCAGAAGGATTTTATAAACAAAAACAGTTAACAGTTCTTACCTCCCAACTAGTGTTGTAATATAACTTTTTAAGTTGAGTGTTTAAATGTTGAAAGTGATTGTAAATGAAACAATCGTAAGTTTTCGGATAAACTTTAACTCGCCGACCCTAATGATGAATCTCTCCTCAAGATTGCGGCCGTGAGTTCTCGACACGCAAATGGATTTACACAGAAATATAATTATTCAAGTCGCAGACTCCACGCGTTTCATTTGGCGGCTATTCAAAAACTTGCCAACTCAATTTTAGTTGTGCAAACAACGGCCGCCGTGTGAGGACTGAAACTTGAAGTTTGAGGCGTGTGCTATCATCTTTATCGTGTTTGGAAAGCAATTTATAAAAAAAAAAAAACTGTTTTTGATGTTATACATATATTGGCGCGCTTTGGCGGAAAACCGACTCATATGCCGTGACGATAAATCGCGTGACGCTTTTTTTATGCCGTCATGCCTCTTCTACTTCACTTCTCTACCACTCGGACTGCGCAATTCTACCTAATACGGTCCACACAATGAAAGTGGAATCAAATAATTTCGTTTGAATTTTGGAAAAGTCAACCATGCAACGATATCGCGTTTAAAGTTATAAGCTTGTGATAAAACTTCTTATGAAATTCCATGTCATTTCCCAAATGCCCAAAGTTGACTTGTGACATTGGTGTTATCAATTAAATATTTGTATTTGTATTTAAGTGTATGTTTGTCATTTTTATCTTGCCATTTTGGCACTGTAACGATTTTGGACGAAATTTGGAAACTCGACGATTTTGTATGAAATTTGGAATCCAAATAACATGAACCCTGCATAACGTAGACTAGGATTATTTGGCGGCACTTATTCTAAATTTTATTTATTTATTTGTCCGTGAACATTGAGTACATTAATACATTATTGAAATAAAACATAACAATATAATGCTATATGTGTTTAAATTAGTATTATTCATTAAAAAGATAATGGATATTATTTAAAAATCATTACCCTAAACATTCTACTGTCTACATCTAAATAATGGAATTTGCTGCGCGAGTCAGTGTTTCCTGGTAGACTTCGAGTCATGAGTGAATCGGTTTCTTCTAGGCGAGCGTGCTTTATTGTAGACCGCATCTTTGATATTGCGTGATGGCCGATAAACGCAAGCAAATTTGTAAAAAAAAAAAAGATTTAAACTTTCAATTAAGATTAAAATTGAATAAACTGAACACAAAAACGACATATAAATGCACTCGAAGCAAACAAATTACAAACTACATAAAAAAAAATGTTTTCACTATATCAAATTCTCCGACAGACAAGCGAAAAGTTCCTTGAGCACCTGAATTCAACATTAGTCCGACGCTCCATAAAGTCAAATCCTAGGAAACTTTCCGTGTGAGCACTTGCTCTAAGTGTGAAAAATGTACTGCTGTCTCAACGATAACGCAACCCAGATTAGGAATTCTTATTCTAGCATAAACTTGGATGGTTCAAGAGTTTTCTTAAGAGCTTTTAATGGAGTTAAGGAGAATAAAGATGAAGTTTTTATGCGCAGAACCGAGGAATGAGCATCTTGCGAGTGCTTCGTTTAAGCAAAAGGTAGCGCTTCTGTTTATACAGAAGCAAAATAAACAAAGCGTTTTATGCTGATGCTTATAATTTTTTTAATTATTGACCATGACAAAGGCCTAGCCTAGGTCTTTGACCACATCTCATATGATGTTAAGTGACGATGGCGAAGAAGCACGTGTAGCGTGGAATAGAACTGACTCTCAAGTACGACTGCCGAAATACACCGTTAGGTGCTCGACGGCTGATTTCAACTTTATTTTATTTTATTAGGAAAACGTGTTCTTATAAAATTATAACAGATTATAATTATTATAATTACTAACACCATTATCACTTGAGGGTAGTAGCCTCAAGCTAGCCTAGCCGGCAGCTCAAGCTCATCCCTACAGATAAAAAAGACTAGAAGACCAATGATTTATTTGTTATTTAAAAAGAGTTTGTAATTAAACCAAAGGTATATGTACAATTATTTTTAGTAATTTGACCGTAGATCACCGTTGCTTGACATAGTGGTTTTACAACGGATTATCCGGGCAGTCTTCGGATGGGTTACCAAAAGTAACAGTTACTATGAAGAGCTACTGTTTAAAAATTATAGTTCCCGGTTTTTGTTTAACAGCAACCATCAAGCGGCATGCTAACTTTGAGGAAGAGGCCTTCTCAGAACTACCCTATACGTCAATCATTTATATCTCTTTATTTTAGTAAAATGAATGCACAATTAGAAATTATTATAAAGATTCTTATCTGCTCCAATCTGCTGCATGCTGTAGGGCGTGGCTTCGATTCCCACCAGGATAAACATTTATGTGACGATATCGGTTCTGTGTCTACCCAGATACAGAACAATGTTCATAAGTATGTATTTACAACAAAAAAATATAGGTATTCTGTCAGCTATCTGGTTCCCATAGTACAAGCTTTGTTTAGTTTGGGGCTAGATGGCGCTGTGTAATAAAGTCCTACGTTATTTATTATTAATTAAACTGTCTACGAAACGAATAAAGTAAACTGGTACGATAATATCTCCGGAATCGTCGAGAAGTAATATTGGGCCAAAAATTGTTATCAACATTCAGCAATTAGGCTCACGACGTACTTAAAATCAATAAAAATATTGAGGAATATTTATTTGGAAATTTCTCCCATTGAATTCCGTAAAATCAGCGAGATCAAAACGCCAAAAGAGAAAACAAGCGGATAAGACGCCTCATTTCGCAAAAGACATCGGATTCAAAGGAAAGATGAAAAAAAAATCTACTTTGAAAAATATCAATGTGATCATCCGGATGGCTACAAGGAATCGCCAAATTATTTACGGAAAGTAATCAAATGGTATCCAGAGCTGAGAAAAAAATTTCCTTGTTTTTTAATCTTTTGCTTTGGCTGCGAATTGATTATCTTTTTATTTTGGAAACAATTTTCTGGCTTATGTAAATAAATAAAAGAGATTGTTCCCATCAGTTAACGAGGCATTTGGAATCGCAAAATTATTCAGATGAATTTTAAATTACTTCATCGATTCAGGCGTTACTTTGCGGAAGTTCATTTGTGTGTGCTCAAATATTTATTTAGTGTATTTTTTGACATCGTGTTGCTTCGTTTCACGATAGCACAACATCAATATTTTAGCTTTTTTACCTCTTCTCTCCAGATCCGTGCCAACCAATTTGTTGAAAGCAAAACAGAGCCATTTTCATCTCTCACACTGAAATATAAAATAAACAATTGTCGATATAAATGATAACATTTTATAGGGTGTAGTATCAAATATTTTCTCTTTTGTTTTGATTTAATTTTGTACTTTACAGTTCTAGTAATAAGTTTTTGTTTTACTTATGCGGGATTACTCACGTTTAATTATATCGGATACTCGGACTATAATAGTTTCGGTCACATCCGGTGGCCTTCTTCAAGGAGACAAAGCAGAGTACAACGCGCGCACGGCTTCGTCTTGCTACGCACTACGGTCGGCTGCGCGCCTCGCATGTGATGATAGCGGTTGGTGCGCGGGCGCGGGGGTTTTCATCAGTTTTCATAGTAAAATATAGAAGAATCCTTTACAAAGAAGCACTGCCACAGGTCACTTGCGAGTTGAGGGTGAATGCGGATATATGATAAAAACTGTAATTAACACTCAAATCCAGAACACAACATTACTACGTGAATAAGTATTACAAAATATAGTACTAATGATATTTTTATTTATAGTTACATTCTAATGAGGTATTTTTTTATGGTTGACAAGCTATGTGTTTGACCATAACTTACCTGATGTGGAGTGACAGTGTGGTCGATGATGGTAAGCACATTTAGCCTGGGATGTAACTGGCTCTCAAGACAAGTGAGTAATGGTCATAGAAACTACATAGAGGGATTATGTACTTGTAAATCGTTCCAAACAACCGTGAATATGGTCTATATCATCTCTGTGGTAATTACTACCCGCGATGTATCTTAATTTTATAAACCAAAAAGTTCACAAAAAATACTAAAAGTCAAACAATCTTCATGGCGTTATTTTGTGTGTACGCTAGTTGGCTGGATTGGCCGAGCGTGGCAACCCTGAGCTCCGACCTCCTATTGCTGATTCTACAATTCGGGTACAGTCTGCGACACCATTGTCATAATAGCCATCTTTTCATCATTTTTTTATGATTGACAGGCTTTTTGTTTGACCACAGCTCACCTCACATGTTAAGTGACGGTGTGGTCGAAGATGGTAAAGCACACCTAGCCTGGAATGGAACTGGCTCTCAAGTGAGGCTGCCGGAACACACCGTTGGATAATTGGCGGCAGATTTTCAACTTGAGAGTGGTAGCTAGCTAGCCGAGTACTTACGATGTTTTCGTTCACCGACAGCTCAAGCTCATTGTTGACGTTTGAACCCACGCCCTTTGGTATATGAACCGACCGCGCTAACCACTGAGCTATCATCGCTATATTCAATTGAGAGCTAGTTTAATTCTAGGCTAGGTGTGTTTACAATCTTTGATCACAACATCAGGTGTGCTGTGCTCAAACAGTAGTTTGTCAATAATTAAAAATTGTCAATGTTGGTCAAGGTCAAGGCTGGCATATAGCCCACTAGTCCGAGCTGATCTAAACTCAAAGAGCAAATGGGCCATTCATCGACATGGAAAGGTTTTCACAAAGCATAGAACGGGTCGTATCAGACGGCAACGCCACTCGCGTCCACTGTCCGTCAGTTTTGTCCAACGGCGCGAACTTTTTAATTCCGTTGTGAGAGTCTGAATTTCCCGGCTGCAATATGAGTCGTTACAAGAGTGGAGCTCGTGTTTTTGCTTTTAAAACCGCCTGTTTGTTCCGGAATTGATTCGCCGAGAGCTGCAATAATGCCGAAATTCTGTGTGTGCTCACAACTTTTCGTCCCGGGTTCAACCTATTTCAGTTCAGTTGTTTGTGTATGTAATCTCCACCTATGCCAATATTGGCGGCAAAATTGCTAATGTTCTACACACAACTTTTGCAAAATGTTGGTAATATTTATAAAATGGTCTCACGAGGCACAGACTAAATAATAATATACCACAGACGCTACTATACCCAAATATTCGCAGTTAGCGAAATTACAGGGCTGTTGTGATTATCGAATGTCTCAAAGTAATGAGCGCCAAAAGAGCGATGCCCTGGACTTTGTTTTGCTACTCAAAGTTCTGTGTACAATATTCTTTATAAATAAATAAACCTTGTTTATTTCCTTAATAAAATTAAAATACTCACATTATTACTCTATTTTTTACGTACGTAACTTCGTAACTTAGAAAGAAAGCGGTACGCGCCGTGAAATTCGAGCCCAGGACGTCCAGATTGGAAACCAAACGGTCTCCCGACTACGCCGCTGAAACTACAACTCAACTACAAATAGCTCAATAGTCGTGAAAATTGATACAATAATAAAAACAAAACTCGAAACAGATTCACAAATCATGAATTTTGTTCACTCATTCTTTCCCGCTGCCGACAAACCTGACTATCGACTTCGAAAACATTTGATATATGCTCTCGAACCTGTTGGAGTTATTTAAATACCTTTCCAGAGCTTTTACAGTTCGTGCAAATGAAAATTCCTGAAGTTTCCAATAACTGTTGTCTGTATTCGGATCGGAGATGCAGCGAACTTCGCGCATTCCTTTGACTTGGAGATCACGAATGGTCCAAGTTTGGTAATTAATGATCGGGCAGGTTAAACGGCTCGCTTCTCGGCATTCGTTGGGGCTGATTATGGCTGAGCATTTAATTCTACTTGATTCATTGTTATGCCACTGTTTTCCTAAATGATTCGCGTTTGACCACATACTGCCTGATTTTATGTTTTTTTTTTTATTGTCTCTTTCCTAATAGTAAGAAATAACGCTTGTCCATGACCATTAGAAGTTTGTGTAGCAAAACAAAGAAGGGAATCGCGGCTTTGGCGTTCAATCCGTTCATCCGTTTTTGCGTGATTGAGTAACAAACATACAAACTTTCACATTTATAATATTAGTTAGTTTATTACCGTGTAATTTTTTGTAGGTTGCATGACTATGCACAAACTTGACTAACTTTTGGGAAACTTAGTCTAACTTAGTCATACTTTCTGATACCATGTAAACACCAAGCAAGAGTAATTTTATAATTTAATGAATCAAAAAACGACTGCGTTAAAAATATTGACCAATAAACCACATTTGAAAATGTAGAAATAGGTAGGTACAGCCGCCATTTTGTTTTTCAAAAAAATTATATGAAGTTTCACTTTAACTGATGTAAAAATTCTAAAGATATCCCGTACATCCAAATCTGTTCTGGCATTTAAAAGTTATTGTGGAATATGGAAACTCACATACATGCATGTACCTGGAAAAAAATTACACTTCTTTTTTGAGCAGTCGTGTAAAAATAGCTACTCCTACATATTCTGTGTCACGTTCACAAAACCAATACTTATTGATCGGCACGGTTGACATCCAACTTTTCCTATTAGAAGTTGGTACGGGAGAATTATTTTGGCTCTCAACCGTCGTCTTCCGTATGCTTTTTAAGGTCTCAGTATGACAAAGGGAACTGTAGGATTTATGGATGGAGTTCCATCTTTGAAATGAGTTTCGAAGGGGTGACAAGTTTTGTTGGTTTAGTTAGCTGTTTATAAATGAACTTGGGAAAGTAGTTGCGTGGTTAGGTGCTGGCTTCGCAAGAGTAAGTTTTCTGCAAAAAAATTACACATTCGTTTGCTAAGCGATCTGTTTTTTGCTTTAAAATGACGCAGATCAATTCCAAGATTACTGGTGGCCTAATAGAAATATAACTTAGAATAAACTCTTCCAGGCAGCCTTGAGACCATGACCTTTTTCTTTATAATATAGCCAGTCTACCATAGTCCACTGCTAGATATAGGCCCAGCTCGATCTTTAGCTTTTTGTCTTCAGCTAGTAAGGTTTTTGCAGTCTAGTTGGGAGACCATCTGGTTTCCAATCTAAAGATCCTGGGTTCGTATCACGGCACGTACCTCGGTCTTTTCTAAGTTATGAGCGTATTGTCGATAACTACAAATAGTGAAGGAAAACATCGTGAACATCTGAGAGTTTAAAAAAAATACTTATTGCAGATATGTGAAGTCTGCCAACCCGCACTTGACCAGCGTGGTAGACTATATATAGCCTTACCCTTCTCACGATGAAAAGAGGTCCACGCCCTCCAGTTCCTATGTTATAAAAAAGGGGTGATTCGGATTGCCACCTAACTTACGTATATCGTCACTTAAATTGCTATCGTATGCCATCAGTTGGCGGGAATTTGCTCTCGCAGGTGTTAATAATACCTTCCTTCGAGTCTCAAACCTTACGTCTGCTAATATTCTAACTTTTTTAAAATATTAGATAGGCTTGCCTTTGACCGCCATTTCGCTTGATTTTAAGCGAAGATGCGGTCTACGGTTGAGCACGCTCGGCTAGAAGAAACCGATTCACTCGCGACTTGAAGGCACCCGTATTGTATCTATCTGGGAACACACACTCGGGTAGCATATTCAATTGTTTAGCTGTTTTTATAATGAAAGTAGATTCAAACCGTTTAGTTCGAGTTTTTGGAATATCTACCGTGAAGTGATGTCGCTTTTTAAAGTTGCTGGCTGTCTAATAAAAAAATGGGCAGGATGGAATTAGACCATGCAGATCTGAACCGCAAAACTGAAACTTAAATTATTATTTTTTTCTTTCGCGTAAATATTTCTGCAATGGCTTTAAAATATTATCCAAGTTTCTCCGTAACTTAACTTAGTTTACATACAAACGAAATTCAATTACGCGAGCACGCAAGACTTCTTCAACAACAACATTAATTGAATACGACCTCCGCATCTCTGTTTCCTCTGAGATTACTTCGTCATAACGAATTGTTGTACTGGTTTTGTCTTTAAATGTAAAATGCGAGTTTATATTTGCATACGACCTCTCAAGTTACATAACTAGTTGTCATAAAGCCCGATCTAAGTTAATTGAGTATGTTATATATTTCTTTAGATGTTGCTCGTGATGTTATAAGTTTTTTTAGTGCGTAACCTAGTTATATTATACTCTTGAGATATGTTTGGCGATCTCTACAGCTTTTTTAACGGTTGACAGGCTTAGTGTTTGACCATAGCTCACCTGATGTTAATTAACGGTGTGGTCGAAAATGGTAAACACACCTAGCCTAGAATGAAACTGACTCTCAAGTTAGAATGCCGGAACGCACCGTTAGATGCTTAGCAACAATTTTTTTACTTGATGGTGGTAGCTAGCCTAGTGTACTAGAAAGTACCCTACCACCATGCTATGGTTTCCTTACGATTTTTTCCTTCACCGGCAGCTCAAGTTCATTATTGAAGTTTGAACTTACGCCCTTCAGTGTGTAAAACGATCGCGCTAAAGCACAACACTTAATGATGGTCTCAGGTGTGAACGAATACTGAAATATTTGATATTGACCATGGGTCATCCGTACATAGTGGAAACAAAGTAGCGATGTCCTTGTTTTTATTTAACTACTCAAAGTTCAGTGTATCGCTGCAATGGCCATGGACGTGCGTTATCTCTTATCATAAGGAGAGCGTGTCGTTAATCTCATTACTTTTACATTAAATAAATATTTTCCACCGTTTTGATTCTACATTTTTCATTTGCACAGCGAAGTGTTGGAATTCTGCCGGAGTCTGTGTTCCTTGAATAGTTACAATATGGGTGTCTTTAAATTCAAAGTAAATAGGTTTCCTCTAGGTAAGTCTCTATCTTAGACAACATTTCACTGTTTAGCGACCCGCATAATGATAGTGGAATTACTACAATGTCACCGCTGTGGTGCATTTGCCTACATATAGTTACGTTTCATTTTAATCGCCAGCGCTCTAGGTTACGGCTCTGTGGAAAGGCCTTCCGTTGGCAATCAGGGTACCTTCAAGTCGCGAGTGAATCGGTTTCTTCTAGGCAAGCATGCTCTACCATAGACCACATCTTCGCTTAACATCGAGCGAGATGGTCTAACGCAAGCCTATATGCTATTTTAAAAAAAAGATACCATATCTTATCAACAACAAACAAACATCAAAAGCGAACTGTCCGAGATTTCCACGTGTCTACAATATACGGATGAACTTTCTCACGATGACAGGTAGAACCGAGAAGATCATTATGTGGCTAATTAAAACTTTTCTTCGCGTTTGTTGAAAGCAATTTCCTTCGAAAAAGTTTGATTATTTTGTATTAAAACATCATTTTACAGCTGGAAAGGTAAAGCTTATTCGTCGCATTACTGTGGAAATATTTACAAGTTGGCAGTACCAGCTTCCGCTCCACATACCGCGACCTGTGTGACCTAACGATTGGCGCCATTCCATGTGGAGATTTAAATAACGCACTCTACTATACTTGCATATGTGCATACTTGTGTAGTTAGTAGCTTTTAGTAGCATTTTGTGTATTGTACGAAACTGAGCTACCAGTGAAGGAAAACATCGTGAGGAAACCATAGCGTGGTGATAGGGTACTTTCTAGTACTCGGCTGGCTAGCTACCACCCTCAAGTTGAAAATCTGTCGCCAAGCATCTAACGGTGTGTGTGCAGCCTCACTTGAGAGCCAGTTCCATTCCAGGCTAGGTGTGCCTTACCATCTTCGACCACACCGTCACTTAACATCAGGTAAGCTGTAGTCAACACCTAGCCTGTCAGCCATAAAAAAAATAAAAAAAAACTTTATAGGACTGAATGGTGTTACCGCGTGGGTGCCGGGCCCATTGATTTCTGGGCACAAGACTCCGTGTAGTGTTTAAAACTTGTGATCAATGTATAAGTATGTTACAAGGGATGTAACATACTTTATGTTACATCCCTTGGGATGTTTAGATACGCATCAACGGTCACCTACTTGTGTTCCCATCTATGTCGAACAGTTTTTTTTTTTTTAATAATTACAAATAGGCTTGCTTTTGACTGCCAACTCGCCTGATGTTAAGCGAAGATACGGTGTACGGTGGGGCACACTCGGCTAAGAAAAGGCGAAGAAACCAATTCACTCGCGACTTGAAGGCACCCATAATAATACACGTTCAGTAGTTTTAAAGTTTATCACGAACAGACAGACAGACGCGGCGGACAACTTTGTTTTATAATATGTGGTGATATTTCTTGTTCGCTTCTTTACTTTACCTCAAAAAGATTGAAGTGAACGAAAGATCAAAGTGATCACTTTATTTCCTAGTTTTAAGTATGTTTATAATTTGTGACGTGTGACGTGTCCAAGAGTCCTGTAAGGTCTAAAGGAAATAAAGCACTTTGAGTTTTGAGTTTTTGAGTTTATCATATTTTTATCATATTTGTATTTTAATCCGATTACCCGACTGTGACTATATTAATGACAATTTTCAGACATAATACTCGACGTCAAAATGTGTACAAACTACACTCACGTTTTACATTCCATGTATTATTGAATAAATTTATATTTTCTCCGTTGACTCTTGAAATAAACCAAGCAGCAGGGTCGAAGACGTCAACCCTGCATGCGACGTCCCGAAATTACGAGTACAACGACCCCTTCTCTCTATTTTGTAATTACCTCTGTCACTTGCAAGGGTTCCGTGGCGTCTCAGCGACGTACCCATTACTTATTTAGGGTTGCTTTCACGCTGGAAATGTTAAACGAGACGTGAATACTGAATATTGCCTAGAAAAAATAAACACATTATGGACGACATTTTACAGAATACCATCTAGAAACTAAACATACATATAACTGAAATAATACGAGTACTTAATTTTTTTTAAAGAAAACTTTGTTAACCGCTTTGAATGATTTTTGGTTTGGTTTGAAAGCTTATGGGTTCGTGTCCCCGACATCCTGATATGACGTGTTATAACTTTTCACTTATAATACATACAAGAAGAAGACACACAAAAAGTCCAATTAGAAAAATAAATAGATATATCGTAGGACATACACGCAGCGCCATCGGACCACAAACTAAGCAAAGTTTGTACTATGGAAGTCAAATAAAATACTTTTTTTTGTAAATACATACCTACTTATATAACACCCAGACAGAACGAACATTTTGTTTATACCACAAAATGGTTGTCCTGGGTGGGAATCGAACCCACGTCCTACAGCTCTTAAATCAGCTATACTACCAATGAGCCAGGGGAGCTATAAGCGAGACATAAGCTCTGTGTCGACACTAATATTTACGCATGCATTATTTAAAAGCTTATGTAACAAGTGACAGCCTCTACGCTAAACGCGATCTCTTCCAGACTGTCTTGGGATAGAAAGGACTCAAAATATCTGAATAAGTAAAACAAAGGTCTCCAAGTCTAATTGAATAAATCGGTGTTTGCCTGTATGTTTAAAATGTTTTGACGGTAAATTGAGAACCGTTTATTGGATTGTCGTGAAATTCTATTGACAAGTACGTACGTCGTTTAAATATAAGTACCTGGTTGACCGAGCATTGCTCGGCTGAAAACATGGATAAAACGACGTTTTCTGAAAACGAAACCTAGCTAGATCGATTTTTCGCCCCCGAAACCCCCTGGATACAAATTTTCATGAAAATCGTTGGAGCCGTTTCCGAGATTCAGAATATATATATATATATATACAAGAATTGCTCGTTTAAAGATATAGATGTTGACGTTTGAATATTACCATAAGTTCAAGGAGTGGGTAAAGAGGGCGCGAGGTTGCAGTTCGGGGCTATTTTTCTCAACTCATTTTGACCTTCAAATAAATTAAAACGGTCAAAAGTTTCTTTTTGACTCTTGGAAATTTAAAAGTACATTATTTCATTAAAACCTTTTTAACGACATTACCAACCTAAAGACAAAGTGGAAAGTTACATGAATATTTATGACCGCTAAGTAGTCCGTGATGGATTATTTTGACTTTTTTTGTCCTTTTCCTCTTATTTCTTTAAAAGGCCAACGGCCTAGCTCAATTTGTGTAAATTAATATCTTTAAAGTGGCATCACTCGATCATTTTCTATAAGGAAATGTCACGTTCTGTCTCAAATTTTTTACTTATTTACGAAAATTCTTTCTGAAAAAAATTTATGCAATTTTTTGAAGCTAAGCGCTCGCGCGTTGTTTTCTTAGGGTTTATTGGAAGAGAAAAGTATACATGTTTATCCGCCTGTAACTTGGGTACCTTTTCACTTTACATATGGGTATTTAATACCTATACAGTATACATACATATAACCGGTTGATTCAGGTGTTACTATTTTTTTTATGGCTGATAGGTTAGGTGTTTGACCACAGCTCACTTGATGTTATGTGACGGTGTAGTCAAAGATGGTTAACACACCTAGCCTGGAATGAAACTGGCTCTCAAGTGAGGCTGCCGGAACACATCGTTAGATGCTTGGCGGTTAAACTTATAAGACCTCTCTTTTTGCACCGGGCAATAAAAATAGAGTATGTTAGCGACATAGTTCGCATTTGCATTGGAATGGTGCTCGGTGGTTATAATAATTATTGTATTTCCGCAAGGACAAGACTGTTTGTAAGTACTGGCATATGACTAATACCTATAATCTAATATTGTACACAGTTTTACACAATAAAATATTCTGATTCTGATTCTGATTGCTAATTGACGCATTCAAAACTACCCGTAAAATATGACACATGCGAGAATTTGCTCCGGTTAACTTTATGTGAAATATTCGGAAGCATGCTAGAGCGTACATTTTTATAACATAAAAACTCCAAACTATACACTATTTTATCCTTTATTTTGCCCGGCGTCCGTGCTACAATCCAGTACTCCATTTATTTTGAATATTTTAATAAAAACTCATTTAAATTCTGTTTTTACCGTGAGCGGTGCTTGATTGAATTATATTTTACTGTGGGCGGTCACTATATTCACTATGTTTTGTAGCTATGTATAATAGCTCAGTGATTATTGCGGTCGGTTCACGCGGCGGGCGTGAGTTCAACCCCCAATAATGAGCTTGAGCCTCCGGTAATGAAAACCTCTTGAGGATACCATAGCGCGGTGGTAGGGTACTTTCCGTTAGCCTCACTTGAGAGCCAGTTCCATTTTAGCCTAGGCGTGTTTACCATCTTCCACCACACCGTCACTTAACATTAAGTGAGCAGTGATCAAACTCCTGTAAAAATATTTAAAAAAAATAAAAAACTTGTGTTGAAAAAGATACGCTTTTTCATGCCATTGACTAATTAATCATCATCCACAGACACGACACATTTATCCCACTGCTGCTGCTTAACTTCTACTTTCAGGGAATACCAAACAGTTATTAGAGTTCTAGTTTGACTAGCTGCACCCCGCGGTTTCACCCATGTTTTCTGGGATAAGACGTCATGTGTAAAAATCCACGTTGCAAACTATCTATATACTTTATTATTAATATTTTTTTTATATTTTATGTTAAAATAAAATGTGTTAAGTTGTCAAACGTCACGATCCCGGTGTAGAGCAGAAATTTAAAAAAAAAATACTGTATAATAAAATGTAAAAAAAAAAAACATTTCTGCTCTGTGTAAATTGATAAGCTGTTGATATGTCACATGTCAGCTTATGTCGATTTTTGGATTTTCTATTAGCGATATCGCTAATAGAATCGTATATCGCTATCGTATGTATTATAAGTAGGTATATATTTACAAAATAAGAATTTAAGTATTCTATCAGTTATCTGACTTCCATAGTACAAACTTTGCTTAGTTTGGGGTCAGATAGCGCTGTGTGTCAACGATATGAACGACGAATGTCCTACGATATTTATTTATTATTTACTAATTTACTGAGCAGTCACGTTGTTTTCAGTCCAAAACAACCAAACACTGTGTTGGCGCTTATTTTCGATGTTCCTTTATTATTCCCGAAAACTCTAGAGTTAATGTTTTGTTTTTTAATTTATTCTTGGCCATGGATACAAGTCCTTCAGCCGCCTGGAGTTATAAATAGACCAGCTAGACGTTGAACATTTTCCGGAAAATTACAAAAAGGGTTAACTAGCGTGAAGAGTATAATTACTTTACCTAGAAATATTTTGTTAACAATCTAATTTTACAAATTGTGGTTTAATTATTTACACAAGTGAAACAAAGGGTAGTATAAAGTATAGAGAGCTAGTACAAAATAAATAAGAAGACAATTAGATAATCTGATGATGAAGCTATAATTTCGTAGCATATTGTAGCCGTAGAAGCTACAGTTGTAGAGATTTCGTAGAACCATATAAAATCTGATATGACAATCTTAATTTATATGTAAATTTTATTAATCCTAGAAAGTGCTACTTTAATTATTTTTTATATGTAAAAGTAATGAGACAAACGAGTCGCTCTCCTGATGGTAAGAGATAACGCCTGTTCATGATCATTGCAGCACTTTGAGTGACAAAACAAGGTCCAGGGCATCGCTGCTTTGACGCTAATTTCTTTGCAACATTCGAAGGTTAATCTCAACAGCCTTGTAATTACGCTAGCTGCAGTACCCTTCGAACGGGAACACAGTAATGTTGACACAATACTTGGCGGCAAAATATCTGGTACTGCGGTGGTACTTACCTAGACGACCTCTTGTTAAGGAGTCTCTGCCACCAAGTAATAAAATACATATAAAATTATTACGTATTGTGTACATTGAAATCTGGCTTTCTACGAGTAATTGTAGTCTCTATCTGTGCGCTAAACCTCGTATTATAATTATGTTCCGGCATAATGCTATCCCTGTTTCCCTTCCCTTCTTCATTGCCAGTTAGAAAGAGACAGGGACGAATGGCAAGGTGTGCGGAATGCAACTGACAAAAATCTGCGCAATTGCGCATACGTCGTGTAAGCTTGAGAGGCGAAGCAGTCATCTTTTTTATGTAGCGGTGATTATTTACTAGTTACTACTGTGCTACTACTGTACTATTACTATGCTATTGCTACTGTGCTGCATTACCTGTGCCTCGTCACAAGATAACACTAGACGATCGTCGGTAGGCAGGCCGGCCGGCACGTGTACGCAAAAACGGAAGGAAAGCGACCACGCCGAGTAGGTGAGTCCCTGCACCACTTCCACTGGCCTTCCTGTGTTTATTTTCCTCGTCTCCTCTTCTTATGGTGCCTTACAACCACCACTATCTTTCCCTGTCTTTCCTTTGCCGACCAAAGTCAACAGCCAACATAACAAAACTAATCCTCCAAGTTTGTAATAATTTTTAATTTATCGCAAAGTGGTCGGTGGTACCAATTAGCGCTGTGTCACTAGTGGGTGGTCCGCGGAGCAAGTTTTAATGGTCCCCGCCCGGCGAGATAAGAGCCTTAAGCTTGAGAAGCAGTGTTTAATTTAATAAGTTGTGTTTTGAGAAGCCGGAACGAGGTTTGTTGGGCTTGAAGGGCGTTCATTGTATATTACGAGTAAACGAGAATGTAGGCTATGTGGCATACGAACAAGTTTGTTAATATAAAGCTAGACAATTCATAAGCCCTGTTGGCTCATTGGTAGTATATCTGCTTTATGGGGTATGATTCCCACCGAGTACAAACATTTTGTGGTATAAAAAAATGTTCTGTATATATTTACAAAAAAAGTATTTAAGTATTATGTCAGTTATCTGACTTTCATAATACAAGCTTTACTTTGTTCGGGGTCAGATGGCACTGTGTGTAATGTCGTACGATATTTATTTATTGCGTATATAGGTAACAATGGATATTGTGCATCGGATATTGTATAATGTAATGTAATGGTATTTAGCGGTGATAGCTCAGTGGTTAGAGCGGTCGGTTCGCATGCCAAAGGGCGTGGGCTCAAACCCCAACAATGAGCTTGAGCTGCCGGTGAAAGAAAACATCGTGAGGAAACCATAGCGTGGTGGTAGGGTACTTTCTTGTACTCGGCTGGCTAGCTACCACCCTCAAGTTGAAAATCTGCCGCCAAGTATCTAACGGTGTGTTCCGGCAGCCTCACTAGAGAGCCAGTTCCATTTTAGGCTAGGTGTGCTTTACCATCTTCGACCACAACATCACTTAACATCAGGTGAGTTGCGGCCAAGCCTGTCAGCAAAAAAAAAACAATAACGTCAAAGAGCGTCGTATTCTGCTTTGCGGTATCCAAAAATATTCGTGTAAGTACATGCAATACTGACATATGTACATCAGCAAACAAAAAAAGGTACTAATTACTACCTACGAAAAGTTAGATTAAAGGTATCTAATTTCACTAAATATATACCTTGAACACTCAAAATGAACTTCCTCAAAGAACAGCCTGATCCAATAGATTACATTTTATTTTCTTTAAATAAAAAAAAACATAATAATAAAATATATCTATCTCATCCTAGGTATACTCTATCAATAAGAAACAGTTCTATACTAAAGATATAAATCCAACATGTTCAAATAACCCTAGCTGCTCCATATTTTCAAGGGTGAAATCAATCTTCCCGAAGATCTATTTATCTCTACATATTTACGACACGTAGAATAAATTACAGCAATTTTTTGCCGCACGTGAAGGTGGGGCGAGGGTGCTCGATCACTGTAGGGATCACGTCGATAAACGTCGCCCTACGAATACTTTAACATTGTCGTTGAAGTACCTGCGCCAAGAAATGTGCCGTTTGCAGTTACTATCTCAACCTAAGCGCTATGAGTAACAATGGTTTTAATATTGTATCCGTATACAGATCTATTTTTTGTATAATAAAATTTACAATTAAATAAAACCGACTCCATGTTCCTTAGGCCAACTAAACGCCAATGAATTTGTTGATTTTTTAAAAACAGCTCGAGCGATTTCAATGATATTTAAATGGGATCACCTGGGAAACAAAAAAATAATTTTCCAAATCGGCTCAGGCGTCTTCGATTAATCGGTAAACATACATACAAAAAAGGTTCTGACAATTGAAAATCTCCTCCTTTTTTGAAGTCGGTTAAAAAGGGCTTGCATTTGTCCGCCATCTTACCTGGTACCACATTCAGAATTCCAGATTTTTATTGTCGAGTGTAGGCAGTAAACGTCTTACTATAGAAACTGGGATGGTTTTGTCACAGTCTTGTATAGTAAAGGTAAAATAATATAGTGCCATACAAACTACCTGCAGGTGTACAATTTTATAAGTCGTATTATAACATTAATTTTAGCTTATAATAACACAATTCATCTATAATAATAGACATATCCAAATCAGTTCAGGCTTTTAAAGATATCGTGGAATAAAGAAACTCATATACATAAAAAAATACATACATAAACCCTGAACACATTACAGTCTTATTTGTGCAGTCGTGTAAAAATTACACTATGGCTATAATAATTGTACAGGTTTTCAGACGAAAAAGAACACGGCATCCAAACCGAGTTTAGGAATCAGGTTTTGCAGCTATAAATATACGTATAAGCAAAATAAATAATTTTTTTAGACTATGAATTGAATTTTGTCGTAATGATTATGTGTATATATCTCTTAACTAGACGAGGGCATCTATAATATTGTTTCATCGCTTATTTCTTAAAAAAATTACAGGGTTTTTTTTTTTGTTAGGAAACGAAATTGCATTTTAAAAGACACCTATCAGAATGATTGCCAAAGAGAAAATAAGGCGACGTGGGGGGAACACTCACTGTCATTTCTATGCCTCGTTATGGTCGAGGACTTCGCGGTGTCAGTGTCATCTACGATATTTTAAATTACATCGCATTATTTGCCGCGCCCGACAATTTAGGCCACGCTAAAATCTTCTGGTATTCTATGGACCAGTTTACATAGATCTAAACCTATTGACAAAATGTTGTCAACTAATTAAAAAAAATTATAAGAACAACTTCAACAAAATCTTAAAATTAATAATACCTTCTATTTACAAACTTATAAGAACTAATAATAATCTAATAGTCAATCAGGGGAGGATAATGTGGCCAGAAAGCTTTGTCTCGCTGGATGGCAATGCTGAGTAGATGCCAGTATTCTGGTCACCTGATGCTTCCACTAAACGTTTGGTCCTTTATAGTTCATTTCCTTTTTAAATGTTTTTTATTGGAGGCATAAAATACTACCGTGTTTAGTGCAAAGCCTTACTCAGTACAAAACATAAAATTCCCCAACACATCGCTCCCAAACTCTTAGTTTATTCGCTTGTGATTACGAAGCTCAATAAGAGCCACAATTGACTAAATTTAGATATTGATAAAAGTATATTATATTCCGTATGGTGTTTCATAAATACTTAAGTTGTATATTTACGACTTATCTACCATAAAAGCAACCAACTTTAAGAACTAGTCTGCTAAGTTAGAAAAAGATTTAGGACCTATTTTGCTGCAGTCTTACTATGGCAACTGAAATAGTATTTTGTTCTATTTTACAAATATTTGTTTTACTTATGCGAAATTACTCAAGTTTAATTACGTCAGATACACCGACTATGGTTCCGGCCACATCTGGTGGTCTTCTTCAAGGAATCAAATAAGAGTACGTGCGCGCAGCCTCGTCTTGCTGTTACTACGGGCCGCTGTTAGTATTAATTTTGTTACTGATACAAAATCACCAACCTATTGTTAGTTGTCTAATACTAACCTTAAATCCATGTCTGTAAGATGCTTACTGGCAGCATAAATTGTAACGTATATACATATTAATGTAAAAGCCGGAACTTCGGTAAATCCTAAGAACGATCAACCGTTTTCATTTCGATTTTTTTGTAACGATGATAGTAGCTCAGTGGTTAGCTGGGTTGGTTCGCATGCCGAAGGGCGTGGGTTCAAACCCCAACAATGAGCTTGAGCTGCCGGTGAAGGAAAACATCGTGAGGAAACCATAGCGAGGTGGTACTTTCTAGTACTCGGCTGGCTAGCTACCACCCTCAAGTTGAAAATCTGCCGTCAAGCATCTAACGGTGTGTCCCGGCAGCCTCACTTGAGAGCCAGTTCCATTTCAGGCTAGGTGGGTTTACCATCTTCGACCACACCGTCACTTAACATCAAATGAGCTGTGGTCAAAATCTACCCTATCAGCCATAAAAAAAATCTAACAAACCATTTTGGTAAATTTTATTCTATTGATTACTAGCGAAACCTAAGATTTACCAATTGTTCCGTAGTTTTAGAGTACCACTTAACTTTCACGAACCTACTTACTTCTTAACAAAGTATTTCCTCTGTCGTGGTAATTTTACATCCCTGCGTGATCAGCTCTGATTAGAATGTATTGCCGCACTTCTATTTCCATAATAATGTCATCGACTTATTTGGGAAATTGTGCGAGCGCATCACGTCGCGCCGAGCTCGCATAATACAACGAGACGAGCCAAATCGCTCCTTTGTGAAGTTTGAGCGGGGCTTAGGGGTGAATTTGCATTCTTATCATTCCATAAACGCAAGCCATGTGCCAGTCACACGCGCACAAAAATGGTTTTGTACCACCATAAAACAATATTATGTTAAACGAAAAAATAAATACTTTTTAATCGACTTGAAAAAAGGAGAACGTTCCCAGTTCGGTTGTTTTATTTTTTGTTTATTACTTCAAGCTCCATCATTTATAAACCGAATTGAAAAGATAAACTTTCAAATTGGTTCCATCATAATTTCATGAGAATCGGTTCAGTAGTTTGATTTTTAGATTAAAATAACAAAAACCTAGTAGTGTTTGGGCTTAGGGGAAAAACAGTCTCCATTTTTTTATTGTTCGTTGTGTTATTTATGCTTGATTTTAAATTTAAATATGAAATTAAAGATTCAATGAATTGCGTTTGACTATTACTCCTTATTGTTTATAGTATTGTATTACTCCTTATGTAATGTGAAAAATATGGTCTACAATGGAGTGTGATTGCCTAGAAGAACATCAGAAACTGATCTTCAGCACCATTCTGGAGGTCCTGGGTTCGAACCTTAGTCTTCTTTAAGTTATGTGCGTAACGACATGACTTCAAATGGTGAAAGAAAAGATTGTGAAGAAACCTACATATCCAAGAGTTCTTATAGTATTATTGAAAAAACAGAACACAATATTAAATTTGTCACTAGAAAACAAATAGTTTTTTCTATATAAAGGACACCTTAAAAGAAATTCAGCAAGAACTGAAAAAAACTGGGCTGCGAACAACTACCTACTAAATAAACAAGAGTTAAACCTCAGGATTTCGACCATATCTGGCTGGTGCTAATTCTCAAATAGTAGTAAACAGTGGCGAGGAAGCGGCGAGCGATTATCGCCTCTAAGACCGTGTAGTAAGGAACTTGGTTGATAAATTTTGGATTGCAGGAATTCGCTGCAGCCAGCACATAAATACGCAGTCGGGCTATGAACTTGGAGGAATGGAGTGGAAAGCTTATATGTCGGTTTGACTTTAAAACGAGTCATAATTACTTTGACGTAGCGAAATAAAATAACCAAACAAATACTGTAGGTAGATAAAACTCTAAGTGAATAAGCAAAATTTTGGAAACTGTTTAAAAAAGTATTTTAAAGTAAAACAGTTCGAAGATGGTTAGTCATATTGTTATAAAAGGACACAAAAAATAATAACACGGGTTCGTATCATACAGTAAGCATTCCCACACAAACGAGTGTACCGTGCACACCACACACAGAATACATTCACTCACACATACATACGCAAACACATCAACAACAACAAGCATGCAAAAAGATTTTTATATCCTTCTTCAAATTCTTTTCTGTGATAAATTATTTTATCACATAAATAAATTATTAAATTATTATGATAAATTATTTTGTATCGGTTTCTTCAAAATATTTCATCTGTTGTTTCGTTTCTCTGGTCTCCACAACATGGGCCTTAAGTCTAGTGTAGGGCCGCCGCAATACAACACAATTGGTTAACTTAAAAAAAAAAAGAATTTATTATTATTTGGTTCGTTCTTTGGAAAATCATGGAAATAAACATTATTATTTTATATAGGCTAATCTTGTATAAATTAAAGTAACTTACCGTTTTGATTTTAACTGTTGACAAACCAGGTTTTTGACCACAGCTTACCTGTTAAGTAACAGTGTGGTCGAAGATAGTAAAACACACCTAGCCTGGAATGGAACTCGCTCTCAAGTGAAGCTAACGGTACACACCGTGAATTGCTTGGCGACAGATTTTCAACTTGAGGGTGGTAGCTAGGCAGCCGAGAAAATACCCTACCATTATGCTATGGCTTCCTCACGATGTTTTCACTTCACTGGCAGCTCAAGCTCATTGTTGGGGTTTGAACCCATGCCCTTCGGCGTGTGGACCGACCACTCTAACTACGGAGATATCATCGCTACAATATATTAATTATCTACCTTAAAAGAATCTCATACTATTGTTGTTGAATGGTTTGATGGCCCGACTCTTGAGCAGTAACGGACGGAGACAACAGCGACCTCGCGTAGATTTACAGTTTTGCTGACTGCAAATGAATTCGCGGCGAAAATATTATATTTAGCTGAGGAAAAACACTCGTTAAACCTGTGGAAAGAATCATATAATCCAATAGCAAACTGTAACAAATAATATAATTGAACTTAAGAATAAAATGTTAAATGAAGATTATAACAACCTACTTATTCTAATCAAGATAACTTACTCACAATAAAACAAGCGCTATGTAATTATACACCGTGTTTGAACATCAGCAATGTTGGGTTCAGTACTCGACTGTCGTTCCAAATAATAATAAAAAAATAGTTGGTTAATATTTGATCTAATTATCCTGAGCGATCACAAAAATACGGACACTCAAATCACGCGCACCGAAAATGACATGGTAGTCGCGTGCAGTCCCAGATTAGATAACAGTTACTAAGTAGTCTACGTATGGTAGTTATGTCTTGCGCTAGCTCGGTGCGTAAGGCTACGCGCTGTCCATACATTCTGGAGTCTTGGGAAAAACTTTAATCAAGGTTTTCTTAGTTTTTTTTTTTTGTATTTGTTTGGATTTTATTTCTTTATACGTTTCATATGACCACTAACTAACATATCTTTGAATATTACTAATGTTCAAACTGTCAGCCCGTATAGTGGTATATCTTTTTCGGAAAAGCACGGTTTTCAGTTTTTGGGTCACACGGGGTTACGCGATACAATAGAACTATACCTTAGTTCTATTGTATAGGTAATTATGGTTAAATTAAAAAATATTTCGTAGTAAAACATCATTTAATCAATACGAACAACAATAAACAAGTTAAACACACACATGTAACCATAATGTCGGTGTACAATAAAGTTACATTCTATTTTACGATCAGCATCATGTATGGATTAACTGATTTGTTTCTTGATGTCACGGTTGATTATTCTGCAAATAATCTATAGTATAAAGAGAAGAAAAAAGAAAGAAAGAAAGACGACCCACTACCATTCATCATGGATATTCCTTGGGTATACGTAACCAAATGTATTGAATCTACGTTACTCATCCGTACGGCCAAGGAATGGAACAAGCTTCCGGCTTCCTTGCTTCCTGAAGTATATAATCTGAATATTTTTTAAGTTAAGAATTAATAGGTATCGTTTAAATATCTATTCATCTTCGACCAAATTATCGCATACCATCTGGCGACATGATGGTCAAACACGGACTTAAACACGTTAAGAGAAATGTTCATAATGATAAACACAGTTACGTCTTTTAGGGTTAGTATTACCGTTCCGTGTAACCCTGAATATTTATCTAAGTTAGCATTTATTAATAATCTGCTGTTTTGTTTCAGGTACGACTCACCACTGCAACGAGGGCAAGTGACTTCATTAAACGGAATTTATGAGAAGGACATTTTCAGTGTGCGATCCCACTACCATGCGGCAGCGTGCCCAACGTGCTGCCGCACATTACATTGTCACATTAGATGGCAATGCATAACATTAGGTTGACCCAAATAAATGACACCATGTAGGTCACGCGTTGCGTCACCCAGGCGCACGGATTTTTTTTAAGAGATGTTAAAGTTGATGACATCAAACGTTTTTACCAACTTTGCAACTTTTAATTAAAGCTAAACAACTGCCGTTGCCCCCGAGGTATTATTACGTTACTTAATTAAAGATTTTTCATTTGTTTTTGTTTAGAGTCCTCTCTCGGCTGAGTTGAAAAGTTTTGAAAGCGAATTTTAAATAGAATTCGACGACTGCATAAGAATTAAAAACACACATAAAGCTGAGATCCCGCTTTATTATTTTGAATATAAAATGAGTATTCCTATTCGTTTCCAAAAAAGAATTTAATAATATTATGTTATTGTTTAAAGTCGCTCAACGAGCTATGGAAAGGGCTATGCTCGGTGTTTCTCTAAGAGATTGTATTCGAAATGAAATATTTCGCCAGAGAACAAAAGTCACCGACAGGTCAGCGTATTAGCAAGTTGAGGTGGCAATGCGCTGGTCATATTTGCTGCAGAACCGACAACCGACGTGACAGCGAGTTTTTTTTGCGGATCGGCAAACGTAGTGTAAGACGCCCTGAGACTAGATGGAGTGACGATATACGTAAGACAGCTGGCATTAGCTGGAAGCGAAAAGCCGATGATCAAGCTGAGTGGTGTGTCCTGGGAGAGACATATTTCCAGCAGTTGTTGTCAGTCAGTCCAAGGTTGTTGATGTTGGTGATGATGATTGTTTCCATAACTCCATATATATAACTATTTATAACTTCACTTGTATTGATATTTGTATATTAACATGAAACTGGCAAATGCACAATGTACAAAGACGTAACACACTCAGGCGAAAAAAAAAATTTCGCTCCGGTCGGTAAAAAATACATTCATGAGTACTTTATAGTACGCGGTATCATTCACAATCCTATGGGATCAATTTAGCCGGGACAGCAAACAAAATGTTTGCATGTTACAAAAATGTTTATAAATGGATCTCTTTTCTAGATTTTATCCAAAAATCCGGTTCGAAATTCAGTGTAAACATAAATTGTGTTATTTTACAAATTTACGAGTTCATATGCTTTCACGACTATGGCCAAAAGGAAAAATTAACTAAAGTTTTTTTATTTTTTTTATTTTTTTAATCTAAATTTTATTTTGGAGCTTGTCGCTTAGCGACTATGCCAGCTCCATTGTGTACATTCCTTATATTCTATTCAACGATATCACACAGCAGTTTAAACAGTGTACGTGCCGCTTCACTCAGCGGAGCGGACAGTACCATTTGGATCACGCCGACTTCGAGGAAATTGTAACCATACTGAGTGAACATGATAGATCTGACACATTGCGTTCGCGGACACTCCACTAGGACGCCTATAATATTCATCCGATTTTGATTATTGAGGTGTCCATCGATGAGTCTAGGTGACTTCAGTTTATTTTTCTTCCTTTAATTTTAGTTTTTCAGTAGATTTTAGAATTATTTTTCTTATGCGTGCTACACTACTTCATGGAAGATATTTCGAAATCTAGAACTAAACGGTTCGATTTTATTTTAATCGTACCAACCGCTAAACCATGTGTTCTCGATAGACACAATCTGGGTGCCAAGTCGTGAGTTAATCGGTTTCTTCTTGGCAAACGCGCTCCATCGTAGACCGCATCTTAGCGTAACGTGTGGCGAGATGGCGGTAAATAGCCTATCTTTGTATGAATATAACTTCTGTACTAATGTATGTCACTGAACTCTTCGTAAATGGCTGGACCGATTTGATGAATTTTTTTGTGTGTGTTTGTGTGAATTCCTGGATAGTTTAGATTCACAAATAAATGGTGGAGCTGCAATCGGGCGGGACAAAGTCTGCCGGGCCCGCTAGTTTGAAAAAAAGTATAAATAAATACAGTACACGTTGAATGGTATGTATTCTACCAGTTACCTGGTTCCCATAATGCAAGCTGTGCTTAGTTTGGGGCTAGATGGCGCTGTGTGAAATGTCCTGTGATATGTCTGAAGACTTCTAACATGGCCCAAAATTTGTAGTGGAAACACCGAACCACACACGAGGTTGATAATTGTGTGTTAGTTTGATCTTCGTTTTAGTAAATTTATCGTTTAATTATATTTTAGACAGGTTCATAATGAACACTACCCGATGGGCATTTTAATCAGATACTAATATATAATTAACCAATAAAACCAGTACATTAGTCCCGATTGTTTCGCCTGAAAGGCTTTTGTAGCTTTATATGTATTTTAATATATGTAGTATTTATACATGCTCTAACATTATCTATGAAAAAGGCAAAAAAATTGCGTTTGTTGTATGGGAGCCCCCCTTAAATATATATTTTATTTTGTTTTTAATATTTGTTGTTATAGCGGCAACAGAAATACATAAAAATTTGTGAAAATTTCAACTGTCTAGCTAGCGGTTCTTGATATACAGCCTGGCGACAGACAGACGGACGCACAGACAGACAGCGAAGTCTTAATAATAGGGTCCCGTTTTTACCCTTTGGGTACGGAACCCAACTAAGTATATATCTTAGTATTCTGGTTCCAAAAGTACAAGCTTTGCTTAGTTTGGGGCTAGATGGCGCTGTGCAAATTGTTATACGATATTTATTTATTTGCTCGTTACATGCGTTTTTCATCGCCAGCGGAAATATCGCAAATTCAAACGAAACAGCGCCGATCATTCTGTTTTGTCTTTTATTCAGAGCGGCATGAATATGCAATGAACAACGTAATAGAACATTGCAACAAAGATCCCCGAGCATCGAGCTAGGCACAAAGCCTGCTTACATTTATCTCGATCTGTTTTTTACTAAAAAATTATGAGACTAACGAGACGCTCTCCTGATGGTAAGAGATAACGCTTGTCCATGAACATTGCAGCGATACACAGAACTTTGAATGACAAAACAAAGTCCAGGGTTCGCTGCTTTGGCGTTTGTGAATTTCGATGGTTAGTCGCAGTAATTGCAATTTTCTCAAATCAATTTGAAAGACAATACTGTTTATGAACTACTGCTTGGCGTATACTGCGGTGGTACCTACCTAGACGACCTCATTCTAAGGAGATTTACCGCCAAGTAAAAATGGTGTAAATTGATTCCTTGTTACTGTTTTAAACTGCTATTCACCATAAAGATATCTACAATACAATAACTGTTTATTGACACCACAATAAGTAAGTATATTTAAATAGGATCAAAAGATGTTCATATCGCTAAGAGTGATCCATAAACAACCCTCGGATAGATAAATAGCATCTTAGACAATTCAAACGCGGGCCTGCGGGCGCGGGCTGGTCGTGGGTTCAAACTCCAACAATGAGCGTGAGTTGCCGGTGAGTAAAATATCGTGAGAAAACTATAGCATGGTGGTAGAGTACTTTCTAGTACTCTGCTAGCTACCACCCTCAAGTTGAAAATCTGCCGCCAAGCAACTAACTGTGTGTTCTAGCAGCCTCACTTGGGAGTCAGTTCGATTCCAAGCTAGGTATGTTTACCATCTTCGACCACGCCCTCACTTAACACCAGGTGATCTGTGGTCAAACACCTAGCCTGCCAGAAAAAAATTGGCAAAATTGACAAAAAGTATACGAAAATAGAACACATTAACATCATGGTCAGTTAGATCAGTGGTGAGAGCTGATATCTCAATAAAATCTAGGTAAATATCACGGAAATAATCTAGACTTAGTTATTGTAGCTTATATTAGTTTCATTTATTAATGTAACTACCCAAATTTAGATAATTATTGAAAAAAAAACAGCTAAAATCCGTTTTGAAAAGATGTAGTAGAGACCCGTAATAACATATCCGGAAAATATTTTCAAAGATTCGTAAAGCCAAATCATGACACTCCGAAGATTCATTATGCCGAATCAACTTACACTGAAAGCATTTTGAACTAAATTAAATGAATCTTTAATTTTCAAACTTTGCTTTCGTTAAATAAAAAAACAACAAATGCAACTTTTTCCGTGTATTTGAATAACGTTTCATATTATAAAGAAAACAGGAAATAAGCCAAGTTTTATTGACTCGAAACCGTGAATTCCGACACAAAGTTTTGTAGGAAGTGATCGTGGTTCGAACAAACGCTTTTCTCGTGGATTACGTTTACTTTTGTTGGGTTTTATTAAGTTAGCCAGGGTTGCCTGACGGATGGAAAACGTGAAACGTAATTATGTACGTAAATTAACATGATACACGCGTCAAACGTAAAGCGTTATATACTGGGTGACGCACAACGGTATTAAGAAGCCGAATTCTCTCTGCTCATAAATAAATATTGTTGGACGTTTTAAACAGCGCCATCTAGTTACAAATTAAGTAAAGCTCATGAAGCAGAGCTATCGCATGAGCTAGCAGGGCAATTTTAATTCTAACAAGATAAATTAAGATATTTAAAAAAAAATAGTGCCCATTAAAAGTATTTTTTTTAAATATATGTAGTTTGTATCACTCAGGATGGTGTAAGACTCTAACGATCCCCAAAAAGTTAAAAGTTAATGTAATAAAGATACTCACATACATAAATACATGAACACTGAAAAATATAACACTCCTTTGGCAGTAGTGTGCATCAAGTGTTTCGATAGTCACTTTATACTCTAAAATATTCACATCATCAGCCATAAGACGTCCACAGCTGGACATCGGCCTCCTCCTGGGGGGGTTCAAACCAAATCAAAATCAAAAAGTCATTTATTCAGTTTAGGCCCTGGTAAGGCACTTATGAACGTTAAGTTACATGTTTGAATCTACCACCGGCTCGTAATTACACTTTAACTGAGAAGACTCCGGCAAGAAACTCAGGAAGGCATTTTTTTTGTGGATCTTTCTTTTCATATTAGGTTACAATTTACAGTTATAAATATGTTATAATTATGCTTACTACAATTGTCACTTAGCCAGGGGGATGCAAGTGCAGAGAGGTTTTGCCAATACTCGCCACGCTTGGCAAGCGGGTTGGCGAGCGCAGTTAGGTGTAATTGTTCAAGGAAGACGCTGCTGCCCATCTTCCGGATTACATCCCTTAGCCGACTCTTACGGCAACCACGGGTAGAGAGGGTGGGGCACTATTCTTACGCCGGCACCACAATGGCTAAAATATTACACTCAGATAATTTTTCGTAAAAATAAATAAACAACAATGAATATCCGAAGATATTCCAAACAGCGTTCCATCTAGTCCCAAACTGAGCAAATCTTGTGCAATAGGAACAAGAGAAGTGATAAAAACATATGTATGTAGATTTTAGGTATATACAAACATTTTTTTGTTGTAAATAAATACTTATAATACATAAGAATACATACGTATAAACATTTTATGTTGGTCACACAAATGTTGGTCCTGAGTAGGACTCGAACCCACCCCCCGCAACTCAGGAATCAGAATTATTATCAAATCAGCCAACAGGGCAGTAAAAAAATGTATGGCAAGATCTTAAATAGATTATTATGAATAAAATATTAACATGGCGTCTAATTTATGTCTGACAACATCGGGTCATAACAGATCATAATTGCGAGCTACAACTAATCTCCGTATTAATTACCTTAATACCCAATAATTATTAATGATTAGTCGCACAAATCAATGTAACATTTATTATCGGCTTGTAATTATTCGTATCACCACAACTATAACTTAATATAGATTCATATTTAACATCTTATATTTTAAACTGATTACTTACGAGATATTCTGCCGCCAGGCTGTAGTGTGCAAACATTACGGTGTTTCGGTTTGAAGGGTTGGCTGCAGCTAGCGAAATTACACAACTGTCGAGACTAACCATCGAAAGGCACGCCAATGCAGCGATGCCTTGTACCGCTGTAATGGTCATAGACATGCGTTATCTCTTACTATCAGGAGAGCGTCTGGTTCGTCTCATGACGTTTACATAAAATGATTAAAAATAATCGAGCGCAATGCGATATATATATTAAAAAAACGATGTCATTGTAATGGGCATTCATTGACGCTTCAGTAGCATAGTCTGGATTCCAAATTAGAGGTCTTGAGTTCAAATCCCAAGGCACGTTTCTGTCTTTCCTAAATTATGTGCGTATTGCCGATAACTTCAAACGGTGAAGGAAAACATCGTGAGAAAATCTACATATCTAAGAGTTCTTAAAAAAAGTTTTCGAAGAAGAGTGTAGTCTGCCAAGTCGCACTTGGCCAGCGTGGCGAATTAAGGCCTTATCCTTCTCACAAGAAGAAAGAAAAAAAAAACATTTATTTGATTTCTCATAAGAAAGAAAAGAAACATTTATTCAACTCTACACAAACAGATAATTTAAAATAACCATTCAAAGAATACAAAATTCTAAATAAATAAATTGGGCCCATCTCAGCATGACTGCTGATTGTCATTGGCCATTACCGTTGTCTATGGTAATCGATAGTCAAACCGGATCTAGTATTATGACAATCGGAATATGTCATGAAACTATTAAAATAAAAAAGATTGGTTTCGTTGAAGTAAAACACCGTGACGGTCACTATGGCTCATATGCTAAAGAAATTAAATGGGTTTATGTGAATTCGCTAACCTGCAGGCAGTTAGCCGAGGCAGTACTATAAGATATCGCTCAATGATTTATAAAACATTTTCTATCAATTGTTTTGATGTGAAACATCTATTGGCGCACCTCGGCAGTAGAACCGACTCGTATGCCGTGACGGCAAACAGCGTGACACTCTCTGGTGCTATCATGCCCCCTCATCATTCACGTCATTTCTCTCGATACCTTTGTCTGTGCGCGCGCGTCTACTATACTTCATTGCTTCTCTGTGTGAACTGCGTACTGTTTAAATGTTTAACATCTGCCAGACGTTCCGTGATCGCTAACTTTTTAATAAAATATCTTGTCTATCTAGTTTCATGGTTGACGTTTAAAAGACTCAAACGATACGATTTAATCCCATTTCCATCATGCGAACCGCTAAACAGCAGAATACGTTGCCTAAGTGGGTGTGCCCGTTGAATGCAATCTGAGTGTCTTCAATTCGAGAGTCAATCGGTATCTTCTAGACAAGAGTGCTCCATTGTAAATCGCATCTTCACTTAAAATCAGGTAACATAGCGGCCAAACGCAAACATATTTATTATTTAAGAAATCACATACGTACCTTCAATGCCAACCTATAACGCTCCGATTGCCGACGTCACACCTGACAAGTATAAATTTGGACTTAAAGCAAAATTTTCATACCAAAAAAACCATAAATGAAAACTCTCGATTAAAATTAAGAAAAACAAAGTCGTCGGTCAGTCAACACGACGTTAAAGTTTCAATTAAACTGTTTAAAACGGTATGAGCCGCGCTTTGCTCAAAATATTAATTTTAATTAATCCCTCAAAAGCAGAGCTTGAAAGGTTTCTCAGATGAACATGTCCAAATAAACAATGGTCCTATTGTACATTTGTTTTATTTTATATTTTTGGGTTCCGTGCCCAATTCTCACTAAATATTATTGTATAGACGTAAAACTCTGCGAACTCCTTACTAACCCAATCAAAGTTAATCGATCATACTTTTCAATGCTAGTACTATTTTTAAACGTTTTCGTTGTAGATGACTGGTTAACTTCTCACATGATATGTATTATAAAACATTACGAATTTCTTCAAAAATATTTTTTATTTTATTTATTTAAACGCTCCACATCGGTTGTGACTTTTGTCAACTTTGAATTACAAATTTTTATACATTACAGAAACGTCTAGTTCGAAACAAAGTATAATAGATTATGTTTATCGCCGGGACTTAATCGGGCATAAAATAGTATAAATTGGTTTTATTTATTTAACTCGATATTTCGGCCAAGTTACTATAGACGTCTCAAACTGATTTTTTTAAATTAAATTTTAAGCCTTTTTTCTATTTTTGACAGATTTTCGTACTGTCGACAGAATAGTCGTTTGACTAATAGCTCACTTGATTTTAATCGGCGGTGTGGACAGATGGTAAACACGCCTAGCTTGAAATGGGAACTGATTCTTAAATGAAGTTGGCTTGTCTGTAAGTTTTCTAAAGGATACACTTTGGAGAGTGCTCTTCAGAACTGAATGATCTAATTCCTCATATAATATGTAGGTGATACAGAACCCTTTCTACTAGAGTCGATTCGCGCTTGACTGGGTTTTCTATAAACGAGGTACGAATATTGTTTTGTGATTGAAATGTCAGAGCTTCATAACGTTGTTCCATTTTGTGTTTTCTGTGTTACTGCCTTTAGAGATTGAATAGTAGTCATTTTATAAAAACAAAAGGCTTCATCACCAGACCCTGTTCATCAAAGTGAAACAAAAATTGGTGATGTAAAAAAAAACGATACGTAAATAGATATAAATATATGTAAAGAGTTTCTATATATATATATATATATATCTCTTTATTGTGCACACCAGAAATAGAAAAAAACGTACAGAAAACAATCTTATGAAGTAGTGCCACAAGTGGTAGGTTTATCGCTAAAAGCGATCTCTTCCAGGCAATCAAGAATTGATAACATGTTAGTGATATAATACTGTTGGTTATGATTAAATGATTATTAGACATTTTATTAAGTAGTATTTCTCCTTTATCGAGTTAAAAACATTATACTCGTAAAACTACATATGTACGTCCGCGCCAATAAACTGTACTGTTACTTCCCCGATTAGCCGGATAAAGTCTATAAATCAAAATCCCAGAACTACCCATCACGCTGGCGCGGCTATTTTTCATCCCCGCCCAACTATTTCCATATCACAATACATACGATGGCTTAGTAACTTTGGAACAGTTCAAAAACTACAATCGTTTCCCAGGAACTCATTAGTTTGAGGAAAAGAGTTCCCAACTCTGTTCATTATAGGGAAGCTTATCGGACTGTCGAACTTGAGCGATTTGCGACGTGATAACTATAGGAACTGACTTAGGCATATTTTTGTTTTATTAATACGGGATTACTCACATTTAATTAAGTATAATAATCTAACTATATTACTATGGAAACTGACGTGGTTTTGACACATTTTTGTTATACTTATGTGGGATTACTCACGTTTAATTTTATCTGAAACTGAAAAAATCTGACTATAGTTTCGTTTACATTTGGTGTCATTTATCAAAACGTAAAACTTGTTATATATTGAACTTGAGTAATCTAGTATCAAAGACCAAGGTGGTTGCTTTTCATCCCGTGTTTTTATTTTATTAATTTAACTCCTTTACAGACTCCTTTAATGTGATTGCTTAAAAACGAGTTTTTTTTTAATTCTTATAAGTTTGCGTTTGACCACGCCTTGCCTAATATTCTGAGGTTCATTTATTTCAGGATTACCAGGGTGTTTATTTACATATTTTTAATCACCAGGGGTCTTGCTTTCTAATCTAAGGTAATATAAACTTTACATCATAATAAAGCTGTATCTACTCCCATACAAGTCTTTTGCAAAAGCCATACGATGCAGAAGACTTGTGCATACTTTCTAACTTAATCAATATCTTCCCGTACATAATTTAATAGTTGAAAACTGGAAAGTTGAGCAGGCTGGTAAGGAATTTCCGCCGAGTGGAGTCTCCTGGTGCACTGCATGTGATCGCTGCCTCGGTTCATTGGTAGCGTTTTTCCGCTCATAAAACTTTATCCTATTAGGAACAGGTATGAACGCCTTGAGCTTCCGGGTAGCCGCGCTGTGACGAGCGGAGCGGGAACGCTTGCCTAATAGCGGGTTAATGTATTTTGTTAGAGTTGCAATAACACTACTACATTGTTAGCTCAGCAATGGTGTAATAACGTAAAACGTAACCATACGATAATTGGGTACTTAAAACCATTACTGTATTTTTGATATGGCAACATACATGTATTCAACATAAAAAAAAAGATTAAAAAACAATGGATTTAAACACGTACATGCTACACCCTAAATATTTAGATATTAGTATTGCAGCAAAACACATGCCCTTCGTGCGAACTTCATGATCGACATTCTAAAAACTCGAATTAATCAATTCCGCTATCACTGTGCGAAGCGCTAAACAGTGGAATTCACTGCCTGAGTAATTTTTCCCCGATGTGTGTAATTTTTGTGTCTTCAAGTCAAGAGTGAATTTGATATCTTTTAGACACGGGTGCTCTTAAACCGCATTATCACCTAACATCAGGAGATCAGGCGCAAGCCTATTTGTTATAAAAAAAAGAACGATAAGAAAGTATCAAAGTAGGTAATATATATGTATATGTTAGTAATATCAGAGAGAGATTTTATTTCTTTTTTTATATAGTATCTCCGTACTAGTCTCTGTAAATATCAGCTGCCAGAAGCAAATTAACGGGCTAGTTTAATATTTTGAATTATTTCTAATTCTGCGGTTGTCACAATGGCTGCACCTCGAAGCGCTTAGAGGGCGACAAGACTTGCTCTAATTAAAAATACCTACGAAGGAAGTAGCGGGTTCATTTATAGCACCTCCATTAATTGAACCGGAATAAAGCCTTCAGATGCTGCGATAGTTCGAACTTTACAAACTCTAAGAAGCGGGAAATGGGGAAGGCAGATGGCTCGAGCACCTTAGCCTATCTCGATCACTTTCACTCTTATGACTTACTTAATGAGATATAGTGTCAGCAAATTATACAAGCGATTTTTTTGCGATCAGTAGAATAAATAACGTATCAAATCACAAATGTAGTATATCTACGTCTATATAATAAAAAAAAAACAACGAGGCCAAAAATTTTTTTTTAATAATTTTGTCTGTTTCTCCGTTTGTCTTTGCGTTTGTACACGCGAATGTCAGAAACGGCTTAACCGATTTGAATGTGGTTTTCGCTAGTGTATTATGACAAGCTTCCCGTAACATTATTTATTTTATTTCAATCGGTTCACAAACTAAAAAGTTCAAGTCAATTGAAATTATACGCGCTATTCTAAAAACGCACTTCGGTCAATTTAGCTGAAACATTATTCAGCTCTTGCTGGAATATCACGACGGAGTCGCGGGCACAGCTAGTAATAAATATTTAGTAGCTACTGCATCAACGTTGTAAATTTTTTTTTTTACGGTATCGTTCTATAATCCACTTAAAATCAACTCCACAGAAATCGCCGCCTTTGCTATTAATACCTCAAAACGGCAACACTGTTCACTGTACGTAGTTTACGAAACAAAGAGACAAAATAATCTATCGCCGATGGCGCTCCGTTTGTGAACTATTGTGGCAACACAATAGGCGCGGATTGGCTAGGTCTCCTGAATTTGTCATGTAGCGAGATAGGACACCCTTGTATTGAAGGTTCTATATTTTGTTGCCTGAACCGTGAGAAACATTTTTAGCGACGAAAATAAAAATAAATATGATGTTCTTCTGATGATACGATTTTGCATTTTGCAAAATATTGTGTGTAGTTTTTTTTGTTTTACTCACGCGGGATCAATCACGTTTAATCAATATATAAATTAAAAAATCAATAAATTATATCGGATACTCCGACTATTGTTTCAGCCACATTCGGTGGCCTTTTTCATGGAGACAAAGCTGAATACAACGCGCGTGCGGCCTCGTCTTGCTTCGCACTACGGGCCGCTGTTCGCCTCGCACGTAAAGACAGCGTTTGGTGCGCGGACGCGGGGATGGAAGCGAGTAGAGTGCCGAGATACGCTGGTGTGGTCTGAAGCCCTTCCTCACCGGAGTCCTCCTCTATGGTGTCAGAAACATTCCAGCTTACAGAGCTCACTGCGACGTCTTTAGATCCACGAGCACTATGAAGACAAGTTCTCCAATTCGCTATATTTACTAAGAAAATCATTTCAAATCCCTCCCTCATATTCCTTTAAAAACAACACTCGAGTACGTGGTCGCATCGTTGAGCGATTTAATTAACTCTTCAACGAGGCGCGAAGACAGTGCCGCTTAATCTGTGGCAAAGTCGGTTAAGGAAGGGAAGTGGTGCTTTGTGATGTAATTCTATAAAATAACAGAGACGGCTTATTCCTACTAGTGTCTAGTATTGATTTTCTAGCAGTCTACCACTTTAAGGAGGTACATTGCTTGCTAGCAAGCTCTTTAGAGCATGTAATTATACAACTCGATAGCTAAAAGATCAAAGAATTCGTTTCGTCGAGTGAAGTCTTGAAACATGCATATCCGATTAGTGTTCAAAAATGTACACATGTTCACATTAAAGCGGCCGTGTCCACAACACAGCCACAACCCGTTTTTTTTACCAGGAATTTATATTACCACACAATATAAAATTAGCTTTCGTATGATTATTTTGTGTTTAAAGAAAATCGCAATGATAATGCAAATTCTGTGTTTATTTGCAAGGCCTATGTATTACAATCCAAAAAAATATTTTTTGTAGCGATGATAGCTGAGTGGTTAGCGCGGTCGGTTCGCATGCCGAAGGGCGTGGGTTCAAACTCCAACAATGAGCTTGAGCTGTCGGTGAAGGAAAACATCGTGAGGAAACCATAGCATGGTGGTAGGGTACTTTCTAGTACTCGGCTGGCTAGCTACCACCCTCAAGTTGAAAATCTGCCGCCAAGCATCTAACGGTGTGTTCCGGCAGCCTCACTTGAGAGCCAGTTCCATTCCAGGCTAGGTGTGCTTTACCATCTTCGACCACACCATCGCTTAATATCAGGTGATTTGGATTTCAAAAAAGTAGCCTGTCAGACATTAAAAAAAAAAATATTTAAAAAATAGTGTCAATGTTACTACAATCTTCGACAAATACCACGTTATACCACTTTACCTCATGCGTTTCATTCGGCACTTTATGAATAAAACGCAACTATTTTTATACATAAACAAAACGAAAAAAAAACAAGTTTTGATAAATTATGTAATGCGGCGACATTATTTTTCTGAGATAAACTGCATATTTTTCAATTGGCTACAAACAAAATCCCATTTATCTTTTATTTTTTACCAAACTGTATCTGTCATAAGATATAAACCATTGACTGAGTTATATGTAGATATACTCGTATATAACACTGGTGCAGTAAATGTGCTCTCTGATAAGAAAATTTTGCCGTGTCACTGGCCATTAATCGTTAGACGAGAGGATAAATCTCCCGCCAAAACACCGTCCCAAATTTGAATACTGCGTCGATTTATTGCTTTTTTTTTTTTTTTTTTCCCTTGGATTTGGCATCATGCTTCCACATTTGCCAGATTTATTGCTTAGTACTGGCCAGTAGCAACAATTGCTATAATTTTTATAGTCTGGCTTAGCACAATTTGTGCATTCAATCACTTTTATTAAAATGTGTCTTGTTGGGAAAGGCATAACTACACAGTAGTATTTTTTTTTTTAAATTTGACATATTTGTTTTTAATTTTTTTTTGACATTTATTTTTATTGTTACTTTAAATTGTGCCGAAATGTGAATAATTTGCATGATGAAAGGTAATTTATGGCGGTCTTTGTTTGTTTGAATTGTACTGTATCCAGAGCGCAAATAAATGAATTATGATTATGAATAACTTTATTATTTACTAAATAAATTTCATTATGCTCTCTGGATCTGAATGATAGTTATTCGTGTCGTAGTTTTATCCATCATAGTGGGGAGTTGTGTAAAGCGATATTTTTTTTTTTGCTGACAGGCTAGTTGTTTGGATCACAACTCACTTGATGTAAAGTGACGGTGTGGTCGAAGATGGTAAAGCACACCTAGCCTGGAATAGAACTGGCTCTCAAGTGAGGCTACCGGAACACACCGTTAGATGCTTGGCGGCAGATTTTCAAATTGAGGGTGGTAGCTAGCCAGCCGAATACTAGAAAGTACCCTACCACCACGCTATGGTTTCCTCATGATGTTTTTCCTTCACCGATAGCTCAAGCTCATTGTTGCTGTTTGTACCCAACTGTGCTGTTTGGTCGGCATGCGAACCGACCGCGCTAACCACTGAGCTATCATCGCTACAAAAATATGTTCACACAAAAGAAATTTAAAGCCTCAAAACTGTTAAAATGCAGCAGGCGTCAAGCAGATCCCTGAAACAATACAAAGGTAGTAAAAGCTCGTACAATAATAATAGAAGTGAACTGATTCCCGTCGGGCTGCACAGCAGACTCGTTGCTTCCGCATAATTTAATTTGAGGATTGCAGCTTACTGAAATTTAATCTCGACGAGTTCTGTAGTAGGGTTGCCAACCTTGTTCTTTGTCAGTTATTATTATAGAGAGTTAAAATATGATATTAAACTGTAACATTTTCTTAAATTCGGAACTTAAAACTCGAGGGAAGTAGTTTTACCAATACTCGCCACGCGGCAAGCGGGTTGGCGAGCGCAGTAAGTGTGGTTGTTCAAGGAAGACGCTGCTGCCCATCTTCCGGATTACATCCCTTAGCCGACTCTTACTGCAACCACGGGTAGAGAGGGTGGGGATTCTTACGCCGGCACCACCACGGTATTTATTGTTGTTATTGCCATATTCTGACCAAATTATGACAAAAAAGTTAAATACTTTTTCTTTTGTTGTTTAATTTGGATGCGTAAGTCTTTTCATAGTGTAACAGATATTTCAACGAGTTAGTTTACTTTTTGATGTGAAACATTTATTAGCGCGCCTTGGTAGTAAAACCGATTCGTATATCGTGACGGCAAACGGCCTGACGCTCGCTCATCTGCCGGGTGTCCTGTCACGGCCAACTTTTTTTTAAGCTAAGGTTAACTGTTTTAATAAATTCATTGTAAATTATTTTTCAAAATACTATTAGTTCTGATCTGGCTGTATGGTAGTATTACAGTCCTCATAAAGTACTTATAACATGTTTTTATAAAATTAAACTAATTCAAAACTAAGGTGACAACCCTACCGTGTAAGTGTTACGCCTACTCACGCCGTTGTTTCGACGTGCAAATAATGTTTAATTTCGGGGGCTAATGATTCTAATATTATTTACTACAACGGGAGTCTGGCAGAAATTATTAATTCGTATTTTATTGTGGGAACGGTCTGAGATTTCAAATCCTTACAGTTCTCTACTTAACAGGTGGTAAAGACTAACAATTTTCCATATATATAAAATAAAATAAATAAAAAATAAATATCTACTTAACTCGCAAACTATAAACTAAGGGTCTATAAATATAGTTCAAAATGAACTAAAAATAAATGCTCACGCCGCTCGCGCTTATGTTCCTTATGCATTTTGTGTTCTCGTTATACAAAATTTTATCTACGTTAATACCTAGTTAAAGAAGCCACATTACAGGGCTGTTGAGACTAACCATCGAAAGTCTCAAAGTAATGAGCGCCAAAGTAGCGATGCCCTGGACTTTGTTTTGTTACTTAAAATTATGTGTATCGCTGCAATGGTCATGGATAGGCGTTATCTCTTACCATCAGGAGAACTTCTCATACGTCTCCTAACTTTCACATTTAAAAAAAGTTTAACTAATACTGATATCCGTATATACTGCGAAATGACAAATTGCGAAAATAAATTTCTATGTTAACTGAAACCTGGTTAAAACACAACATCCACTAGCATACTTTTAGTAAGGCCCAGCACTTTTCTATGGACAACCATTTGTACCATTGTAAATACTCGCTATGCTTAAAGATATACAATATACCCTATAGTTTTTGGCGGGAACGCGGAAAGAGTCGGCGACACGACATGTATTTTTTTCCAGAAATAGTGTTTTTTCAAGTGTTTATGTATAAAAATAATGGTGTATTATTCATAAAGTGCCGAATTAAGAGCGCGAGTGTGGGAAAGTGATGTAATGTGGTAAAACATGACTTTCCGTGTTGCTACCAAAACTTCATCGAAGCTTATAATAAATTCGCCACTACTATACTAAGGCATGACTAGATTTAACTGGCACGGACTGAACTTGACTGGACTTTGAGTACAGATGTTCAGAGAGTACGATGCCAAGAAGAAAGAGAAAAAAATACCCTATTCAGTTATTTCTCGACATAACTTTTCGTTTAATGTAAAAGTCAACCCTCGTTTCTTTTTAAAAATATGATTCCAAAGTCAATAAGAAATTAGAACAGTTACTTATTTAGAAATAAATTAAAGGCTACACAGAATTGATGATTTGATTTAATGACCAATTTTTAATGATATTTACCAATTATCTATTTTTATTATTTCTGTACGACATGCGTATTTTGTTTTATTTTTTACTTTAATTTTGGCATTTAATTTAAATTTTGACATTTGCTTTTAATTTTGACGTATAATTTAATTTTGACAATTTTTTTTAATTTAAAACAACTTTTGAAATGTCGCTTTGTGCGCCTAACCGGCACTACAAGTCAGCCGCATAAAAATGACTATTGGAACATCTTTTATGCATAATGCACATGTTGTATAAAATTTCTCGTGTTATGTTCAAATAAATTGTCATTCTCTTCGTAAACTTTGAACCAAAATATACTCCTTTACTTACTATTTCTCCATCAATCAGAACTGTGCAACTTCTCAAACTTTCTTCTCTTTGAAAAACTGTTAGTTTCGCCTTGCTTAGATTCACTTTTTATCATCATTTTCTAGACATCTAATAATAATATAATTAGTTAATCTCAATAGCAGTTACGAAACTCGAAGCAAAAGAGACACGACATTTCTGTACGGCACGTCTGCACGACTAGACGGATTCCTGCTATAAAGTGCTTTACTTTGATCAGACTTCGAAACTAAATGCATTGTTGCTCGCGGTACAGATGAAACTAAATACAGAAATACTTAGGCAGCTATAGAACTTAGTGGTTTTGCAGTGGTATGGAATGCACTACTAGTTTTGTCGCGCGGCAGGTACGTTTTGATTCCATTTTTATTGTGCGAAACGCTAAACTGTGGAATACGCCGCCCAAATAAAATACATAATAGATAATTTATTACAAGTATCTTAGACTGATATTCTCTAATTATAAAAACAAAATTAATAATACATAATATCATATGTCATACAAATTACAAAAGAATAGAAAGGCGACAGAATAGTAGGTGATATATAGAATAGGTGATCCTCGATGGGTACACGAAAATTAATTTTGCATATTGTTACAGTATCTTTTAGTCCTCATATTAAGAAAAGATTCAAATATAAATTAATTTTATATTAATTGTATAAAAGTATAACACGCAATAAGCGCCGGTTTTGACATAAAGATATTTCTTTCATTAAGTTTTTTTTCCTCTTCATGTTTGTTGTTTTAATGCCATAAATTAAGTGTTGTCTTTTGTCTTTTGTCTAAAAGTAGTCAGAAAACACGTTAAGTATAATACTTATGTATACATATATCTTAATGTAGAACTACAAGGCGGTCATACATTCTGGGTGCCTTCGAGCCGCAAGTGAATCGTTTGACACTTTGATTCCGTTCCGATGACAATGCATTTTTTTAGTAAGCATTACTTGATTCTAAACCAGGGTTGGACCCAGAGGAGGAAACTCCTCAACAGTCAGCAAAAAATAAATACACAAAAAATAGGTATACATATTTATCTAATTTTGATTGCCCGTTTCAATTTGCTTTACCTGACAGTACATATAAAAGCTTGTTATTAAAAATATGTTTTATAGTACAGCCACTTAAGTTTCAAATAGGTTAGGCTCGGAATGAGAGATAACGAGCAGGACCTTGTATAAACAATTTCAAATTACTTGTATAAATAATTTTAGCATTCTAAAACTTAGCTCAAAATTCTCATAAAATCTCGAGCCTGCGTCAAGCTATTTAAGGTAATAATTTAAGGGCAAATACATATCTCGGCTTCTATGGCTCCAATGATGTTGACATTTTTGCAAAAATTGTAGAGCATGCAATTTCTAACTTTAATCCCAAACTACTCTTTTTTGTTTCTACTTAAAATCTACTCTAAATACTTATAATAATAATATAATATTACGATATACAATAAGTATTTCACTTGATGAGTTTTTAATTACAGAAAGTAGGTAGTTTATTTATTTATTATATTGTATCGTGTCGCATCATATTGCATCGCATGGCATCTCATTGTATTACATTGTATTGTATTATTACATTACATTATGTTACATTACATTATGTTACATTACATTACTCAAAAACTAACAGTATAAATAAACCAAAACATTTTTGAGGGACGAAGTAAACTGAAATAATTACGTATAATATGTAAATAACATTAGCCAAAATATGAAACACAAATTTGAAGTAAGTAAATATTATTAAATGAATATATTATATAAGTATATGTAAAACTTAAGACACGGAGACGAGTTTTTATGAGACTTTTGAGTCAACTTTTAGAATGCCAAAATAAAGGTTTATACAAGCTTCTAGATTTATCTCTCATTCCAAGATGAAATCCCTAATATGACTGGACTATTAATTTATTTTATTATTTGAGTAGAAAACTCGGGAAAGCGTGAAGGTTTCCCCATAATTGTATGCAAGTCCTGTACGGGGATTGAAATTTATTGCACCCCACTTGGTTAAGGTTTATGTTTCGTATCTTTTACTTTGGGGCCTAAATAAATATTTTATTACAACAAACGTAATATGCAGGCAGAGTTTTCAGGGAAAATACGGTTTTTTTATAGCAACACCGGAACATACCCGTTGTACTCGTATACCGGTACCTCTCACATTTTACCGCTTGAAAAAATAATTTCGTTTGCATATTTTTATTTGACGACTAAACGTAGAAGCATAAAACCTTTTATAACAATGCTTTGTGTACCCACTGTTATATGATTATGAGGCATCAATAAAAGCGGTCAATTCCGAGTCCCGTCTCGTATGGGTTCCGACCACAATTAATACAATATACAGGGTTCCAATCTGGAGATCCTGTCTAAATTATATGCTTATTGCCAATGACTTCATATGTTAAACAAAACCATAGTGAAGAACCTACATGTCAGTAAAAAAAAGTTCTTGAAGATATGTGAAGACTGCCAACCCGCACTTGACTAGCATGATGGCCTTACTCTTCTTACAATGAGAAAAGACCCGCGCACAGCAGTGGACAAGTCTATAGAAAAACACGGCTGATTCGGAAGATTTTTTTAACACGTATAAGTCCGCATTTGAACACCAACTCGCCTGATAGTAAGCGATGATGTGGTCGAAGATGAATTATTATTATGATTATCATTCAGGAAACAAGGAAGCCGGCAGCTTGTTCCATTCCTTGGCTGTGTGTATTAGAAACATAGTGTCAAAACGTTTGATACGTACCCAAGGAAATTCCACTACGTATGGGTGCTAGTAGGCCTTTTTTCTACTTATCTTGTAGTAAAAAGGGGATGGAAGTACGAAGTAGTACAGTGCAATTACACATTTTCCAAAATAAATGCTTTTTTCAATGGTTAACAGGTTAGGTGTTTGACCACAGCTCAAAGATAAACATACCTAGCCTGGAATAGAAGGCTTAAGTGAATCTGCCGGAACTCACCGTTGGGTCCTTGGTGACAGTTGTTTAACTTGAGGGTGGTAGCTAGCCAGTTAAGCACCATTATAAAGTACCCTTCCACCACGCTATGGTTTCCGCACTAAATTTTCCTTCACCGGCAGCTCAAGCTCATTGTTGGAATTTAAACCCACGCGTTCGGCGTGTGATCTAATCGCGCTAATCACTGAACTCATTGCTATATAATCTTGTAGAAAATTGGCAAACTTACTACCTTCCAACAGTGTTCAAGGCTCGGAGTGTACCAAGTGAAATTATAAAACCATTGAAAAAAAATTGCTGCTCTATACATTGGGTCAAAGGTCAACGAACTTTTTCTTTGGAACAGTAGCTTTAATGAAATTGCCTAAAACAAAACTGAGGAAACTCCTTAGTACAAGCCGTCAGTTTGCGAGCATCCCCCAACAACCCCAGTTATAAAGTTAACGAAAACTTCTGTATCGCACGTTGAAATCACCTGACAAACGAATCAAGCCAAACTTTCCTTTGCAAGTGTAAGATGCGGTAATCCCTTCATAGTTCGGGAGAGGGTTAATTAAACCAAAACTAACCGATTTATCTTTATGGGTCAATAATAAAAAAAAACTTGTAATGTCTGTTCTACGAACACATCGACACCGGTGCTAATGGCATTTTTTTATGGTTGACAGGCTAGATATTTGACCACAGCTCATCCGATGTTAAATGACACTGTGGTCGAAGATGATAAAGATACCTAGCCTGAATGTAATTGGCTCTCAAGTGAGGCTGCCAGAATATTGTTTGGTGCTTGGCGACAGATTTTCAACTTGAGCCACTTGAGGGTAGCCAGACAGCGTTTTGCGCTTTTAAAATTGTGCGACCAAACCATTTAAAATTTAATTCATATCCATGTAGCCATTACAGCGTAAAGAAGTGACAAACGTACCGTAAAGGTTTTCGCTTTTATACAAATATATTATTGATAACACCAAATTTACAAGTCAAATTCCGTAAAATCATATCATATAATGATATATTTATAATTAAAAATGTCAAAACACTGATTACATGTCAATGAAAAAAAGTGACAATAGTTTAAATGTTTATTCAGAAAATCTTAACTTATTTAAATAACTTAACAATCATAACATAAATAGCAACTTATAAAAATAGCTTAAAATTAATACTACGCACCTACTATTTACTATATCAATATAAAATATTAGTGTGAAGCGTGGTTGTTGCAAAAAAAACTTTTGTTTTCTTTTTTTTTATAGTCCTAGGCTAGGTTTTTTTACCACAGCTCACCTGATGTTAAGTGATGGTGTGGTCGAAGATGGTAAAGCACACCTAGCCTGGAATGGTACGGCTCTCAAGTGAGGATGCCGGAACACATTCCGGCATCCTCACTCGAGAGCCGTTAGATGCATGGCGGCACATTTTTAACAGCCGAGTACTAGAAAGAATCCTACCACCATGCTATGGTTTCCTCCCGATGTTTTTCTTCACCGGCAGCTCAAACTCATTGTTGGCGTTTGAACCCACGCCCTTCGGCATGCGAACCGACCGCGCTAACCACTGAGCTATCATCGCTACAAAACATCACATCTATACAAATACATACAATATTCACCTCATCATCATGCATTCTATCTTACATCTATAGCAAGTCGCTAATCGCGATCCCGTTCTCGCGATTATCTTAATTTCGTGTGAAGATGAAGCCAAGCATCAGGCTCATTAAAGGCAGTTCACCGGACTGGATTCCCGTACGTTCAGTAAACGAGCGGTAACTGGTAACCCGGCTCCGTCACCCGACGCCCGAGTTCTCTAACTAGCTAGTTGAGCAACAATTATCTCGTGTACATCGTGTGTGAACATCTTAGGATTTCCAACAACTATATACGGTAACTATGACGGTTTCAACGCAGTACATTTTCGCAAAATGTCACCGTAATTTTTTTTGTCAGTTTCGCTTAATGTCGTTTTCGCAAAATATCATTTTCGCACAAAGTGACTTCAGCAAAATGTCATTTTCGCACAAAGTGACTTTTAGCAAAATGTCCTTTAAGAAAGTCTACTAAGTACTCGTTTAGTTTGACTGCCCTGTTAGCTCATTTGGTAGAATATTTATTTTAAGAGCTGTAGAGCGTGGGTTCGATTCCATGGGTCGGTGTCTGGGTGTTCTATAATATGTAGTAAGTATTTAAAAAAAAAACTGGTTCCCATAGTACAATCTTTGCTTAGTTTGAGGCTAGATAACGCTGTGCAAAATGTCTTACGATAAAAAACTATAAGTAGGTATTTATATAAAAGAAATTAATACAAATATTTTATTGATAACCAATGTTTTAATTTTTCCATTCATATTTAAAAATAACATTAAAAATGTCTTCATCAAATGTCAATTAACAAAACACTACTACTAATGATATTAAAGATTTAATTATTAATGTCACATTTATTAATTTAATTTATTGTCACACACGTCTCCATGGCAACGTGTCCAGATTGTAGTGCGGAAATGCGAAAAAAACTGTAGTATGTGGTGTCCACTGCTGAACGTATATCTATAGGCACGTCTAATGCGCGCCACTGAACTGAGGTGGTAGTATGGATGAAGTAATTGGAATATACCGAAACTGCGAGGAAAGATTTCGAGAACTGTAAAAAAGTTGCTGAACTTGATTTGTAACCAAAAGCAAAAAAAGTTGCGTTGAAAAGTTGTGGAAATTTGTATGCTCTATAATTGTTGAATTGACCATTTAAATAAAATAAAATAAATATCATAGGACACGTTACCCACAACGCCATCTGACCCCAAACTAAGCAGAGCTTGTGTGATGGAAGTCAGATAACTGATAGAATACATAAATACTTTTTTTTTTGTAAATACATACAGAACACCCAGACACAGAACAAACATTTGTTTATACTATAAAATGTTTGTCCTTGGCGGACCCACGCCCTACAGCTCAGGCAGACATACTACCAACAGGGCTGTCATGTCATTTATAACCTAGATGACATTGGAGAAAAGATGTTCTCGAAAAACCGATTTATGGTACTGTTTTTCCAATATGGAGGCGCGAGAGGCGGTCGCTCGAGATCGCAAATTTAGAATATTAATAAGAACACCAAACTGTAACACTCTGCCAAATTAGAACATTCCTTGACATTTTGTAAGCCAGAACTTATACAGACTATATACAATACAGTCTCCGTGAAAAGCTATAATTCCTCTTGCTATTCTAACCGATTTGCCGGACCATCGGCTATTCCGATTGCGGTCAGTCTCGATAAACGTACAATAACGATTAGAAGCATGTCGGGACAAATAGCGCTGTCAGTCCGCTGTCCTGACACAAACCGCACAAGTCGCTACCGTAGGATTAAAGGCAATATCGGTCATTCTGATCGATTGAGGCCAACAAACCTGCTCCATAAATATTTGGAGAACGGCTGAGTGATTGAAGTTGTTTCGTATTTTATATCTGCTCAAAAAAGAAAGGAATTGAGCTAAGAAATTGACTTGCCACGATAAAACTCGTGTCAAAGAAATGCTATATCAAACAATTGAATTCTATATCAAAAATTTGAATACTAATAACACGTTTTAAAACTAGGTGGTAGATTTCCTTAGCAGGAGGTCGTCTAGGTAAGTACCACCGCAGTACCAGATATTCTGCCGCCAAGCAGTAGTGTGTTAACATTACTGTGTTCCGGTTTGAAGTGTACTGCAGCTAGCGAAATTATAGGCCTGTTGCGACTAATCATCGAATGTCTCAAAGTAATGAGTTTCAAAGCAGCGATGCCCTGGATTTTATTTTACTACTCAAAGTTCTGTGTATCGCTGTAATGGTCATGGACAGGCGTTTTCTCTTAACATCAGTACAGCGTCTCGTTTTTCTCATTAATTTCACAAAAAAGGGACTAAGTTTTTTTTTTTTTTTTCAAGTCATGTTCTTGTGATTTTTATATAATTAGAGCAACGCATTTAATTCTTATGAAAAATCCACATGCAGCCATCTCTCAGCTTTTTTTTCTTCTGAGCAAAGACCAGTGAAGAAAGTTTTCTACTGACCATGTTTCTACTTAACTTCACTACCATAAAACTAAGGCCGTGAGTCTGCAGACTGGTTTACAGAAGATATAATAGCAGTCAATTGTTTTACCGCTTCCCGGAGATGGCTCTGAAACAAGTAGTTTCTTTAATACTTTCCAAGTAGTTTCCCGGCGCTTAACGGTTATTAACAGGCGGGGCAGAAAACTTGTGTACTCAACTTAATCGTCTCTTTTTAAGCTGTTCCTTCAACACTTGCTGATTTTAGTGATAATTTTAAGCATTTTTGATACAACGCTACGCTTTAGGCAGGTTATCATGAAGTGTTGTCGATATTGTTCTTTTAGGAAGTTAGAACTTACCGAAGACTTTTAATCATTGCAATGCAATATAACGTCCTATACATCCATTTTTTTATGCTTAACAGGCTACTTGTTTGACCACAGCTCATTCGATATTAAGTGACGGTGTGGTCGAAGATTGTAAACACACCTAGCCTGGAATGGAAATGTCTCTCAAGTAATGCTGTCAGAACACACTGTTAGGTGCTTGGCGACAGATTTTCAACTTGATGGTAGCTAGCTAGACGAGTACTAGAAAGTACCCTACAACCACGTTATGGTACCGCGCTAACCGCTAAACCATCATCGCTGCAAAACATTATTTGTTATTGGTAATTATATATTCAGGAGTTATTAGTGTATTTCCGCTTAAAAATAATTTTGATTACAACAGTGACGAAGATTTAATTTGATTTAAATGCAATTTTAAATATTTATCGTACCAGAAGACAATTTTAATTATTTATCCTTTATCTCTAAAACCCGACAATAACTTAAAATCTAAATGAATATAGCTAAAAAACCAAGCCCTACAGCTCTTGAAGTAGATACACTACCGCATGAGGTCGAATTTGACTGTAATATTCAATTTAAACGTCATTGCCCAAAATAGTTTAAAACTAACCTAACCGCTCCATTCACGACGCGCCGCAATATTTGTACACTCATAACGTTCGAACCCATTTTAACACAAGTTCTAGTAATGTGCGGACATATAAGTAGATATTTAAATGCCTGCTTTGCACAACGTTACTCCTCGTTTTGTGGGATTCAAATAACGTTAAAGTTTCACGGATGTTATTACAATTATTACTAAAAGTTTTGCAAGTTCTTATCCTAGAAAATTTTATGTGTCCATCTTTATTTTCATTTGATGTGTTCTTCTTTTGATGTGTAAGCAGTAGTGTGTAAACATTAATATGTTCCGGTTTGAAGAGTACTACAGCTAGCGAAATTACAAGGCTATCGAGACTAACCATGTCTTCAAGTAATGAGGGTCAAAGCAGCGATGCCTTGAACTTTGTTTTTTTATTCAAAGTTGGCTATATCGCTGCAATGATCATGTACAGGCGTTATTTCTTACCATCAGGAGGGCGCCCCGTTCGTCTCAATAATATTACATTAAAGATTTAAAAACCTTGTATTAAATACTTCGACACCGCTGTACTTACTAACCTAACTTTTGTTTTTTTTTTTAGTTTTTCTAACATCTAATCTTGAAAATTATATTTGTGTAAAGCGAAGTAATGTCATAAAAATAATATCGAACAATCAATCAAATGCTTATTCGTTCCAGTAAGCTCAAAGACTTCGCTCGATCAGTTATTTGTCAACGTAGTTCAATCTACTCGGACGTAGAGGCGGCGTTTAATCCATGCAAATCTGTAAAATAACAAGATCCGCAACTCGAGCGCATTGCACTTAGCCATTCATGAAACTTCGCCCGTAGCCAAGAGACTACGGCTAATACGGGTCTTGGAATTGGGTGGCAAGAGGAAGGTAACCAGCCAAGTAGAGCGCGGATATGTGAGGCGTGACTGAACTTAATAAGACCTAGGGCAGTCTTATGTCGATGTACACACTTGAATGAATCCATGATTTACGTTTGAGGTCGAATTTACTTATTAAACAAAGGGTTTATAAGTAGGTATGTCAGATGTGAAAAAAATTGTAGTACGGATTATATGTATGCTGAAAAATTCGAGTTTTTTTTTTTGCGAACTGTAAAAATTAGCTGAACTTGATTTCGCTGTAACTCGTAGATTATTTATCTAATCAAAAAGTGTTGTTAACAAAATTTGTAGGAACTTTAATGTTCTATATTTTTTGCTATTAACCATTATAACCTAGATAATGCTGGAGAGAAGATATTCTCGAAAAACTGAGTTTTGGTACCATTTTCCCAATATGGCGGCGCAAGCGGCGGTCACTCGAGGTTGCAAATTCGAAATATTAATTAGAGCACTAAATTAAAACACTCCCTCGTCTTTTGTAAATCAGAACCTATCCAGACACTAGGATCGTCCATGACACTAAAAAATAACACGATCTATCATCATCATCATCATCATCTCAGCCGTAGCACGTCCATTGCTGGACAAAGGCTTCCCTATTAACTTCCGTAAAGACCGGTTGGAAGCGGCTCGCATCCAGCGCGTTCCTGCGGTCTTTACTAGGTCGTCTGTCCACCTTGTGGGTGGGAGTCCTACGCTGTGCTTGCCGATCCGTGGTCTCCACTCCAGAACTTTGCAGCCCCATCAGTCATCAGTTCTGCATGCTATGTGTCTCCATGAAGAAGGCCACTGGATGTGGCCAAAACTTAAGTCAGAATATCCGATATAATCAAACGTGAGTAATCCCGCATATATAAAACAAAAATGCAACTAATTCGTCTTTTGGAACCATTTATTTAACCTCCCGAATGGCATAAAAATATTTACAGTTTATAAGTAACTCTTGTAGCAAGGTCTGAAGCGGCCACAGCTGGTCCGCTCCATAAAACCTGTTAAGGAACTGCGTATCTCATCTACAAACGTTTAGAGGGCCATATCGTGCGCGACAACAGACTGCTGAAAATAGGAGTTTACTTCCCAGCTGCGACTGACGGCTTACTGAACGCTAGCTATATTGCTTCATCGCATTCAGCCGTAAGGGACACGTTTTAAAAAAATATGAATTAGAACTACGTTTGGCCACCAACTCGCCTGATGGAAAGCGACGGGACGGTGGAAGATAGAGCATGTTTATTTAGAAGAAATATAAAATGCCCAAATTTTAGTTCATAGGAAACAAAGAAGCCTGCAATGCGTTCTATTCATGGGCTGTACGTATCATGAAAGTAGAGCCGAATCGCTGCGTACGAATACTGGGAACGTCCACGAGGAACGGACGATAGTGTACCGTTTTTATGCTTGTCCTGTGGTGGAACAGAGAGAGTGGAATAAGGTCATGGAGCTTATTCTTGCACGCACTTCTCGGAATGTATCCGGTAAAAATAGACAGACATACTACTCTGCGGCGGTTATCAAGACTTAGTAATTTTCTGGCGGCTTAATCGGTATCACCAAATAAGCCTCATAGCACGTCGGTCCACTCCTTTCAAAGCTTTATAATAAATAAATATCGTACGACATTTCACATAGCGCCATCTAGCCAAGTGAAGTGAGGGTGGTAGCCAGCCAGCCGAGCACTAGAAAATACCTTACCTACCACCATGCTATGGTTTCTTCACGATGTTTTCATTCACTAGCAGGCCGCGCTAAACACTGAACTATCAAAGCTAGTAATTTTTCACGCTCTATCGGATTTAATTGAAATTTTGCATGAAATCACGGGACGCAACTAGTTTTAACAATCAAACTTAACTTTCAATATAATTCGTCTCGTCTCTCTCTCTCTCTCTCTCTACTCTCGAGACTAACAATTTCCACAATTTCCGTACCAACGACGCCTAACTAGAAATTAACTGCGAAATAGTCACGACAGAGTTTTGCGAAAGCTAACAATGAATAAAACACGCAGTTCTCACTCGCCGAGCGGCAGCACCACACCGGTGTACAAAGCTAAACGATGTTATATTACAAACATCTCTTACTACGGGCACAATTCTGAAATCGTAAAGAGAAAAAAGGTGTTTCATAGTATACATTCATTGTTTAATGTTGGTTAGCGCGGTCGGTTCTCACGATGAGCTTGAGCTGCCGGTGAAGCAAAACATCGTAAGAAAACGAGGAAACCACAGCATGTTGGTAGGGTATTTTCTAGTAATCGGCTAGCTACCATCAAGTTACAAATCTGCCGCCAAGCACCTTACAGTGTGTTCGGCAGCTTCACTAGAGAGTCAGTTCCATTCCAGGCTAGGTGTGCTTTGCCATCTTCGACCACACACGGTCACTTAACATCAGGTGAGTTGTGGTAAAACTAGCTCGGTGCTTATCAACCATTAAAAAAATGATGCACCAGTTATTCTGCCGCCAAGCAGTAGTGTCTTAACATTACTGTGTTCCAGTTTGAAGGGTACTACAGCTAGCAAAATTACTGGGCTGTTGAGACTAACGATGTATTCTCAAAGTAATGAGCGCCAAGGCAGCGATGCTCTGGACTTACAACTCAAAGTTCTGTGTATCGCTGCAATGGTCATGGACATGCGTTATCTCTTACCATCAGGTGATCTGGTTCGTCAAATTACTAAAAATATGTACCATGACTTTTTTTAATTATAGCTTATCCCATTTATTACCCTGTATTATTTTGATACTTTTATCAAAAACAGAAGAAAGTGTACATTTTCGCTGATGCTGTGTCTGGTTTATTCCTCTTCCCCTTTCACACAAAACAATACTAGCATAACGACACAATGTACAAATTTACAATTGCACAAAAAAAAAGAGCAAGTGCACAAAAAGTTTTGTTTTGTAGAAAGCTTGTTGGTGTTGATGAATTGCATAGTGCGTACTTGTTTAGCTTTAAAATAGATGTGCTTGATGGCACAAAAATTAATTCATACATACATTTATACAAAATTAAGTTTAAGATACACTTCATACGACTAGAATTTGTGTAAACTAAACTACACAATAAAACTATGTACAAAAGATCTTACATTCTCATGTTCCATCTATTTTCGTAGCATTCCAATATTCAGAATGTTTGCTTGAATATCAAACCATATTTCATGTGATAGTAAAATCGAACGCGCCCCCAATCGCTTGGCCTTTCGCAGCTTCTTGTTTCGAGTGCTGGAGATGTAACAGCATAGCTTTTTACCAGTAGCTCAATTCCACCGACCAAGAAGGTCACCGGATGTGGCCGAAACTAAACTCTAATATAATTAAACGTGAGTAATCCTTCATAAGTATAACATAAATTAGCTCAATTATTTGGAAAGCTAAGTCAATTCTAGAAGTAAAAAGCCAAATAGAATATTTTTCTCAAAGAGGGGGCGATAAGTCCTGCACCGACGACCCGCTTGGGGTATTTTGCGAATATCCCTCTACCAGCATCCAACCTAGCTCTTTGAAGTATCGGAGCGAGGTCTGGGCCGCTGGCATAATAGTAGCTCCAGTGAGTTGGGTGGAATGTTTATTGGCATTGATGACGAGAACATTCAAGGTGTTGCAGCGACATGGATGATAGCCAAGCGAATTTTTAGAAGTGCCCGTTATATTTTTGCATTTATAACATTAGTATTGTGATACTGTTGTCTGTCTGTATTGAAGATGTGCTTATTTAAGTATATTGGAAACAATATCCACGGCCTGTTTGTTGTTTGCCGTTTCAATTCCAAAAAGTTCAAAGTTCTTTTCAAAGAGTAGTATTATGCAGGGAAGCTTTTGAAAATTGTTTCTTCGTTTCTCAACTCCTGAGAGGATTATGGCGTCGACCATTGCGTGTTTTCCTGTGTCAAGACTTTAAAATTAGCCAATTCTTCTTTCGACGGCGCTACATCCCTTGACGGGTCTTGGCCTCCTCTACAATTTTCTTCTATTTCGCTCTGTCTCTGGTTTCCCTTCTCCAAGTTGTTTTCCGGTCCGTATTCTTGAAATCCACAAAGTATTTGATCGCTGCCTGGTTCTTCCTCTGGGTTATGTTGGTTTCTTAGCCCACATAGCTTCGGGATGGTTTTAACAGACTAGTGTCATCCATTCTCTCCAGATTCCGACACATCTAAGTCTCTGTCTCTTACAAATTAATATTAGCAAATTAAGATGAAAATTTGAAAATTAACTATCCAACGACTAATATGTGCTTTTTTGTTTTGCAGGTATGATACATTTAGAAGCTTTAGAAGAAAACACAAAGTTTTATGGGTAAATACCATTTAAATCACACATGTGTTTATATACTAAACAAAAGTCATTATACTTGGAGAGAAAGTTAAAGTAATGAGACGAACGAGACGTTCTCCTGATGGTAAGATATAAAGCCTGTTTATGACTTTTACAGCGGTACCCAGAACTTAGAGAAACAAAACAAAGTCCAGGGCATCGCTGCTTTGACGCTCATTTCTTTGAGACAATCGATTGTTAGTCTCAACAGCCCTGTAATTTCCAGTACCCTTCAAACCAGAATACGATAATGATTACACACTACTGCTTAGCGGCAGAATATCTGGTACTGCGGTGGTACCCACTTAGACGACATCCTGCTAAGAGCTACCACCCAGTAAAATTGTTTAAATTAATAACTAAGTACTAAAACGATTTGTGTAATGTTAGGCTAGAGCTATTTAACAAAATGCCTAGGTAGTATATAAAGATGTAAAGAGAAGATAAAAAAAACAAGCGGCAATTAAGTGTTCAAAAAAAGCTAAAAGCAGTAAAATAAACAGTCATTAAGCCCTCGACAGACAGTCGAACTTTCGACGGACGAACAATCCAGAAACGTCGTTTATTCCGTAATTACTTGCGTATCGCGAGTGTTGATGCCTTTTTCATTTGTTCGTGAAAAAAGCGGTTTTTCGCATATTTTAAAAGTTGCGCGCTCTGCAGAGAAAGCAATTTGCTTTGAAGTCACTCCCTAACCGGAATGAGGGACTCGTGGGCCGCAAGAAATATTGTGTTCCCAGATATTCCTGTGTTATTGTTATTTCAAAGGTTTGCCTTACAGTGTAAGGGGAAATTATAAAATGTCAAGAATGTTTTTATACAGTTATTCTGGCAATCGCTCTTTGTAGACACATGTTTTCATCCAATGCCTATAGAATAACATTTTTAATGTAACAAAAGATATCCGACAATGTGAAGCCTTTCCCGAAAGTCTTCCGCTGAGACACAAACTCCATACAAATACAAACATTTTATTGATAACACCAAATTTACAAGTCATATTTTGTACAGGATCAAATAAAAGTGTTTTTGCTAATAGTATAACTTGTCTCACTTTATACTATTTTACATACAATATGTACTCTGGTCACACCATAGTCAAGATGTCGAGTTTACAAAGAAGGAAGTGTTGCCATTTCTCTAAATCAAACCATTAATATTACATTGCCATATTAAATATCAATATATTTTCATTCATATTTAAAAATACCATTGCAAAATTTCGTTAAACATGTCAATACAACTATTTTATTTTACATGGAAAACGAACAGTTGCTAATTATAATGAGATAAGTGATAACACATAACCCAAAAAAGGTTTTACTTGTGTTGTTTTTTTTTTTTATTTAATAGGAAAGCAGTCAACTGAGACATTTGAAAATTAGGAATTTCACCAAGCTATTTCTGTCGCGCCGCACGCAGCACCCGCGTACATACTGAGCGAAAGGGACAACTGCACCTCGGGCTCATTAACCCGAAATAAAATGAGCAAAATCGAGGTTTCGTATTCCTCTGTTTCCTCCTCCAAATTTATACCCATTTTAGTATTTCTTTCAACAAGTAAATAAAAAGGATGTGTTCTTTGCCTGTGCGTTTTATTTCTTTTAAGATTATGTCTATGAGACTGGGAATTTGGACGTTGAAACACAGCGTTGAAACTAGGTAAATTTTAAGATTTTTGAAGATTCCTAGCTCTTATAAAAAAAAAACATATATCAAAAAATCAAAACAGAGGGGCATGAAACTAGCAAGTATCTACTTCCTATCTAAAAATTATTGCTCTAGTATTAAAATCCTGGAAGGAAAATGAAGAAAACGTTTGTATGAAGAAAATGACGACTTGTTTCCTCTTAAGTGCCCCGATCTCACTCAGGCGCGGGAGACATGTAAACATATCATATTATTATACATACATAAATTTATAATTTTAACAAAATATTAAATATAAACTGAAATATACATAAATAAATTGACAGTATAAGCCTTAGAAGCTGTAGGGCATGGGTTCGATTCCCACACAGAACAAACATTTTGTGGTATAAACAAATTTTCTGTGTGTGGGTGTTCTATATGTATTATAAGTATGTATTTACAAAGAAAAAGTATTTAAGTATTCTGTCAGTTATCTGACTTCCATAGTACAAGCTTTGCTTAGTTTGAGGTCACATGCGCTGTATGTCCTACAAAGTTTGCAAATTTTTTCTTTTTATGTCAAATATAAAAATATTGTAATATAAATAATATGTAAATAAAAAAACTACAGTTACTTAGCCAAAAAATGGTTATTTATCCCTTAATTAAGAAATAGCCAAACATTACTGTTTAATTTTATTTCTGTTATTTTTTCCGGTGTACTCGTTTTGTAGCTTGTACTTAATTAATTTCCCGAGCGGCTTTATTATTAGAGCAATGAAAATAATAATCATTCGTCCGAGAGCCCGACCCCACCTCACGATTTACTTGCTGACTTTGTAAGGAGTTCTTTATGGCGTGTTCTCGGTGCCGATATTGCGTAGATATAGTTGCTTTGTTGTAGTTAAATCGGTTTGGGACGTTATGTCTTGTTGTGATCCATTTTATCTGTCACTTACCATACCCATCTTACTTTTTTATGGTTGTCAATCGTATGAAGATTGAAGAAAGTAATAAATATAAATTGAAATAAAATCAGAATCAGTGGTATACTTCACTTCTCTTTCTCCGTACATTTGTTTCGTTCAGTCAATTAAATATTTCATATTATAAAAATGTTTAGCATTATAGATTGAAAATTTATTAATTTTACAGGACAGTAAATGTTATGATCTAATATATACTGATAAACTTTATTACTAAAATATTTTTTTACATGGTGGTAGATCTCCTTAGCTGGAGGTGGTCATTTGGGTAGGTACCACCACAATACCAGGTATTCTGTCACCAAGCAGTAGTGTGTGAACATTACTGTGTTCCACCTTGAAGGGTACTGCAGCTAGCGAAATTACAGGGCTGTTGAGAGAAACCATCAAAAGTCTCAAAGTAATGAGCACCAAGGCAGCGATGCCCTGGACTTTGTTTTGCTACTCAAAGTTCTGTGTATTTCATTGCAATGGTCATGGACATGCGTTATGTCTCACCATCATGAGAATGTCTTATTCAGCTAATTACTACTACGTAACAAAAAAAAAAATATTTGTTTATTATAATATAAGTATAGTAAAACGATTTTTTTTGTATCACAAAAAAATTTTGGGCAAAGAAAAGGAATTTCAATTTGTGATTGTGGCAAGCCAAAATTACTTTTCCTAGTATGGGCTGCGTATAGATATAATATTGGGAAAAAAATTCGAGCCCCAAGTTCATTTTAGGTATATCTCTGAAATTACCTCAGTGCTGATCCTCTGGGCATAACAACTTTGAACAGATGTAATCAGACCAACATTGAAAAAGTACGGAGATAAATTAAACTTATCTGAGTGGCTTATTTATGCGCTGGCTTAAATTAGGCCTCCTCGGTTCATTTGTATTAGAGTCTTAAAATTTATTTATAGTAAAAGTTTTTGTTATTTTATGCAAATCTTAAAGAAACTAGCTTAGCGTACATATAAGTATGTGATCTAGGACAATGGTGTCTCACTAGCTAGCTACTACCTCAAGTTGAAAATCTGCCGCCAAGCATCTAACGGCGAGTTCCAGCAGCCTCACTTGAGAGCCAGGGTAGGTGTGCTTTACCATCTTCGACCAGGTACTTCGACTTAATATCAGGTGAGCTGTGGTCAAAATACCTAACAAGAAACACGTGTCGGCAACTGGTTACTGCAGCTAGAAGAGAATATAAAGACTTGTGGTTATTTTATTTTTATTTTAAGTTTATGTCAAATTTTAGTTTTAGATATTAAGTAAGGTTTCGGATAAGTTATTTTAAATTATTGTCAAGTTAAATTAAATTTAAACCCTTGTCACTGTTGTAACTAAAACGACTAAATATATACCTTGAACCGGCGAATCGCCGCCTTGAACACTCAAAATGAACTTTCGTAAAGTAACGTCTAAATCAATCATCTGTCAAAATACCTTCCTATCTATCTAGACGACCTCCTACATTAAAATTGACAAAGCCTGCTTAATTGACAAAGCCTACTATAAGGTGGCTCATTACGTGGAAGACAGAAATATTTGTTTGGTGTAGCTTCTCTCTCCACTTGCATCCCCCTGGCTAAGTGACAATTGTAGTAAGCATAATGTATGTTTAATATTTATAACTGTAAATTATAACCTAATATGAAAAGAAAGATCCACAAAAAAATGCCTTGCTGAGTTTCTTGCCGGAGTCTTCTCAGTTGAAGTGTAATTACGAGCCGGTGGTAGATTCAAACATGTAACTTAACGTTCATAAGTGCCTTACCAGGGCCTAAACTGAATAAATGACTTTTGATTTTGATTTTGATTTTGAAAAAGGTGAGTTATTCTTAGCTATGTTTGATTTTGTTTCAGGGGTTTTTTAAACTTTTAATAATTTACTTGTTAAATTTAATTTTGTTATTTTTCTCTAGATTAATATTACAAACCATATTGCTATACGATATAAGCTAACGTATCTACGGCTTATTTCCAAGTTAGCTGAAAACGCTTCGTACTGCATATTACTTGGCTTGCACACAGCATCCTTACCTCAGTTTATTAAAATTCAGATTACTAGCTCCCCTCCCTCGTCTCCCTCAGTACAAACACGGCTCTAAACTAAACTGTCTGGTATACTGACTAGACAAGACCGCGGTGCTTGCGGCTCTGTGGATGTTATATAGCTTCCTAAACCGTGTCAAGTACCTGCCTAGCCAAACTTGATATTAAGTTATAATATTAATAGTAGTACCTGGTTGGTAGCTATGCTCGGTTTTTTATTGCCTGAAAACACGGATAAAACGAAGTTTTCTTAAAATAAAACCTAGCTAAATCGATTTATCGTCCCCGAAACCCCCTGCATACTAAATTTCATGAAAATCGTTGGAGCCGTTTCCGAGATTCAGATTATATATATACAAGAATTGCACGTTTAAATATATTAGATAGATAGATTAGATATACAAGAATTGCTCGTTTAAAGGTATAAGATATATGTGAAAGTTTATATATTTGGATGTTTCATACTCAATCACGTAAAAACGGCTGAATGGATTTGGATGAAATTTGGCACATATATAGTTTATTTTATTTTCTATTCAAGATTAGTTTTAATTAATTAATGTGAACGCGCATGTCAACTCCAAATGTTGATACTAGAAGGACCTTAAGATACAGGCTGTGCCGAATTTGAGGACCTCCGCTAAGTTATATTAAGTATACCATAGATTGATAAAATCTTTATTGTTTGTATATCTAATATAATAGAAAAACTTATTAATTAAATGTAGCAATTGGCCTTATCGCTAAAAGCGATTACTGCCAAGCAGAGATGTAAATGATTTAAAAACGAATAGAAAAAAGGGTGTACAAATAATAAGGTAGTATATGTCTCAAATAAATTTATTTTTGTTTTATTTACGCTTAATTTAATCAGATACTCCGGCTATAGTTTCGGCCACATACGGTGGCCTTCTTCACGGAGTCAAAGAAGAGTAAAACGCGCGCGTGATCTTGTCTTGTTTCGCGTAATTTAATTTTAGAAGTCTATTTTATTTTTCAATTATTATTCTGAATTGGAACCAAATTAGATAAAGCAAATTGATTCTATCCCTGATTGTATTTGTTTTTATCAGACTACCCTTTGTCCGTTTGCTCATATTAACTGAATTTATGTTAACATTTGCCGCAGACACATTTCCAAACCATAAGTCTAGAACAGTTTGCGTTAATTAGTTAATTATGTAGTGCCCTAAATTATACGTTTCAATAAAGCTCAGAGTTTATTGGGCGTAAGCGATACGCGATACGCGATAGTGCGTGTTGCCACATAGAGTTGTGACCACGCAAAACATTGAATAATGTATACTCGTATGTAAAATGAAAAATTAACGAGATAAGGGAATTTACTTCTTACGTAGCTATGATAGCTCAGTGGTTAGCGGGTGACACGCCGTAGAGCGTTGGCTTAAACTACAATAATAGCTGAGTTGTCGGTTGCCATTGACTGGTGGAAGAGTATTTTCTGGTACTCGACTACCTCAAGTTGAAAATCTGTCGCCAAGCACCTAACGGTGTTTTCCGGCAAGCTCACTTGAGAGCCAGTTTCATTCCAGGCCAGGTGTGCTTTACCATCTTCGACCACACCGTCACTTAACATGAGGTGAGCTGTCCATTGATTGACCTAGATTGACAAAAAAATGTATACAAACTATTAGCTTTCAACTCTGCGTGGTATGAGTGCGTGAAACACAATGAATTCAGTCTCAGTCACTTGTTTATTTATTTTTCTACATAAAGAAAGGTTATTTTCGCTAAACATTTCAATTTTCTTTACTGAAGAATTTGTTATTTTAGAATTTCACGATTTATATCCAGACGTCTGCCTTTTGCGATCTCTGGCATTCTGAAATAGCTATTGTTACTCTCTAGCAAGACTGGAATGTGCCAGCCAATTTAGCTCAATCAGTTTTCTTTGTCGTGAATACAAACTATACTTATTTCATGTCAAATTTATTAGGAAAGCTAGAAAAAGCTACTTGGTGAAACCGACTAAACGTTGCTCTACCGTCATACAAAATTGTGCAATATCTTTTTTTACACGACTGTCCAAAAAAGTAGTGTATTTTTTTTATTTTTTTATGGCTGACAGGCTAAGTGTTTTAACACAACTCACCTGATGTTAAGTGACGGTGTGGTCGAAGATGGTAAAGCACACCTCGCTTGGAATAGAACTGGCTCTCAAGTGAGGCTGCCGGAACACACCGTTAGATGCTTGGCGGCATATTTTCAACTTGAGGGTGGTAGCTAGCCAGCCGAGTACTAGAAAGTACCCTACCACCACGCTATGGTTTCGTCACGATGTTTTCCTTCACCGGCAGCTCAAGCTCATTGTTGGGGTTTGAACCCACGCCCTTCGGCATGCGAACCGACCGCGCTAACCACTGAGCTATCATCGCTACAAAAATGTTTTCAGGGTTTATGTATAGGTTCATGTTTGTAGGTATGCGAGTTTCTTTAGTCAACCATATCTTTTAAATGCCTAAACAGGTTTGTTAAAAAAAAAATCTTTAATTAATACTTAACTTTATGTTATTTCAATTTTACATCGCGCTGTAATTGAGAGGCTGTATAGAAAGTTGGAACACGGTTCAATAGAAATGTGAATATAGATCAGTTTTTTTTAAATAATTTGACAGCTGTCAGTTGAAAACGATTCTCCCTAGGGCTGAAAAGTATTACTTACAACCCGCTCTTCAGGCAACTTCACACCTACTTTCCGAGTATGAGTAATGAAAAACCTTTAAAACTACCGACACTGTTTTTTTTTTTTTTTCAAACTAAGCTAAGCTTAACCGATAGAATACTTACTGTTTTTGCAAATACATACATATTAAATCAAGTATTATACTGTTGTGCGACACAACAGCGTAAGAGCACCAATTAGTAAATTAATTACGTCTAAAGATGACAGAAGAATGGAGATCGAATTTCCATTCAGGTAAGTTCTGCGAGCCAAGAGACGTATTGGCAGAATTTTGCCGTGAAATCGATTTGCTACTAGCAACACACAATTTACACGCGCGAAACCTTGAACTTCCCAGCGCCTTTCATTCTATTACGCTGGTACTTACATCAGGAAGACATAAATCTTGGATTATAACATTAGCGAGAACGCAGAAAAATAATATCGCCACGTTATTAGGTCGAAATTCGTAGGATGAAACATCTCTTTTAGTGCTTCCAAAAACTAGAGGCTTCTAGTAGGTAAAGTTGCCACCATTTTACTAGGGCATGACCAAACTTGACCAGAACGTTTGAGTAAGGCAACAAACTCAACGTCCGCGTCTTTGTTCAGATTTAATCCGCTTTTCTGTATTGGAAATGTTACATATTGTGAGACGTATACTTCCAGAAACATACACGTGAAAAGGTTTAGTTCTATAAGAACTTGAAAAATTATCGACATTAGATAATGGACACTAAATTCGGGTTCGGATATTCAAAAGTACTTAGAACTTTCACTGCCCTGTTAGCGCATTTGGTGGAATATCTGCTTCAAGAGCTGTTAAAATATAATTAAAATTATATTATATATGTAGTCTATTGTAGGTATTATAAGTATGTATTTACAAAAAAAGTGTTAGTATTCTATCAGTTATCTGGTTCCCATAATACAAGCTTAGCTTAGTTTGGGTGTTGATGGCGCTGTGTGCAATGTGCTACTATATTAATTTATTTTATTATTTTAAATTATACTATGGAAACTGACGTGGTTTTGACACATTTTTGTTTTATTTATGCGGGATTATTCATCTTTAATATTATATCGAATACTAAGACGCATAAGTAAAACAAAAATTATAAGAATTTTTGTAAGATCAGGCACGATGACGGTTAAGGCAAGCATGTTCGTTAATAAACAAAGAATGGCGAACTCGCGGGACTCAGTCAGTCCTAAAAGGATTTCAAAGCCAATATTCAATTTGAGCTACACGCTAACAAACAACACGAGAAAAAGAAAATAACAATCCTCATGTCACAAACCGTCACGGTACAACGTTGGATATTAGAATTTGCGAAAATACAAGTCCAATTACCAGCTGACGACGACGTCTACATGGCGTACACTAACCCAATTATTGTGCCATATGTCAAAGAGTTTATATATATAGAGTGAACATAAACATACGAATTTTCCAGATGTACAAATACAAATACAAATATTTTATTGATAAAACCAAATATATCATTAAACATGTCAAAAATACTGATTAGATGACAACGAAAAAAAATTGTTAAAGTAAAAATATGTCAGTTTAAAAATATTGTCAATAAAATAAAAGCCGAAAAAAATAAATATTACTTACTAGTAATTTAATAATCTTTTAGTTTAAATACTCGTCAATCTCATAAAACAAGAGCAGCCAAGAACTTAGCTTGGAATAATGTGAATAAAGCTCTCAATATTATACTTAGTTGACATAAAAAAAATAAAGACTAACTAGGCATGCTAAAATTTTATGAAACAGGTCACATAAAAAGAAAACAATACCAAATTTAAAAACAGAACAGACTACTATAGCGGCCTGTGTCTATTAAACAACTTTAGTTAGAAGTGACAAAATAAGTTAAACGATAGGATCGAGCGCGTCTATTGCAATCCTAATTCTTTGACGTACGAGTACGTCGAGCACATCTACATGTCAAACTGAAGTAGGGACTCCGCCTCATGTACTCAGAGCGGAGGAGTCAAACGTGTGTCAATGTCGTCCACTGATTACCTCCTACAGATTCCGCACGCAAATAATCTTACCCACATATTGATGAAAAACACAGACATCAAAATTTGCTATATGGCAAAGACATCGCTTGACACGGCTAACCTAGATTGGGCATATCTATTAGAATGAAACATGTGCTTCCCGCAAATCTAGGTGGCTACATTCTAACAAAAATATCGAGGTGCGTTTTTTATTTCTAAATATGGACATCAAACGTCTATCACTCCTGTTGCTGAGTGTAGGTGCGGTCTATGATAGAGTATGCTTGCCTAGTACATACAGATTCAATCTCAACTTGAAGAAATTCAGACTTTACTTCAATCTACCAAGATTTCCTTACCAGGAAGTCGTATGGACAGGTACCACCGCATTACTAAATATTCTGCCGCCAAGCAGTAGTGTGTAAACATTACTGTGTTCCGGTTTGAAGGGTACCGCAGCTAGCGAAATTACAAGGCTGTTGAGCCTAACCATCGAGTCTCAAAGTAATGACCGCCAAAGCAGCGATACCCCGGACTTTGTTTTGCTACTTAAAGTTCTGTGTATTGCTGCAATGGTCGTGGATATGCGGTATCTCTTACCATTAGGTGAGCGTATCGTTCGTCTCATTACTTGTATATAAAAAACGGAAAACACCCACTCAGCCGACGCTTTCCACTGTTTAGCAATTCGCACAATAAAATTGCGTAAAATTAATAGTTTTATTAGAGTTTTTTATTTTTGTTATTAAACTATTATTCGATCTGTAGGGGTAATCTGTGTTATCATATCATTCATGTTTCCTATTCAAAGAAACATCGCATTTCGCAAGTAATTTTGTTTTCATATCCTAATAACTTACAGTGAGACATTATTTTTAATTGACGTGGTAAACAGTGACTTGTTGTTTATATCTTATTTCCTCTTTACCGTTAGACTACTTGGTGGTAAATATAGATAGCGGGAGGCCGTCTAGGTAAAAAAAAAAATGGATAGAGCCACACTCTTTGCAAATAATATCATATTTAGTATACCACGTTTCGTGTACTCTGGAGGGAAACGTGTTAATCGACGAAAGTGGCTTTGTTTACACACGTGTTGTCAAAATCTACCAAATGCTACTAGATCTATTGCTTTGGCATTTAGTTATCGAACAGGACACAGTGTCCATATTCCATATTCAATGCCCGAAACCTAACAGGTTACTAAAAAATCAAAACATAAGTCAATCAGCCAGTGTCAGCTGAAGACAGTCGCTTTCCCGAACTTTTTTCAGCTTCCCCAGTTACGAGCGCTTTATACCCCGTCACCATTCAAATTCTTGCACAAAGGGGCACGCAGTGGCCCGAAATAAAAGAAAAAATTACCTTCATAAAGCAATGAATGCGAATTCAATTTCGTTAACAAAGAAAAATAGCCGTCACGGGAAAAAAGTCGATAAAACTCGGGGAATTCTCCTTGAATAAATATTTTACCGGTTACGCCTACTTTGATCGAGCAGTACAAGGTACAGGACGGGAATATCTACAGCGAACACGGGGAGGTTGTCGGCTAACAAAAAATTTATACCAATTATGCAACTTGATGGACAGCGTGGTGTGTTGGTAATAGACGGATGGAAAACTACCGTTCTTAACATAATGTTAAGTAAAATCTCTTATCTACATATATGAATGAACAAAAATAATTTTTAAATTAAACAAATACAAAACTGCATTATAAAACATAGCTAATGTCGCTCGAGATGATGTAAGGATTCCAACAATACCTCATACATCCTTTGTTCAGGCATTAATTATATTATTAAAAGTTATGGTGGAATAAAGAAACTTACATAAATACATGAACAATAAAAACGGTTTGTGACATAAAATGTATTTCTTTCTTTTTTCTTTTTATGTTTTCATTTATGTTTGTTAAATATTTTATGTCACAAATAAAGTGTTGTCTATTGTCTAAAAACATTACTCTTTTTTGGAAATTCGTATAATTAACACAGCACCATCTGACCCCAAACTAAGCAAAGCTTGTGCTATGGAAGTCGAATAACTGATGGAATACTTAAATACTTTGTTGTAAATCATCATCATCATCATCATCATCAGCAGCAGCAGCAGCAGCCATAGGACGTCCACTGCTGGACATAGGCCTCCTCCTGGGGGGGTTTTGCCTATACTCGCCACGCTTGGTAGGCGGGTTGGCGAGCGCAGTTAGGTGTGATTGTTCAAGGAAGACGCTGCTGCCCATCTTCCGGATTACATCTTACGACAACCACGGGTAGAGAGGGTGGGGTACTATTCTTACGCCGGCACCACCACGGCAAACATACATACTTATAATACTTACAGGACACGCAGACACAGAACAAACATTTGTTCATACCAGAAAATGTTTGTCCTGGGTAGAATCGAACCTACCCTCTAAAGCTCTTTAAGCAGATATACTACCAGTGATACCAGCCGTGTTGGCGGCTTTTAATAAATGGCAAGGCTAAATCAGATAAACGCGTATATCAAATTGGTGTGACAAAACATTTTCACACCTTGTTGATAATTATTGGTACATGTCGCCCTAAATTAAACTTTTTGAAATTCTTGCACATCGTTAAGGCAGGAATCTATTTTTATTTTATACGCAAAATATTTCTCTAGTCGGGGATTCGGCAAAACACCCCATCTGGTACATTTTCCCTCGGAAGAGCATCGGGCGGTATTCGGTTACTGCCCCAGCTCTCATTTCCATCCAATCTGCAGCGATCGGCCGCACAATGGCTCGGAAGAAAACAATCTTTAGACCCGTACCAACCATTGTGTACGGACGAACGATACGAATGCGTCTTTATTGTTTTTTATTTACAACAGGGACGGTCTTGCTACATTTTTGTAAAGGTTTTGTTACTTGCAAGTTTTACATGTTCCCTGTCAGTTCACATGTTATATATTACACTGGTACAATCGCTGTCAAAATTAACTCAAATCATAATTATGGAATAAAACATCTCTTTGTTAGCTTATTCGGTAGTGTATCTGCTTCAAAAGCTGAGGGCCGTGAGTTCGATTCTCACTCAAAACAAACATTTGTGTAACGAGAATAAATGTCTGTCATGTATTTGAGTGTTTTGAATTATAACATAGTACCTGGATGACCGAGCTTTGCTCGGTTTTTCGTTGCCTGAAAACACGGATAAAACGACGTTTTCTAAAAATGAAACCTAGCTATCGATCTAGCTAGATCGATTTATCACCCCCAAAACCCTCTGCATACTAAATTTCATGAAAATCGTTGGAGCCGTTTCCGAGATTCAGAAAATATAGATATATATATATATAAGAAAGGAAGAATTGCTCGTTTAAAGGTAGTTTAGATTAGATAGATAGATTAGATAAGTATGCATTTACATTTTTTTTAAAGTATATAAATGTAAGTATTATATTAATTACCTGGTTCCTATAGTACAAGATTTGCTTAGTTTGAGGCTAGATGGCGCTGTGTCAAATGTTGTGGTATATTTATTTTATTATTTATGAAACACCATAAGGAAATAATTAAAATCCTACGAACACTACGTTAAACTCTACGAAGGCTACGCAAAGTCGCTACGAGCTCGCGTAGCAACGTATGACATATTTTTAAGTAATTTCAATGAACAATTTGACTTGCTCCTTGCTCCATATTAAAACAGGACTCAGTGCAAACATTTGTGTAACAAGCATAAATGTTTATTTTGTGTCTGGGTGTTCTGTATGTATTATAAATACGTATTTACAATGAAAAAAGTATACAAGTATTCTATCAGTTACCTGGTTCCCATAATACAAACGGTGCTTAGTTTGGGGCTAGATAGTGCTGCGTGAAATGTTTTAAAGATATTTATTTATAAACACTCGTGTACCACGAAAGCCGTGGTGGTGCCGGCGTAAGAATAGTACCCCACCCTCTCTACCCGTGGTTGCCGTAAGAGTCGGCTAAGGGATATAATCCGGAAGATGGGCAGCAGCGTCTTCCTTAAACAATCACGACTAACTGCGCTCGCCAACCCGCCTGCCAAGCGTGGTGAATATTGGCAAACCCCCCCAAAAGGAGGAGGCCTATGTCCGGCAGTGGACGACCTATGGCTGATTATGTATGTACCACGTTAATAGTGGCTCAGTGAACTCAGGTTCAATGGCAGATGTTGGTTATGACCAGAATCTCTCTGTATTCTTTAACTGTGTGTAATTTTTTGTGTGAACAATAACGAGTATCTATCTAATCTCGATATTAGTTATCCGTGTCTTTGCGTGTATTTTTGACATCTTTAATACAAGGAATCCAGTGGGGGATCTATAAGATTTAGTGCGCAAATTGTGATGATATGAGGCTCTATACGTTTCAACGGTAAATTTTGTGTGTTTTTTTTTATAGTTGAGGCTACGTGTTTTACCACAGCCTCCTGATGTTAAGTGACTGTGTTGTCGAAAATAGTAAACACACTTAGTCTGGTGTGTAATTGAAGGTAGTAGCTAGCCAGCTGAGTACTATAATTTATTTTGCCACCATGATCCTTACAATGTTTTCCTTCAAGCAGCTCAAGCTCATTGTTGGGGTTTGAAACTACGCCCTTCGGCGTGTGAACCAACCGCGCTAACCACTGATCTATCATCGCTACTACAGCACACATTCAGTGGGCAGTATAAACTTTCACACAAGTTTTTGGAGTAAACAGTTTTTTTTTTCAACTGTGACACACCTGACATTAGTTCGAATATCACAGATTCAGTCACTCGTCTCCAAGTGCTCTCGGTCTATCGCTCGGTAGTGTCAGGAGCGTTTGCCAAGCCTACAACCTACTGCGTATACGAACAGAATAGGTACATAGTAGTTGGTATGCGGGCGGAAAGCAAACATCTTACCTTGTTTGCATGCACTATTGATTTGGCTCAATGACACCTTTTAAATTTTAAGGTATTTCAGAGTTAGGTTATTTAGTATACTTCTGCTTATAAATCGTTTTAGTTACAACAATTACGATGATCTAATTTTAAATTTTTATTCGAAATACTATGCTGTGACGAAATTATGTGCCGTGGTGGTGCCGACGTAAGAATTGTACCCTTTCTCTACTCGTGGTTGCCGTAAGAGTCGTAAGGGATGTAATACAGAAGATGGGCAGCAGCGTCTTCCTTTAACAATCACACCTAACTGCGCTCGCCAACCCGCCTGCCAAGTGTGGCGAGTATTGGCAAAACCCCTCCGCAGGAGGAGGCCTATGTCCAGCAGTGGACGTCGTATGGCTGATGATGTGATGATATGATTCGAAATAAACTTAAAACTATAATGAAAAATAAATAATATGATAAATTGAAATCAGTATTAACTTGAAACAATTCTAAACAAACTTTAAATACAAAACTAAAACGCTTGTTTGAAAGTAATAAATAAATATATTAGTTTTGTGTTTTAGTTTCGTATACCTATATTATATGTGTATTTAGTTACATATTAAATATATAAATATTCTTACTATATGTTTGTTTTCGCATTCTTGGTTGTCTGGAAGACATCGCTTTAAGAAATGAGGCTGCCACTTGTGGTAATAACTCATAAGGTTCTTCTGATTTTTGTAATTTTTTTGTGCACAATACAGATCTATCTATCTATTATATAAATTAAATAAATATTTAAAAATGTAATTAAAATAACTATCACTACTTAAATCCCCTTATCGTTACAGCAACCATTTGGCAACGTCAGTGCAGTCCTTGCGTCTAGTTGCCAGTCGTTGGTATAAAACATAAATAATAATTTATCGCAGCCTAACTAAAACATTATCGGCATATGCATCACTTTGAGAATAAATTACATACTCAGCGCTGGTAAATGCACAATTGGCGCCGGTATAAACCTGTCAACAGGAAAAATCTACGTACAAATACCGTACCTACGTACAAATAAATATTCTATGATACCACAAAAAACTACAGGACCACTATTTTATGAAACTACGTTACAAGTCGCTTCGAATTTGTGGGTAGAAAAACTAAAAATCCGGAGTATAATATCAATCGATTTAAACCTCAAAATCGGATGAGTAGTTTTAATAAAAACATAACCTTACTTTATGACTTTGCCGTAGTCTGGTAACAATAATGATTGTTGAATGAAACAATAATTAACTACTAATTGAAAATAAAATAATTTTCACGTTTGATACCATTATCAAAAAAAAAATATGTCGTAAAAAATAGTATGTGGCTCCATAGCCATGCTGACGACATATTATTTTTTAAATATAATAGCCAGGGTCATTGAAAACTGCACAGTCCGGTGACGCTGTAGAGGCCAACTGGCCAACAGCAAGAGTCATTCATAAAAAAAAAAAAAAAAAAAAAAAAAAAAAAAAAAAAAAAAAAAAAAAATTATGCAAGGATTGTAACGATACTTTTAAATCCCCATACATACAAATCTGTTGGGGGCATTTAATAGTTTTTTTTTTTTTATATAATAGATAGATTTGATATCGTTTAATTAGAAGATACCGATTCACTCTCAGACTTGAAAACACCCAGATTGTATCCATCAGGAAACACAGATCCGAACAGCGGTCCGCACAATGAACGTGGAATCAGAACGTTTAGCTAGAAGATATAGAAGATACTAATATACATGAACTCTTAAAAACAAAACTCATTTTTTGCGCAGTCGTGTAAAAATAGACAAATTTACTGACACTATTCAAATAAATTCAAAAAGAAATATAGGTACTATAGAAATTTGTTGCTTTAATATTTCCTAACCTGTACACAGGTTACCTTAGAAAGTTGAAATATCACATTCTCCTTATTCTGTAACACATTTTCTATAACTGGAGCGTTTTTATCGCGTGTTTTCACCCATGTCTGCTTCGTTCGTCTCGCTAAGTGTATACTGTGGCTGCTTAATATGCGAAAGTACCATCGCCGTGAAAGCACAACGAGGTCGATAGTGGAGCCCGTTATCAAGCTGCTATAAAACGCGGCATAATTAAACGCGCTCGAAGGCGATGCCACGCCGCCCAGCTCAAAACGCTCTTGTTCTTTTTGAAATGTAAATCAAAACCCCGAAAAGCCTTCCAATTTCTCTTTGATGTGTTAATTTTATATTCGCAAACTGTCCCCGCCAGAATCTCTTATCGGCTTTACATTCATTAAAATATTCTCTCCACTTTACTTTCCGAAATCTCGTTTAAGATTTTAAATGGAAATTGTGTGTGATCGTCAAAATCGCTTTAAGTTGCCTTGAAATCTGACGACCTGTGTGATAGGTATCCAGTCTGCCGTTTGACCAAGTTTCGCTTAGATACTCAGTCAAGTTTAAATATATTTTCAAACTGTATGTAGTTTTACAAGTTGTATATGTAGGTATACCAATACCAAAATATAATAATCACAACAATGAACTGAAGCGTTATAATTTAATTCACGAGTAAAAAAGTTTCCTCACAAAACGAATCAAAGCTGATTTCTTACGTTGTTATAAAAATAAAACTTTTGTGATGATGTTTTCTTCATACAGGGGTATAAGCTTGACATGTACTATGCCCGAAAGGGGGTTATCATCATTATTAATAAATATAACTATGTCACAATTCTGAAATCCGTAAAGTCAGCTGCTTAATACATTTGGTCTGGGGACAACGAACTTTTTTTTAGAATTTCAGAATTATGTCTGGGCGCACAGATGCTTCGTAGCCTATTACACTGTGGGACAATATGCATTTATCGATCCCGCGCGAAGGTCAGAACTGAGGCGCTAGCAAGTATACATGCACTCACGTACCTGGGACTGTTCCAGACCTCCGGTGACGTTTTCTCCTTTTTCTATCTTTGAATCTGCACCGGTGCGCGGACGATGTTGAAATCGAATAACCGCTTCTTCCTCCTTCATCAAGGTCATACTGTTACGCGATCAATGTCTCCATTGATTTGCGCCCGCCGTCACTTCTATGCGCTCCTTGCTATCAACATTGATTTTGATATTCTGTAAACTTGGAAAACTGTGTCAGCGAATGTTTTATTGTATTGTGAAATTCTGACAGATCAGAGGGACAGGTGCAAGAGACACGACGACTTAGCTCTTGACGATGTTCTTACTGACCTATGACTTATTTCACTTATTAGAATATTTGAATTTGACATTGTATTTGAATCTGCCATAATATTCGTATTTGTTTATTTTGCTTTTTTTTGTCATTAATTAATGTATAATTCTGTGACATAAATTGATTAATCGTTTTTATGTCAATAAACAATTTGAATTCAAAACTCAAGGCGATCTGAGCTCTCATTGGACGAGTGCGTGGTGATGTTATAATGATTGTTTATGGGCTCCTTTTGGTTTACACCCAAAACTAATAACCCTGTAAAGTAGCACCAAATCTTGCGATACTTTTTTTCTCACTGATAGTACTGCGCTAAAGCAAATTCTTGCTGATATCATAAGCTCTTATTGTAAGTAGCTGGCTGCTAAGTCGTGGCGCCTGTTAGGCAGTAACATATTGTTTTCCTCGTGACATAAACGCTGTGATCGGTGGCTCGGAAAGATTACCGTTATCTCAGTAACCTCCGCTCCACTCTATCTAACGTAGATCATAAACTGCTGAGCCCACGAGGGGGGCACGCTTACTATAATGTAGTAACAGCATTAACTAACATAATTACCAGTTGTCGAGCTTGTAGTCGTAATTCTATATACATATATACGTATATGTATATTTCTTGTTGCTTCAGAGTGCTGGGTCATTTTTTAATAAATGGAACTAAGGACTTTACAAGACGAATGTAATTGCTTAAAATACTTATGAAGCGATGATAGCTCAGTGCTTAGCGCGGTCTGCTCACACGTGTGTGGGTTCAAACACCAACAATGAGATTGACCTCCGGTGAAGCAAACATCGTTTTTTTAAATGTATTAGTAATGAGACGAACGAGACGCTCTCCTGATGTTAAGAGATAACGCTTGTCCATGACCATTGCAGCGATACACAGAACTTAGTAGTAAAACAAGGTCCAGGACATCGCTGCCTTGGCCCTCATTACTTTGAGACTAGATTAGGTTGGTCTCAATAGCCCTGTAATTTCGCTAGCTGCAGTACCCTTCGAACCGGAACACAGTAATGTTTACACACTACTGCTTGGCGGCAGAATATCTGGTACTGCGATGGTATCTACCTAGACGACCTCCTGCTCAGGAAATCTACCACCAACAAAATAACAAACAATAATTTAAAAAAAAACGTGAGGAAACCGTGGTTTACGTAGGTACTTTATAGTACTCGACTGGCTAACTACTACCCTCAATTAAAAATCTGTCGCCAAGCACCTAACGGTGTGTTCCGGCACCATTACTTGAGAGCCAGTTCCATGCAAGGCTAAATGTGCTTACTACACTATCACTGAACATCAGGTGAGCTGTGGTCAAACACCTAGCCTTACAAAAAAAAACAAAAAAAATCTTTTTCAAACTAAAAAATAAAGTAGTAGTCTATTTAGTATATAGTAATAAAATATTATTACTTTTTATTTTTATTATTATAATTATTTAAATTTTCCATAGCAAAATAAATACTAAACGTTTATTGTTTTTCTCAAAATGTATCGGTTTGGGTTGCATCTTATTTTATTGTTACACTCTACGCCCTAACTGTTTAGTCACAGATTATTTCTCCATTGCAGAGTAAACAGTAATATTTTATAATACACGCCACATATGCCACGCATGCCACACGAAGTTTTCTGGCGCCACAGCGTTGTACGACGGAAAACATCGTGTCTGCCCAACCTTTACGACGTTGTGAATTCGCGAAATTTTAAAACTTTGCAAACCACCTAGTACTAGTAGTATCTCTGTAACTCACCAGTTTACGTTCACATTCGTGCCAGTAGGTGTCGCATTACTCACCCACTGCGCCAGTTTGGAGACATACGGTGTTCTCCAATTCTGTTTTACTTCTAAATTGAAATAACGCTTGTGGTGTCGTTTGTAGCCGAGATATATTCCGATCAGCGCTGAAGTACAGGGTGTTTTTTATTTATTTATAAGAATTAGGCTTACGTTTGACCGCCATATCACCTGATGTGAAGTGATGATGCGGTCTAAGATGGAGTACGCTTACCTAGAAGATACCGATTTACTTACGACTTGAAGACACCCAGATTATATCCAACGGAATACAATGAATGCTATATAAACCTATATACTTTTATTGGTGAATACATCCATAACACCCAGACACAGAACAAACAAAAATTTGTTTATACCGCAAAATATTTGTCCTGGGTGGAAATCGAACCCACGCCCTACAGCTCTTAAAGTAGAGTAAAACTACCAAAGAGCCAACAGGGCTGTAGTGTAGGGTGTAAGTCTTTCTAAGACTCAATTCATGTACTTACTGGCGGGTTAGTATACCAATAATCAAGAATAACGTAAACGATAGAAATATCTATGGAAAGTAAAAAAGCGCCCCTGGCGGGAGTGAATGAGAACTACTTTTTTCATACATCAGTCGAAGTGGCCAAAAGTAATCGTATTTGTAATACAAAATAAAATAAAAATTTATCAACGCAATTGCAACGCAGTTCTCGCCAATTAAGATACTAGGCTCGTTGAATTCTTTGCAAATACACTTGCAAATGGCCGCCGTAAAGTTTATTTTTATGTTGACAGGCTAGATGTTGACCACAGCTCAAATGATGTTAAGTGACGGTGTGGTCTAAGACGGAAATCACACCTAGCTTAGAATGGAACTGGCTCTCAAGTGAGGCTGCTGAAACACACCGTTACGTGCTTGGCGGCAGATTTTCAAATCGAGGGTGGAAACTAGCCAGCCGAGTACTAGATAATACCCTACCACCGCGCTATGGTTTCCTCACGATGTTTTCCTTCACCGGCAGCTAAAGCTCATTGTTGGGGTTTAAACTCACGCCCTTCGGCGGTGAACCGACTGCGCTAATTACTATGCTATCATCAAAAAACAAGCCATAAAAACAACACAAAACATCAACCCGTAGTGACACGACGACACTACACGTGCATCGTACTCTGCTTTGACTCCTCGAGAAAGGCCACCGGATTTGGCAGAAACTATAGTCGGAGTATCCGACAACGTTGAGTAATCTCATACAATTAAAACAAACTGTTGTCATACGTACAAGATATGCCAGTTTGAAACTCTGAGACGGGTTATTTTCTGTACTTTACCTATTGGATAACGATTTAACGTCCCGAGTCGCAAAATATCCATCTCCAGTGCGTACTGGAGTTAGTAATAGATACGGGACACAGGGCTCGGAGATTAATCCTGAAACTCACTCTACCCTTAATAATTCCACTATTTGTTGAACTCTCTAGACGAATTCTACGGCGGTTTAAACCTTGACTCATGATTAAGTTGGAGGCTTGTTTTGAATGCGAAGATTTAACCGACGCTGTTTATTTATAATAATAGTACCTGGATGATTGAGCTTTGCTCGGCTGAAAACACGGATAAAATGACGTTTTCCAAAAATGAAACCTAGCTAGATCGATGTATCGCCCCCGAAACCCCCTGCATACTAAATTTCATGAAAATCGTTGGAGCCGTTTCCGAGATTCAGATTATATATATACATATATACAAGATATTAGATATTTAAAGGTATTATATAGATAGATTTGTTTTACCAACACTATATACATCACAACATTTTTTTTTGTTATCAGGCTAGGTATTTGACCACAGCTCACTTGATGTTAAAAGAATAGAGATAACGCCTGTTCATGACCATTGCAGCGACACATAGAACTCTTGAGTAGCAAAACAAAGGCCAGTGTATCGCTGCTTTGGCGGTCATTACTTTGAGATTTTTGATGGTTAGTCTCAACAGTCCTGTAATTTTGCTAGCTGCAGTACCTTTCAAACCGGAATACACACTACTGCTTGGCGGAAGATTATCTGGTACTGCGGTGGTACCTACTTAGACGACTAAGGAGATCAGCCACCAAGTAAAAACTTTGACTTAAATCGATACAAGTCGCCCACACCCATTCACGTCGCAGCCATATGTCAAATGTTACAAGTGAGAGCAAGTATCGTAATAGCTCCTAAACAACACCTGAAACTCGCACGCGCCGTCAAATTGCCGCCATATTTCCAAGGGGTTCCATTTAAATTTCTCACTTGCTTATTAAATTATTACAAACGCGAATGTGCTTTGCTTATAATTAATGTTAAAATTAACGCTCGTGGAGCAGTTTGGCTGGATGTTCCTAAAATATCACTGATGGTTAAGCAATAAAAATAAGTATTGTAGGACACATTACACACAGCGCCATCTGACCCAAAACTAAGCAGAGCTTGTGTGATGGAAGTCAGATAACTGATAGAATACATAAATACTTTTTTTTTGTTGTAAATACATACTTATAATATATACAGAACACCCAGACACACAACAAACATTTGTTTATACCAAACAAACATTTGTTTATACCAAACAAACATTTGTCCTTGGCGGGAATCGAACCCACGCCCTACAGCTCAGGCATACTCCCAATGAGCCAACAGGGCTGTCAATAGGCGATGCGGTGACCGCTAGTGTGACACGTTAATTAGTAGGTCCTGGTCGTTTGCTTTATATTTCTATATCAACGACCGTCAAATTACATCAGAGGTCTACGGGTGGCATGAACTCTGACATTACAGCAGGACACTAAGCTTCTTCTATGTTTGACAAGCTAGGTGTTTGACCACAGCTCACCTGACGTTAAAATATATGTATAACCTCTACGAACTAATTTAATGTTAAAACGTTCATGCTGCTATCTGCCAAGTAATGTGAAAGCTCGGCTAGCTAGATAGGTAAACCCTTTATTATTTACAAAAGAAAAAAACCTAATTAGTACAAAAAGAGTTTCATAATTAAAAACATTTGATTAAAAAACATCAAAACAAAATTTTTTTTTTTTTTGATGATTTTCTTCTCGTATTAAATAAAGTACCTGGATGACCGTTTTGTTTTTGTAAACGACGTTTTCTAAATATGAAACCTAGCTAGATCGATTTATCGCCCCCGAAACCCCGTTTCCGAGATTCAGATTATATATATACAATTATACATATATACAAGAATTGCTCGTTTATTCTTCGATTTATTGTCGATGTAACCACATACTTTTTCTAGTCCATAAACTAGGTAGGTACAATTCTCCTATTAGTTTGGTCCAATATGATGAAACACTCCCAGCTAGGAGTCGAAGCTGGCGTTCAAAGGATGCCAGGATGCTAGAAAACACCATAACGTTATTGGTAAAATATTTTTGACAGATAATAATTTATTGAATAACAAGAACAGCTCACGCCAATTTTTGCTACTATTATTCCGAATCAACCCTCTCCTTATTGTGAGAAGGTTAACACTATAGTCCACCACGCTGGCCAAGTGCGGGTTGGTAGACTTCACACATCTTCGAAAACTTTTTTTATGAACTCTGGGCCATGCAGGTTTCCTCACGACGTTTGCCTTCACCGTTTAAAGTCAGCAGCAATATACAATTATACACATATGCAACTTAAAAAAGACAGAGATACGTGGCATGGGATTCGTACCCAGGACCTCCAGATTGGAAGCCAGACGGTCTCCCAACTAGGCTGCCGAAACTGCACTTTTATTAATCTAATTTAAAATCATATCATACAAACATTAAATCTCTCGAGCTAAAAGATTTCAATGTCAATAACAATCTAAGAGTAATCATTCATATACTATATTTTTTTATATAAAACTCAAATAAATGATAATCAAAAAGAATAATGATAGGTACACATCATATCATCGGCCATAGGACGTCCACTGCTGGACATAGGCCTCCTCCTAGGGGGGTTTCGCCAATACTCGCCACGCTTAGCAGGCGGGTTGGCGAGCAGTTAGTTGTGACTGTTCAATGAAGACGCTGCTGCCATCTTCCGAATTACATCCCTTAGCTGTAACCACGGGTAGAGAGGGTGGGGACTATTCTCACGCCGGCACCACCACGGCTAAGATAATGATAGGTAGCCGAGTGAAAAATACCTTTGATTAGCTTTGAGACATGACGGGTTATGGTTACCATCAAACTATTAATAACTAGTTGTTACCCGCGACTTCGTCCGCGTGGAGTTTAACAAAAAGTTTGTCCAGTTTGCAGTATAAAAAGTATCCTATGTGTTAATCCTGGCAACAAACTAGGTATATGTGTGTCAAATTTCATCCAAATCCGTTCAATAGTTTTTGCGTGAAAGAGTAACAAACATCCATCAATCCATCCTCACAAACTTTCACATTTATAATATTAGTAGTATAGAATAGGATGTAGACATTTCAAACACCAACATGAAATTATTATTTTCCTTTTTAATAAAAGTAATTGACCTGACTTGAAACAGTTGATGTTTCGAATCACAAGTGACCTCAATCTTGAAGAAATGTATGTGTGTAATTCTACAAAATCAAACCCTGCGTCTCACAATTCATATAAATATTACATTAAACGAGTCTGCAAGCTCTTCCAAGGTCCAGAGTCGGCATCAAAGGGACATTGTAAGTAATGGCTGGACCTTTTCCCAACATTGGACCCTCAGAAGGGCTACGGAGGGCCAAGGAAGGCGGACGGGACACGACTTAAACTATTCTATTATTCAAATATCGCCATATTGCAAGGTCCCTTTTATGTTTCAAGAAATCTAAGTATTTCTGTAACGGTTATGGACACGAAATATCATTCGGGAGCGTCTTCCATTGAATAACAAAAGGTATGCTTAGTTGCTATAAAAGTTAATGAAGTACCCAGTAAATATTTATGAATTGAGATTGTAAACGTTAACTCGCTATTAGTTTAAAGTAGTTGCTGCAGTCCTATCCCGTGGATCTTTTATTTAGCTCGAAATTTAACGAAACTTATTTAAGAGTAGCAACAGTTAAGGCTGGATCGTTAGTTATACCTGTAATCTTTCCTTTAATTAGATAATTTAAACCATTTTAATCTTTCTTTACACATATTTTTTTTATTTTTTGCTTGTTTTCGTACCATTTCATACCCGGCTCGAAGGACCACCGTTTGAATACAAGTTTTTACAAAATGGGAAGCCACTTTACAAATTATGGCGCTTATTGTAGGTAGTGTCGAATCTTACAAAACGATCTCAGATCTAAGCCGAACACCATTTAGTTAAAATTATCCCACCCTTTTTACCAGACTAGTACCTTACTTACTACCTATGTAATATACTGCACAATGATAATTTCATTGAGTATAGACTGATGGAAGTTAAATCGCAAGTCAGCATGCCAGCGACTGATGACGACAGCAATGCATTGAGCCAAATGAACGCTTCTACGAATTAGCTATTAAAAAGCCCTAATTCCGACTTTCCTCGTACCTTTATAGCCGTAACTCGGTAATATCTCACAGTAAACTCGTCGTAAACAATTACCGCCTCGAATTAATTAACACACGTCAGTGGGCACCGCTTATTTGTTTAGCTGCACAGGTGTGTCATTTGTTCCCGTGATTACCGACTTGGAGTGAGACGGGGCCCGTCTTACAAGCAATGGCGGACAAACCGTCTGTTTGTGTAACAACTGCATTAACAACATACGTGTCTGTGACACGACACACTACAAGACAATGTCCTTTTCGATTGCGATAAAATTGCTTCTGTCAAGTCATATTTTCTTCTTTGTTTTTGGCGTCGCAGTTTGTGCATTTGCCAGTGCCAAGTATGCATTTAGATATTATGTCGTATGCCATTAAAAAAAAACATGTTAAACGAGTCAAAGTCACATGTAATTCACGGTCGAGTCCAGTCATGCTTTTGTAAAATACTGGCGACTTTATTATTAGCTTCGATAGTGTTTAGAAGCGGATTTGAAAATTTTATACATGAACATTAAACATCCATAAAACACAAGTTTTGGAACAAAATACAATTGGGCGACACAATTTTTCTGCGTTCCCGCTAACATCTATCGAGTCATTAATTAAATGCTTGCTGTGTATTTGACATAAATAGTTAAGTGATTTTCTATTATCTGACAAAAAATCACGACAATCGGTAATTAATAACAGCTAGGAAAAAGCGAAATTAATTTAAAAAAAAATTGTTTTACTTATGCGGGATTCACATCACATCATCAGCCATAGGACGTCCACTGCCGGACATAGGCCTCCTCCTGGGGGGGTTTTGCCAATACTCGCCACGCTTGGCAGGCGGGTTGGTGAGCACAGTTACGAGTAAGTGTGATTGTTCAAGGAAGACGCTGCTGCCCATCTTCCGGATTACATCCCTTAGCCGACTCTTACGGCAACCACGGGTAGAGAGGGTGGGGTACAATTCTTACGCCGGCACCACCACGGCAATGCGGGATTACTCTTTCAGTTCAATTAGAATTTAATCAGAGTTTAATCAGAAACCCCGACTATAGTTCCGGCCATATCCGGTGGCCTTCATCATGGAGACAAAGCTGAGTAATACGCACGCGCGGCCCCGTCTTGCTTCGCACTCCCCAAAGATTTGTCAAAACCACGTCAGTTTTTATAGTACAACTTTTACAAAAACGCAAGAGTAACCCTGATCGAGTTGCTTTACTGAAGCAGTGACGAATTAAATCTCGCTGCGCTCTCATCTTGCGCCACCTGTCTCGAGGTATCCAGTAATTTACCTCCCGTCATTTGTGAAGACTCCATTCCAGAACGCTGTTCACTCGCGCCAGCGACAAAATGCTGAGCTTGGCAACACTCGATTTGCTTGTTTAGACTACTTGGCCAACTATTTCGGTTGGGTACGCTCGATTAGTATCTGTCAAACGGTGCTACCAACTATAACAGTTACGTGATGATATTAATTGAGTTGGATGGAAGTTGTTTTGAGGTTAGGGCGGGATTTTGTTGCTTTGCTCAGACAGAGTTGTTTTAGTAAAACATTCGTGTTACTTTAAACAATACGGACATAGACGTATTAGCTGAATGTACAGATATGGCGAAGCTTTTTATTTTCAAGCTGTCTGAAGCTATTATAGGGAAGATATATACGCTATAATCAAGCAAGAGTGAATAGGGTCCTCAAAGGTAAGCAAGGTACTGGCAATGCCCCAGTATTATAGGTGTCCTGGCGGCGGTTACCATTTACCATCAGGTAGACCGACGCTTGTTTGCCACTTTTTCATATATTTTTTAGACAGGCTAGGTGTTTAACCACAGCTCACCTGATCTTAGTGATAATGTGGTCGAGGATGGAAAGCACATCTAGCCTGGAATGGAACTGATTTTCAAGTGAGGCTGTCGAAACACACCGTCTGGTGCTTGGCGGCAGATTTTCAACTTGAAGGTGGTAACTAGCCAGCAGATTACTTGAAAGAACCCAAGCACCATGCCATAGTTTTTCCTCACGATATTCGTAACTCAAGATTTGTTGGGTTTTGAACCCACACCCTTTCGGCACATGATCAAGCACAGAAAAAGACAGTGCAATTATGGAACTCCAAGTGAGAACTTCGTATTCAATTTTTTTATTAAAAGTACAAATCAAACCCGTGTATAATGAAAATCTTATCCAATATACTTTAAAAGCCGTCATTAACCTAAATGTAAGTCCACCTATTTACTTTCCATTTAGGAAAGTTTATATAAGCCTGATTTCAATGGGCAAAGGGACGAGCTAAAAGTGGATATGCCTTTATATGCTTAGCCCTTTGAAAAGGATAAGCGGTTCTGCGACAATAGAGAGAATTTGAATAAAATAATAGTTCCGTGCTGTCGACCACATGGCTGGCTGAAAAGGGAATGAAAGGGGAAGGAACAATAGCTCCCTGAAGCGGAGTTTACCTCTAAGGGTAGGCCACTCGGCTTGCCGATCTATTGAAGAAAGTGTAAAACGGCTCTTGGACGACACTTTGATCGACAGTTCTCTATACTTGACTGCCTTGTTAGTTCATTTTGTAGTGTACAAATATGCTTCAAAGGCGTAGATTCAATTCCTACACAAAATGAACATTTTATGTGACGAGGATAATTGTTTGTTCTGTGTCTTGGAGTTTTCTTTGTTTACAAAAAAAATATATAATAAATTTTGTTTATTCTAATAGATTTAAATGCAAGCGGAGTATATACTAAAATATTTTAAAACTATAATATATATGTATATCAGTAAGTTTTAAGCGGAAATACACAAAATATATACCTGATCACTCAAAATGAACATCCGCAAAGTAACGCCTGAGTCAATCAATTATTTATCAAGTATATAATTATTATATCAGTTGTCTGGTTCCCTTAGTCTAAGCTTTGCTAAGTTTGGGACTAGATGGCGCTGTGTTAAATGTCGTACGATATTTATTTATTCGTTTATTGTTAAAGAGAACGGTAATATAACACAAACACCGAGAACAATAAATAATAATAACGTTAAATAATATTTAAATTTAAATATTCGTTTAAAGAGTAGAAGTTCTTTCGAAGCAACAAGGATTGTAATTTATTTTTAAATTTAAACCCCTTTGATAAATAATAATAGAAGAAAGACCACTAATTTTCTAACCTAATTTAAACAGTATTTGACAATAAATAAATTTGATCAAGTGCTAGTTAGTTTTATTTGGTGGTAGATCAAGGAGATCTATTAAGAGGTTGTCTAGGTAGGTACCACCGCAGTACCAGATGTTCTACCGCCAAGCAGTAGTGTGTAAACATTACTGTATTCCGGTTTGAAGGCCAGCGAAATTACAATGCTGTTGAGATTAACCATCGAATGTCTCAAAGTAATGAGCGCCATAGCAGCGATGCCCTGGGCTTTGTTTTGCTACTCAAAGTTCCGTGTATCGCTGCAATGGTCATGGACAGGCGTTATCTCTTACCATCAGGAGAGCATCTGGTTCGACTCATTTATCCAAAAAAATAAATTAGACAAAAGTTTGATATGTTTACACGTTTATGAAACATTACGTAATTATCTGATTTGATGGTAAAATGTATGGTTCTATCCACCTGCAACTTTTTTTGTGTACGATATAGCGCTAAGATAAGAAAACTTAGCTTTTATTATAATCTTAGGAACCTAATAAGACACATAAAATAAATAATCATCTCGTAAATATAATTTGTATTCTAATTGTAACCAGCTCCAAATTTCTATCGTAGGTATATATAAGTGCTTCGAATCCACATTCTTTATTCGCACGAGGATGTAGAAACTCTTGGTCGAAAAGTGCCCTTCAAATCTAGAGTAAACAGGTTTTTTTTTCTATGTAAGCGTATTCCATCCTACACCACATTGTTGCTTAACATCAGGTAGGATGTGGTCTAACGCAACTACGCTCTTACGTATAAAATAACAAATAATATTGGACTAAACTGTTCTAATGTTTTTTTCAGCCTCTAGTGTCCCACTGCTGGGCAAAGGCCTCCCTTTCCTCCTTCTAGACTGCCCCGTTCTCGACTTTGGTGGTTCAGTAACTGTCGTGACGATTTAGTTCGTCACACCACCTTCGTCTGGATCGACCCTGAGGTCGCTTAAATTTTGGCGTCCAAGGTGTGGTGACCTCTTCTAAAGTAAGTACTTAAAGATAGTTATCACCATTAAATTGTACACAGTTTTGGATAAAGTAAATATTTCATTTTTTACCGAAATGGGCGGCAACGCAACTTCTGAACATCTACTACCTACAAAGTTCTCCCACCCGATTTTATATAAACAAATATTCCACGGATGTAACATAAAACGAAAACTTCGTTTTACCGAACACATTGTTCGAATAATAATGGAATACGATTGCCAACAATATTAGATTCTACTATCGTTTTCGTTCTGAATAACTCAGGGTCTATTGGCCAGGTCATCATATTGTGCGACCGTCCTTAAGCTCTTTATTTGATGGCCCCTATACATTGGACGACTTCGAACATTGGAATGGAAGTTAGCAATTATGGATCGAATGGGGTCTTTCGGATTTATAGGCGGACTGTCTTGATTTAATGCTTAGTGGCACAGCTAATATCGCTTGCACATTTACACATTTTAACCCGACTACAACTACGTGGTCTCTACTGTGTGCCTTCTTGAATAGCTCAAAGTAGCACTACGAGCTATGGAGGAACTATGCTCGAATTTTCTCTACGAAATTGAATCAGAAGTGAGGAGATCCGTAGACGAACTAAAATTACCGACTTAGCCCAGCGGATTAACAAGGTGAAGTAGCAGTGGGCAGGGCACATAGCACGCAGCACTCTGGTGGGGCTGTAAAGTTTTGGAATAGAGACCACGGCCCGACAAGCGCAGCGTAGGACGTCCACCCAAAAGGTGGACAGACGACTTAATAAAGTTCAAAGGAACACACTGGATGCGAGCCGCTTCCAATCGGTCTTTATAGAAATCACTGGGGGAGGCCTATGTCCAGCAGTGAAAGTCTTACGCCTGAGATGATGATGATGAACCCGATTACACAAAAAGGACGACTATTAATTTAGACATGTAACTTTTAGATAAATCTACAATGACCATGAGCAATCGAGATAGCGACAACTTTATACAAAACCTTCATGTTACCATAAAAAGCCACTTGCGAATCCTTTTACATGGATCCGAACAGGAAAAAAATAGACAATACATAGCATTAAAATATTAGTGTTATTGAGAATTGTGAATATATAGAGTACTTAAATCTGTTCTCTGAACCGAAATCTGTTATTTAGGTTGACTTCTTAATTTTCAAAATTCTCGTTGCTATAACATTATAGAACGACAAAAGCTTTTTTATGAAAAAAATTATCTAAATAGGTCTCTAGTCAACGAATAATATAAAGGCAAATATATAGAAATGTTGACAAGCTGTGTCAACAGGAAAATGGAGAAAGGAATACACAAGTTCCTTTGGGGGTTATTTTTTGCACAGAGATGTTTTTATGATCACTGACAGCGCTTGTTGATCGTTATCTAGTCTAGAGAGACGAATATTTGAGGTTTACCTCTAATATATTTTTATATTTAAGTAGAATACATATAAAATAAAATGTCGACTGGCAATTTTTATTTATAGATTACAGTTTAGGTAATTGACTTCAGCTCACATTGCGATGTTGTTTCCACCAAAACACACCACTAGGTTCATAGCGGCAGATTTTCAACTTGAGAGTGGTAACTAGCCAGTACTATAAAGTACTCTACCACGACGCTATAGTTTTTTGCTCAAGTTCATTGTTGGGGTTTGAACCCATGCCCTTCGGTGTGTCATCCGACCGCACTAACCACAGCTATCATCGCTACATGATTATGACTCTAACTTTAAGCAATACATATATGAAGTGTACAATTAACAGCTTTTAATTTATGTGATATGTTTAAACAAAATTCCTATAGTAATTATGTTTTTTTTTTATTATGAATAGTTTCGCGTTTCCCACTTTGCCTGATGTCCATCAGTAGTGCGATTAAGATACAGCACGCTAATCTAGAAGTACCTAGTCATTAATTCCAGGCTTGGTGTGCTTTACCATCTTCGACCACATCGTCACGATATCAGGTGAATCTCGTAATCAGAAGAAAAAAAGTTTGTAAATTAAAGTTTTATATGGTTTTTCTCAAGTAAAGTTTCGTCAGCCTAGTTGTAGACCGTCTGGCTTCCAATGTGGAGATTCTGGTTTCGAATCCAAATAAATATATACAATATATACAATAGTTATTTTTAAAAAAACGTGAATTGAGTGTGAAGTCTGCCAACTCGCACTTGACCAGCAGAATGGCCTTACCTTTCTCACAATGAGAAGAGACCCGCGCCCAGCAGTGGGACAGTAAGAAAGAGCAGTGTTGATTCGGATATTTTTTGGCATTGGCGCCGTTCCATCGGAGTATTTATGACGAGAGCGCTCCGCAGCCCCCCGCGCAGCCTGCTCGCAACCCGGCACCGAGAGGATTACCGCCGCCTTCAGTCGCACGCGGATGATTTATCCGAACATTTCCTCAGTTTTAATACTTCGACGCGAGAAAGTGTCTTAAAATGCGGCCATTAGCAAAAAACACTGTAATTTATCAGCCACCAACAGAGTTTCGTCTGAATTTCCTTAAACCCCGCTTCCATTATTATTCTGCATTTGCCCTCGCGCTTGGGGAAATTTGCGTAATCCTGAGCGATTTTTTTGACCTTAAATGTTTTTGGTATAAGGTCTCCTTATTAATGAACAACAAATCGGGACTTTAGTGGATGTGGAGGTTGAAGAAGGTAGTATTGATGACGTCATCTATGAGATTTATCGTCAACCTCCAAACTATCTGCGTGTTCTTCTGACTGTAAGGTAAAATAGCAAAAAACAAGTTGTTGGAAACAAAATAAAAAAAAATTTTTTTTGAAATAACCTCCTTTCGACTTAGTACACCCCAAGCTTGTAACCTTGTATATAATCACATCATTAACTACTGTATATTCTTCCTGAAACTTGAAGTACATTAATCAATTCTCGACAACGATAAATATGTCGACGATACGACGATATGATGTCAGGAACACCGCGTATCGTACAGACAGTAAAACGACCACGCTTCTCGCTCGCATGCGGCACGCTGTCCGATAGGCACCGGACATTACGAAATACTTGCGGAATCCTTAATTCCCATCTGGCACTCCGCGTGTGACCCAGTGACACCGTTAGCCCATCGAAGGCAGGAATCTTTTTATTGGCGCCAAGAACGTTCCCCGCACGTGAGTGCACGAGGGTTAGCGTTACTGGTCTTACGTAACATTCTTGGTTTAGCATGCCCGTCTTTAATATCAAAGGAATGGTTGCGAACATAAATTCATTAATATATACTAAGTAGATGTTGGTTGCAGTATATATATATGTATATAATTTGAAGGGTCCAATCGTGAGGCAGTTTTCTTTGGGTAAATTTAGTATTAATTTGACCACGCAACATCTAGTATACGTTGTAAGTGATTAACACAATATTCCGCAAGGAATAAGTCTGCTCCGGGAAACTGAAGATTGAAAGAAAGTCCTTATTTGAACGCCGTAACATTACCACAATGTCACTCATATAAACAGTCGTTATTATTCTGCCTACATAATCTAACTGCAATAGTTTTTGTTTTTATTTTTCGATAGGTATTTTTTCTTATACTATGTTTCACGTATTAAAGTTGAAACATCTCCGCAGTTAAGAGATCTCATCTCTATAAAAGTCTGAAAATAAATTCTTCTGGGAATTGTGTACAGAAGTTTAAGCGTCTCTTTTATTGTTTGCAGAATTCAAAGTTCGAATGGCCTCGACCATTCAAAGTAGTTTTGGCGCCCAACGTTGGACGTGATCTTTATATTTTTATACCATTGCTTACAAAATAGGTATACATTTAATAATACATATTAAAAAAAAATATAAAATAACAAGTAGACAATAGTAATGATATTTATACTAGTTATATCCTACGCATTTTCTTAATGTGAAAGCAATAAAACGAATGGAACGCTCTTCTGATGGTAAGAGATAACGCTTGTCCATGACCATTGCAGCAATACTCAGAATTTTGAGTAACAAAATAAAGTCTAGGGCATCGTTGCTTTGACGCTTATTACTTTGAGACTTTACCAACGAGTTAATGTGAACCATACCTACCCATATTTTTCTGGAAAAAAAAGTTAGTTTTATACATACACGACCTGTCTTTTTCAAGGTCCAAAGTATAAGCTGCTTTCATACATTTGAACACTTATTCAGTTTATACAGAGTTCAATAAAGACAAAATACTCTTCATACATGTGTATGTACGTACAATTACTTCTTTTAGGTATAGGTTATATAGAAACTATATCTTTCCACTTGCTACGATTCTGGCACACATCTTTCGATCCTTCTACTTTCATGGGCGTTTTGTACTTTGCTCTACATATTATAAATAGTATATTTATTTAGTAACAATAGTATTTAGTGGCATAAACACATGACATCTACCTACTGTAGCTAGGGACTCAAGTATCTGTGTTGTAACTTTCTTTTTCCTCTTCCTCGTCTTGTCTTTTACTAAAACTTGACTTGACTTTGTAGATTTTTAATTTTTTTATTGTCTATTTTTTTATATAAATTTAGAGAATAATAACAAAATTAAATATAGAAAAATATAATCTGACAAATTGCAGAATTCAAATAATAAAACGAAACTTCAAACTAAAATCGATACACGAGCAATAGTGGTACATCGAACGTCTATCCCAGAAGCCACGATCAAACTGACCGAGGCCATCCGTTCGACGCCCTACGCAAACTTCACGTCATCCCCACCGCTCCGAAGTTGCTACGCGCTGAAGTTGCCACCTTCAAGGCTCTTCTCACCCAAATATAAATTATATTAAAAAAATAAAATGTAAATAGAGTTTAATCACAATTTTTTATATGGTAAAATAATTATGTATAATATAGCATTAGTATAGTGGTGATTATAAATATGAGATTACTTCACATTTATTTATTTTACGTGGATAAACTAATTCAAAGTCTCGCTAGGAAACTATAACTTAAAGTATGAATAACCGTAACATTTTAGAAGTAAAACTCTGCAGATCCAAAATCAAAACCCCTTTTAATAAAGCCTCCAGCGCCCAAATAATGAACTGACCCGTCGACTTCGCATTCAATTTGCTGCAGCTGAGTAGTAATTTTCATTGCGAAGACAAGATTCGTCCCATTCCGACTATTATTCTGTCCCTTTTCCGCTTCGTTTAACGCAATGGGCGTGAGGATTATTCTCATTAAGCGTAATTTGTTTTCCTCGGTACAGTCAGCGAAATTAAACCTACGTTTTTAACATCTTCGTCTTTACGCTACTGTAAATAAAGCTAGGAATTTTTCGACTCACTCTGCAGCCGCCGCGAGCTCTCGACAGATATCACTAACATAAATTCTTACAACTGTAACAATTACTTGCCAATCTATTTTTTTTAATAGTTGACAGGCTAGGTGTTTGACCACAGCTCTCTTGATGTTAAGTGAGGGTGAGTTCGAAGATGGTATGGTGTAGTAATGATGGTAAAAGATGCTCGCGTCGGTTTGCATCTTCAGAACTACGAAACTCGCAATTTTTTTAGTTCTTTTTGATACCGAGGTTACTTGGTAAGTGACTTCTCCATACATCGGAGTTGAATTAGTTTTAGAACTTGAACCGATTAAAACAAGCGTTACGTTACAAATAACAGACAACAAATAGCGCATTCCACCCTTTGTCTCCTATAAAAATCCGGCCAAGTGCGAGTCGAGCTCGCGTACAAAGGGTTCCTCACCATTATCTTTAAAAACTATTAAAAAAATCATGTCTGTTGTATGGGAGCCACCCTTAAATATTTATTTTATTCTGTTGTTTTAGTATTTGTTGTTATAGCGGCAACAAAAATACATCATCTGTGAAAATTTCAACTGTCTAACTACCACGGTTCCTGAGATACAGCCTGGTGACAGACGAACAGACAGACAGACGGACGGACAGCGGAGTCTTAGTAATAGGGTCCCGTTTTACCTTTTGAATACGGAACCCTAAAAATTAACGTCATTTTTGGTGTTCAGTATTTTTGGAATCTTTATGAAACGTCGTTATAAAATATTTTCATGGAAAACATTTGGAAATTCATACAATTTTCTCTTTATTTTTCAGGTAAACAGCATTGCAGTGCCGCGGCCCGAATCACCATGGCGCGATCATGTTTGTACAGGCCCTCATTGAATTCCGAATAACAATTTTACGTAAAAATTATTCAAATCCGCGAACATCAGTGTTGTTTTAAAAAAACAGGACTTTTTAATACGCAACAAGCGGTAAAAAGCATTCGTGGTGAAAACTGGACCTTTTTTTTTGTAAAAGTAATGAGACGAACGAGGCGCTCTCCAGATGGTATGACATAATGCCTGTCCATGACCATTGCTGCGATACACAGAACTTTGTGTATCTAAACATAGTCCAGAGCATCGCTGTTTTGGCGCTCATTACTTTGAAACTTTCGATGGGTAGTCTCAACAGCCCTGTATTTTCGCTAGCTGCAGTACCCTTCAAACCGAAACACACTACTGCTTGGCGGCAGAATATCTGGTACTGCGATGGTACCTACCTAGACGACCTCCTGGTAAGGAGATCTACCACTACAAGTAAATAGAATAGACCGCTTGTTCTTAACGTTGTTCTAAGTTCAGGGCGGTATTGCATCCGAGGCGCATGTATGGAAACCAAATTATAATTTCTTCCACTTCAACTGGTTCTTCCCAATCTCACAATTACGTGATAAAATTGAAGGCTTTTTTACTCAAGCAAATTCGTTTCACTTAAGTTCCGAAATCTCGTGGGGAAGTCCCGAGCACGAGGCCCCTTTAATAGGTATTAGAGTACATATTTCACGTAGTCAGTATTTCATTTGGCCTAATTCGATGCGCCTTGGACGTGTAATTTTAAATCCCGCACAGGGAAAATGTGTTCCAAGCTCCAGACACGGTTTCTCTGATCAGAACCGCGATTGCTTTTCTTGTACATTGGATAAATCTCATGTTTTTTTTTGCAAGACAGTATAAGGGTTGCCATGAATATAAATTGTTTCTCCCTTATAAATCTTACAAACATTTTTCTCCAAGCTTAAACGTTTGATACGGCTCCTATTTCTTAGGAATTTAATAAAGCAACACTTAATACGGAACACTCGCGTATAAATCAGTAAAACGAAAGCAAATTTCGAAAACGGTGTGAGAAAAGCAAAAGTGTTTGTTTCGAAGTAGCAAGCTAGTGAATAGCACTGGGGTGCTACACTTTTGATTTACGACTAAAAGATTGGCTCATAAATCACTGTACACGCCGAGCCCTGACACAAAGCCACGGAAAAATTATAGAAAAAAAATTAAACGGCTCCGAGACAGATATTTACGATGCGATGTCGGATACGCCCGCGCCGCCCGAGACACAATATTAATTAATCCGTCCAATTATAATTAATTGTTCCTAATGGAAAAGAAAAACGTTAAGGAAAAAGGGATTTTTTTAATTTGTATTTATACCATTTTATTCCAAAACTTTAAAGACGAATTAAAACATAATGTACATCGATTTCTCCTGGACAGTGTCCAAATTCATTTTTTATTTAGGTATTTTTTTATGTAAAAGTAATAAGACGAACGAGACGCTCTCCTATGTTATGAGATTAATGCCTGAACATTGCAGCGATACACAGAATTTTGAGTAGCAAAACAAACCTTTTTTCAGGGCATCGCTAAATTGGCGCTCATTACTTCGAGACTTTCGATGTAACCTCTCAACAGCCCTATAATTTCACTAGCTACAGTAATGTTTACACACTAATACTCGGCAGCAGAATATCTAGTACTGCGGTGGTACCAACCTAGACGACTTCATGCTACGGAGATCTACCACCAAGTAAAGTAAAAATAATACACGCTTACTCGTATAGTTGCTATTCCGTGCACTAATATATTATTCTTAATGGCTCCGAAAGGTCCAAAAATGGCAGCTTAAGTACGGAGATCTCCAATGAATACGTAAGCAGGTTTCGTAAAACATTGGACTCATGAAAAAATGCTAAGAGCGATAGACACCTATATTTCATTTTTAATTTTCTCTATTTATAAAATAAGTAAACGGCGCCCGTCCTTATCTCCCGAGACTGCTTCAGTTGGTAATAGAATTTCATCCTATGAGTATTACGGCACTCTTGAAATTTTATTTCTTTGCCGCAATAATATGGATGCTTTCACTTAATGAATTGCGTTATCTCTATCATATTACGGACCGTGGCCTGCTCGTTATTTAATCAACCCACTCGTTTTTCTACTGAAGACACGAAACAAAATGGATTAAGCCAAACGAATATAAAAGAAAAAAGTTCATTTCGCGTCAAACGTTCGGTTATAAAGTAATAGAAAGGAAACTTTATCAGTTGTCTTCTGACCCAGTTGTATTCAATCAATAATCTAGTTTAGCTTATTCTGTGTCTACGGTCACAAATATCACAATCGACGCTGCAATTTTGAAGGTGCGGAAGAATCGGAATGAATTCGTCATAACTCTGTAACAGTCTAGGGTCGGATGTGGAAACGCGTCTTGACCTAATTTTGTCCGAGTTAGCCGACAGCCGACCGGCTATTTCCCAAGCTATTCGTCCCAAATGCTGCCCGGACCTCGCAGTACTCCAAAACGGCTTACGATATCTAATTCCGTTGACAAAAAGGAAATTTTATAGCTGCCGCTCACTCTGCATTTTAATTCCGATTTCAAAATGTAATTAAACAAAGTCGTGCATGAAAAAGGTTGAATTCGTTGACCCAGAAACGTGTCCCATAGAAGATATGTGAACTCGAGTACGTATCATGCGCCAGGGAGCAGTCGCATTGTTAAATGAAGCGGTCCCTAGCTCAATCTTTTCAGCCGGGCCTGCATGTTTGAGAAATTTGCAGACAAAAGAGTTCATCGACTGAGGTCGCTCTCTTGACTTTCAAATGTATAACGATAAGAGAGTAAGTCAACCGAAAACCTTAAAGTACATCTTAAATCGCTTGAATAAAACTACACATAAACATAGAATATAATACAACTTTATTGTTCATCAACAATCGACAAATAAAAAACATAATTCGAAGCAACAACAAATTTAAAACAACAACAATTTGAAACAACAACAATTTTAAATTTATTACAAAACAAATTTGTAGTAATAAGCATTGGGTTGTAAAAAGCGAACAAGTATAGATAGACAAATCTATCTAATACCTTTAAACGAGCAATTCTTGTATATAATCTGAATCTCGGAAACGGCTCCAACGATTTTCATGAAATTTAGTATGCAGGAGGTTTCGGGGGCGATAAATCTATCTAGGTAGGTTTCATTTTTAGAAAACGTCATTTTATCCGTGTTTTCAAGCAATGAAACACGTATTCCCAAAAAAAAACAGATACTGAATATTAAATTACAGAACAAGATAAAACAAATACTGTATATAGTAGGTATATTTGGAAAACTTGAACTAATTTGTCAATAAGTGTAGACATAAAGTTTTGTTCTGTTGAGTTTTGACCCCACGTGTATGTAGTATTTCTTTGTTCGAGTTGGGTTTACCTGCTAGTTAATAAAGAGTATTCGTAAAGAAGTTGGGCGCTTCGAGGAAGCCCCGCGTCGGGCGCACGCGGCCGGAACGCCGGAACTCGCTCCAACAGTTCGAACACGCGTATTGTTATTGCGGACGACTTTGGCTGGCCTTTTCTATCTCGGACGTCTCGACAGCTAGTTGAATAGGATTGTTTTCATCTACTTTCCTGGCGTCTTTCAAAGAGTTAGCGAACCTTGAATTTTATGAAATCTGACTTTACTATTCGTACACGAAATGTTCGTTTCTTCGACTTGGCTTTTTATTTGCTCGAAACTTTAGGTCTGGTATTTGATATGCTTTCAGAATATGAAATGAATGAAATTGAATGATGTCTTTTAAAAATGAGTTGAATGTAAAGTAGGTGTCATCGTACGTTTTTATCTTTTATTTTAGCGCAACATTTTTAGCTACTTCAAAAAAGGAGGTCTTCAATTCGGTTGTATTTTTTAAAATGTTTGTTACCTCAGAATTCTCTCATAATAATATATAAACCGATTCGAAAATATATTTATTTTATTTTAAAGGATACTTTTAGTTAGTCCGAAAAAATATTCTTTTGAAAATGACTTTTCAGTGGTGTCTACGGACACCAGAAAGTCCCAATGAACTGTCTAGCCACCAGAACCCCGTAATAAAATAATGCAATGACCCTGTTAGTTCATTTGGTAGAATATTTGCTTTAAGAGCTGTAAAGCGTGGGTTCGATTCTCATACGTGGCGATAAATGTTTCTTCTTAGTGTGAGTGTTTAATATAAATTTACAAATAAAAGTACCTATATAAATATTCTATCTGGTATAAGTTATCTGGTTCCTATAGTACAAGCCTTGCTTAGTTTCAGGCTACAGGCCCTGTGTGAATTATCCTTACGATATTTATTTAATGTGACCTAGTCTTGTTTGGGCTTTGTGGAATAGTCAGTTTAAAAAAAAAATTTGGTCATGGTACTTACGCTACAACAATTGAACAACGCGCGAGAATTTAAATGCCTCTAAACAACAATAACCTGACCGAAACCGTCTTAATCACACGATATAAACTGCTAACGTTCAAAAAACTGGGCTGTTTAAACAAAACGGCAATTGCCGTTCGGGCGCCGCGGACGGTCGTTAGGTTGCCTAATTGCCCCTTCACGCCAATTAGGCAACGTAACGTCTTCGTGTCGGATCAAAAAATGTTTTTGGAACATTTTTCGAGGCGACTAAACCTTATCGAGTTCTTATTGCGCACTACGCGGGCCTCTAGGCGTCGGTGTTGCGCAACAACGATGTCAAACTTCTTGTCATATAGCATTTTTAATTGTAGCGATGATAACTCTGATCGTACAGAACACCCAGACACAGAACAATCATTTGCCACAAAAATGTTTGTTCTGGTGTGAATCGAACCCGCGCCCTACAGCTATTCCAGATATTCCACCAATTGAGCTAACAGGGCAGTTTTTTTATTATTATTATAAATAGGCTTGCGTTTGACCGCCAACCTGCTTGATGTTAAGCGAAGATGTGGATGGAGATGCGGTGGAGCACGCTCACCTAGAAGAACCCGGCGAAGTTTTAACCCGCGCCCTTCGGCATGCGAACTGACCGCCCTAACCACTGAGCTATCATCGCTACAAATATAACTATAACTAATATATAACTATAATTTTTTTTTATCGTTTATTAGTGAGCATTGGTGTTTTTTTTAATTTTCTTAATCAAGCTCGTTTTATTAAACAAATTAAAGTAAATCATTTGAAAATGAGAACGGTCTGGAATCAGAGCACGCGTTTACTACATTTTATCTCAAACACGGAGATATTTATAGCACTTAATTAAATTTAACTTCGCAACCTTCCATAAAACATAGGCACGTGGCTGCGACACTTCCAGTCGTAAAGATCTGAACTCATCGGGCATGCAAAATAATGGGACAGAAAGAAACGTAAAAAAATAATAGATATGGTGTTATTAGATTTCATTTTAAAATAAGTAAAAACTATTTATTATGCACAACAGAAATTAAAAAAACAATGTACGGAAAACAAAAGAATCTTATGAGTCAGTTCTAATAGTGGCGGTTTTATTGCTAATAGCGATCTCTTCCAGATAACAAAGAATAGAAAACACAATATTGATTAAGACAGACAGGAGATATTGTAACACTATTAAATTCTAAAAATAAGTTAAGTATTGTTTTATATACATATAAATATATATAAATATATTGTAGGACACATTACACACAGCGCTATCTGACCCCAAACTAAGCAAAGCTTGTGTGATGGAACTCAGATAACTGATAGAATACATAAATACTTTTTTTTTGTAAATACATACTTATAATACATACAGAACACCCAGTCACAGAACAAACATTTGTTTATACCAAACAAACATTTGTCCTTGGCGGGAATCGAACCCACGCCCTACAGCTCAGGCAGACATACTCCCAATGAACCAACAGGGCTGTCTGTATATTGGGATATAAGCTTAGGGTTTACTAAGCCGAACAGGGGTCATTGAACTCATTTAATTTAATTTGTATGACATTTTTTTTGGCATTTTAACTCTCATTAGTTTTATATTTTTTTAAATATGTGTTATTATAAATTTTTAATAATATGAATCTAAGTTACTTGGAATAAATGATTTATTATTATTTTAATTGAAACTTAGTGAGCACAACTCTGAAACTGAAAAAAATGTGCATCACCTGCAGCGCCATCTAGCCCCAAACTAAGCATAAGCTTGTACTAAGGGAACCAGACAGCTGATAGAATAGAACTTTTTAAGAAATACTTTTTATTTGTAAATACATACTTGTAATACAGAACACCCAGACACAGAACAAACATTTATTTATATCACAAAATGTTTGTTCTAGGTGGGAATCGAAGCCACGCCCTATAGCTCTTAAATTGCCTCTTATATTGCCAATGAACCAACTGGGGTGTTAAATATTGAACCACATTGCATTGGACAAGTCAAAAAGATAATTAAATAATAAGTGTCAATATTACGAAAAATAATAATCAAATTAAAATAAGAAATTATAAGTATGTCAAGTTTATTTAAATAGTACCTGGTTGACCGACTCGGTTTTTCATTGCCTGAACAAACGGATACAACGACGTTTTCTAAAAATGAAACCTAGCCATGTCGATTTATCGCCCCCGAAACCTCCTGCATACTAAATTTCATGAAAATCGTTGGAGCCGTTTCCGAGATTCAGATTATATATATAATATATATACATATATTCAAGAATTGCTCGTTTAAAGGTATTAGATTATTATTAGATAGATTTAATAAAATTGTGGAAATGTTATCAGATGTCGCTAGTAGGTACCTATACGAAACATACCTACTATCTAGAAAATATGTTCGAAGGGATATATCTCTATAGGTATCGTAAAATTTGATTTTGTACCTAGGTTTATTTATGTCTTTAGATTCGACCATGTCTGCCTGGCTCTGTGAGTTAAGCCCGTGTCACGTCACGTGTTACAAACAGTTTAAACAGAACAGCTAAACAAGAGGATTATAATCAATTTAGTGTTCAGGTAAGTCCCGAACTCCGATTAACTACAATAGTTCATTTCTGTGGAAACACTTCGTGATCTACGTGTTAATGAACCTTTTCGTAATGGACTTATCGACATGTTGTGGACATTTACAAGTATTCATTTAAATGTATGCATGCGTCTAACACAGTTAGACTTGGAGACTTTGTCTTCATGAAGCTGGTAAAAAGGGTCGCGGAAATGATGACGTCAATTCTCAAACATCCAGGTTTCCTTGCACACAACGTGGAAAAGACAGAGGTGGGTGCCGTGAAATTCGAACCCAGGACCTCAAGATTAGAAGCCAGACGATCTCCCAACTAGGCTGGCGAAACTTCATATATAGTTATGTTACTAATTTATAGTTATGTATTCACCTGTATTTCTTCGTTATTGACACAGCTCGTTTTGTTCTTCCCTGAATCCGTCTGTCCTAAAGTTACCTGGAAGAGATCGCTTTTAGTGATAACGTCACAAGTAGTTACACTTAAGTTTATTTTTGTTCTGTATGTAATCTTTAGTGTAGACAATAAAGAGTTGGTCAATCAATCAATCAACCTTGGATAAAGTTCCACATCCCCGATGACCGAATTGAAAGTGATTTGTGCGTACTTGGTGAATATTCACCGTGTACGGATATATGCTTTTTTTGGACGCATGTGTCTAGTACGTACATATGTATATGTGAATGTTTCATTCATAGGCAATTAGATCAATTTATATAATATAAATAGAATAAAATTATATTCGCTTTTTGTTATTAATTAAAAATTAAATTAAAATTCATTTATTTCAGGCCTTTTAACCCATAATATTAAAATTACAATCATTACAAAATAAAATGTCAAAAATACATAAATATAAATCATGTCAGAAATAATTAATTCAAAGTCAACAAAAATAACAATAAAATAAGATAATCAATTATATATTCTCTTCGACATTGGAACTGCAACATGCCTGTTGCAGCAATGCCGAAGGAAAGGGCAATCTAGTCTGTCGGCAATCATCATCAGGACGGTGTTGGAGCTGGCCCGCACTCTCCGCACCAAGGACGCGCCCCGTTTGCGCATAGTCGCGTGAAAGCAGTCAGTTCGTGCTTCCGCGAACATACCCGAGGCGCTGCAGTACCGGGGCAGCCCCATCACCGCCCTGAATGCGTTATTATATTGGACGCGGAGGGCGCTGCAGTCCTTATTTGTGTAATTAGCCCACAGGCTGCACGTATAGAGCGATGTACAATACGCTCGAAAGAGCGTAATTTTGACCTCATTAGAACACCGTGCAAACCTGCGAGCTATCATGTTAGCTCTCACGGACAGAGCCCTCCGCTCCCGCTCCATGTCTGCATGATCCCTGAGATCAGCCGTCACTACATGCCCCAGGTATTTAAACTGTTTCACTCTTTCGAGGGGAACATCATTGAGCCGGACAGGTGGTATGTTCTGGGGGCACTTTGCACGGCCAGTCTCAAAGACCATGAATTGACTCTTTGTCACATTATATTTTAATCCATGGTCACAGGCGTACTTTTCACAAGTCTGCAGTAGTCTCCTCAACCCACAGACAGACGCGCTCAGCAGCACCATGTCGTCTGCGTAACTCAGATTGTTAACGCATACGCCGTCAATATGACAACCAACATGCTGACCGCTGAGCTCGACTATTAACCCGTTTATATATAAGTTGAACAGGGTTGGAGATGTTAACCCACCCTGTCTTACCCCACATTCGAGCCGGTACGGACTTGACATTACACCCGCCCATCGGACACTGTTAAACTGGTGCGCATACCAGTACTGGAACATGCTGATGAGTTCATGAGGCAGGTCAATGCTCCTCAGCATGTTCCATAGAAGGTCATACGACACGAGGTCGAAGGCCTTGGATAGGTCGAGGAAGCACGCGTACACGGGAGTCTTACGGTCAGTGTAGTATTTGACAGTATTCTTAAGGCACAGTATAGCACTTTCAGTGGACAGCCGAGGACGAAACCCGAACTGGTTATCATGCAGTGATACATATCTATTTAACTGTGCGTTAAGAAGACCGTCAAAAACTTTAGCCGTTACGGTGGCAAGAGAAATAGGCCTGTAATTACTTTTATCGGCAAGGTCACCCGTTTTATTTTTCACTACAGGCACTACAACAGTTTTCATGAAATCGGCCGGCAAGTATGAGTGACTCACGCACAGCGAGTAGAACGTGGCTAAGACCCTTGCAATGTGTGGTCCGGCGTGCTGCAGGTGCTCAATGCTGAGTCCATCATGACCCGGGGACTTCCCTCTCGATATAAGCTTTATGGCTTCATTTACGTCTTTCGCAAAGAAAGCCGTTCCAACAATTTGTTTGTTCATGTCAGCATTGATCACCTCATTCGCCGGACCTAACGGAGATTTCACAGAAAAATGGTCTTTGAACACATTTGCAATCTCCTTAGAGTCATTTACACCATCGACGCACACAGGGAGGCCAGGTCGTATATTTAACTTATTTGTACCCTGCCAGAAGCCACGGAAGTCACCCTTGGAATGTTTTTCAGCGAGAGCGTCCATTCTTATTTGGTCCTGATGATTTTGGCACCACTTTAATCGAGACTTGAACACTCTCCTGCTTTCACTCATTTCTGTATAGACAGGGCCGGACTTAGGCCTGCCACGCAATACCCATTCTCTGAACTTGGATCTAGCCAACCTGTGCGCCTCGCTAACATGTTTATTCCAGCCCGCTATGCGTGGGCCACTCCCTCTCTTCGATGTGCTTCCCCGACTCACCACAGCCGCATCTCGAAGGGCGGCCACAATATCAGAGTAAAGCTTATCTAAAACACGGCTGTGACCAGGATCACTACAATAACAATCAGCACAATTTACACATTCAGAAGGAAAGTCAATTAATTTTAAATTTTTATGACACTCTTTTGTGTACAAAGTGACCTGGTCTGTATTTCTCACACCCCATACTACATCTTTATTCACTATAATTTTAGGTACAACTTTGGATTGTAGTACGTTTAACTTACACTCTATAACAAGTGGGTAATGGTCCGACCACAGAGTGTCATAAATCACATGAGCATTAACAACAGCCTGCTTCGCCGAGTGAGTCACAATACAGTGGTCCAGCCAGCTGCCAGTCCCGTGTACATCACTAATAAAAGTAAAAGTAAAAGTACATATACAGTCTCTTACTTTCTCATAAGATTGTCATCGAAACAGAAAATGAAGTTTTTAGGTCACAGATACCATCCATAAAAAGAATCGGCAAGTTTATGAAACTTTAGGGATGACCCAAAAGTTAGTGGAATCCCTTATAAGTTGTAAGTTTGCTTCTCATTGGCGAACACAACGCCTCGGGGACGTCCGGAGTAATCAACGGTAATCGGATCCGGCAATACCGGCGAGGATGTACACTGATAATTAGTACAAGTAATTAGGCACGAATCTGCTGATGCTCAGGAGCTATCAGACCGGTAGTTTGCACTGATATCTGCGCTGTTTGGGTAATTGTATAGCATTGTTCAGCATTAATACGCTATAATGCGAATACTTACTACCTTAGTAATTCAGAGCTCTTGTTTGCAATACAAAAATGGATTTGGTGACTAACGGTATCTTAATTAACGCCTTTTTTAAACAACTTTTCACTACTCTGCAATGCACTGTACTTAGTAGACTGCGTCTATATTTACAGTCGAAAATATTTTTACGATTATTCATTATAAAAATACGAATGTTACTTTGTCTAGGCCTGATCAGTAAACGCCTCCGTGTACAGAATTATATAAAGTCAAAAATCAAAATCAAAAGTCATTTATTCAGTTTAGGCCCTGGTAAGGCACTTATGAACGTTAAGTTACATGTTTGAATCTACCACCGGCTCGTAATTACACTTCAACTGAGAAGACTCCGGCGAGAAACTCAGCAAGGCATTATTTTGTGGATCTTTCTTTTCATATTAGGTTACAGTTTACAGTTATAAATATTAATACATACATTATGCTTACTACAATTGTCACTTAGCCAGGGGGATGCAAGTGGAGAGAGAAGTTACAACAACCATATATTCCTGTCTTCCACGTAATGAGCCACCTTATAGTAGGCTTTGTATATTAACGAAAAAATATTAAAAAATAAAGTAAAAATATAAGCATTTTTTTTGGTTTGGATAAATGTTTCTACCAAGTATTATTTCATGTCCCAGCGAGCACAAACTGGGGTTGTTATATAGTGAGTGAACTGGCTCACGTGTACGGCGAACCCAACATTCAATAACGCATTTCGTTTCAGTTTACACATGTAGGTCACTCCGCCTAACGAGCCACTATATAAAATAGAAACAAATGGAACAAATTATGAACGGATAGCGGACGTCTTCAATTTGATATTTGTTTTAACTAAGCTTATAATGTCCACCGGCAAAGTGTTACTGGAGTATCTGAACTGTACCGAATGATTAAGGAAAATAAGAATTACGTTATGAAATTCGTTCAAACTCTTTCTTACTCGGGCGCTACCTTGCCCTGCGGTAGGCGCCGGCGCCTCGCTCGCAGAGTCGAGACTCGAGAGGTGTGTACTGTACAGGTCGTGTGCCAACAGGCAATTTTTTTGTAATGTTTACTTTTTTGTCCTTAACACCACGACACAATTGCTTCCGTGTATCACTTCTGTATCATACATATGTACACCATACTCTATTTTTTCCATGACGGTAAAGGATATCACCCCGTATAAATACATCATACATTTTTTTCTTTCTACGAGATTACTCACCCCGCGCTTCTACCGCTGTCATCGTCAACTGCAGTGGCCGACGCAGCAAGACGAGGCCGCGCACGCGTCTTATTCTGCTTTGACTCCATGAAAAAGGTCATCGGATGTGATTGAAACCATAGTCTGAGCGTCCAAGTTTGGTTTAAATATTTTAATATTTGTTAGAGAGTCGCAGATTCGCACCCACCCATGATAAAAGTTTGAGATGACAAATAAATGTTTGTTCAGTCTGGGTGTTCTGTGTGTATTATAAGTCAGTATTTAAAACAAAAAATATTCTATCAGTTACCTGGCTATCATAGTGCAAGCTTAGTCTAGTTTGGGATTAGATGGCGCTGTATGGAATTACCTACTATATTTATTTATTTTATTTTTATAAATCATCTGTGGAAGATATGTATCCGAAGATTATCGACGGCAAGACAGACGAATTTAGACAAACGGCGTTGGCTTAGTCAAAGGGTCCCGTAAGAAACCCTAAAAACACGCTGTCGCTTGTCATTTACACTTACCTACAATAGTTACATGGACGGAACAGAGGCTGACCCAATAGACCTGCCGGCATAACCTGACCTTCACGCCCTCCTCTTTGCATACACAATTAGACAACAACAGAGGGATTGCACTGACTCAGCTAGGCCAAGTCTCGCTGGTCATGAAACAGGGCTCTAACCACATCGCTGCAAGTGCTATTCACTATCGAATGACACTAGAAACGCTTTTATTTTATCTCATTTCGGTTTTCGACTGGAAAAACGAAATATTGATAGTTTGAATCGAGAATGCCGAAATGGAGCGCCATTCGAGTGAAATATGTGTCATTTTTGGAAAGGTGAGGGCGTAAATAGATTGAGATTGAAATATCGCGATCGTTCGTTTTCTATCGGAGACATTTTTGATGCGATACGGCTGAAATATCTGAAACTTCATTGATAGCTTGTGATATTATTTGTTAGTTTAAACTTTTTACTAAATCTTTAGTTAAAATAGGCACTATTTTTACACGACTACCCAAAAAAGGAATGTAATGTTATCAGGGTATGTATGTGAATTTATGCCACCATACCTTTTAAACGCCTGAATATATTTGGATGTATGGGGTGTCGTCAACCTTAGTGACACTGGCTATAATTTTTTTTTAATTATTCACTTTCTTTTTTCTTTTTTTAACTATGTTTTTTTATGTAAAATTAATGAGATGAACAAAACGCTCTCAGAGACGCCTATTCAAGACCATTGCAGCGATTGCAGAACTTGGAGTAGCAAAACAAAGTCCAGGGCATCGCTGATTTGGTGTACATCACTCATCGCTAAGACTTACGGTGGTTAGTCCCAATAGCCCTGTTATTTCGGTAGTTCCCTTCAATCCGGAACGCAGTAATATTTATTTTATTTTTATTATAATAGGAAAACTTACAGACAATTACAATAAATAAGAATAGTAGACCAATTAAAAGTTTTCACAGATAGTACAGAAGAATATGGTAGACGAATTCACACAAAAATACACATTTAGTATAACACACTAAAAAGAAATAAGTTAAAAAGAAAAGTTGTTAAAAATAATTTTTACTTGTAAGCCGTTTTAAATTATAGAAGTAGTATTGAAAAGATCAATATTTAGTACATTATCGAGGGAATTAAAGCACCTGCATGCCCTTATAAGAAAGCTATACCTCCACCTAGGTGACTTCCTGCTAAGAATTTTAGCGCCTTGAAGCTTATAATGGTTGTAGTCTAATTTTGATGCGGACAATTTTACTGAACCGGAATAGATCATCTAGCCCATATATTTGTTACTTTAGTGACAATAATAAAGCTGCAGATTTGATGGACTACGTGACAAAACGTAACGTACGTGAAAAAAGGAAATGTTTTCTTCTCTTCTGCTTTCTCGTCTACTCTCGCTAGTGCGCTATACTTGATGGAAATATTGAACTTTGTACAAATACTGGGGTTAAAATACAAATGCCGCTACTAACTGTAACTAAAGTTAAATAAAAGCCTGTAATCTTTGATAGGGATTACGAATAAGGATTAAATCAAGCAGCATCACAAACTACCCGATGAATATTAATTCATACTCTGCTTGAATTACAATTTCCTATAGTAATTACGCTTCCCTAGAGAACCCTTTTGCCGTTACCTGGTACACCTACCTTTCTACCATTATAATCGCTGTTGGAACATATGTACAGCTGTGGAATTATTCATTAACATGATTATTAGATACATGGTAAACTAAATCCCTATGCTTTCTCTATTAATATTATTGTTTGTTGGTTTGTCTTTATTTTAAACAATTACTTAGACATGATAATTTTTTTGATTGAGGCAAGTGTTACTTTGCGGAAGTTCTGATGAGTATTCAAGAGATATATTTTTAATGTATCTCTTACACACTAAAACACTAAAAATATATCTTAATATTCTTAGTTTAAAAGTAGTTTTTGTTAAGACAGTGGCGTGGATTTAAATTAAAAAATAATCTAACTTATAAACATAATCATATTATTCTAACTACTAATTATTATGCTATATGGGTGCCTTCAAGTCGCGAGTGAACTTGTTGATTAACATCAGGCGAGTTTGCGGTCAAACGCAAGCCAACTTTCAAATTCAGTAAAAAAAAAAACTTGACTCCAATTTGAGGGTTATCATTTATTGCATAATTTTTAAACTGTCGCGATTTGAACACATATAAAAAACAATATGTCAGTTCATGACCACGGCTATTACAACATGGCCGAAACGTCAAAGTATATAGTAAACTAATTCATAGTAGTAGTGATAAACATAGTTATTGCATAACCTTTCACAGCCAACTTTCTGATACAATATCTTTGTTTTTGTTGACGAGGGGGAAACCTTCAAAAGATGCTCGACTACGTTGAGTCGCAATCCAGGTACGTGGGATTGTACTCACAAAAACTCCCCATTAACTTATTTTTTAAGATATTTTACCACAGCTCATCTGATATTAAGTGACGGTGCAGCCAAACACGGTAAACACAACTAAGGCTGCCGGAACACACCGTTAGATGCTTGACGATAAATTTTCGACTTGAAGGTGGTAGGTAGCTAGCCGAATACTAGAAAGTACTTAACTACTAAGACATGGTTTAAAGTCATCGACAAAACGCACATAACTTAGAAAAGACAGATATCCGTGTCGTGGGATTCGAACCCAGGACCTCCAGATTGGGAGCTAGACGGAGCTAGTTAGGAACTAGACTACCGAACGTCCATGAGAATAGGCGGGTAGTCTCAAGTTGTGCAATTCCAGAGAAACTAGTCTGCCACTGCCACTAAACAGATACGGTGGTCACTGTTAAACTTCCACCGTCAGCTATTTGGCATCTCAAATACAGCATCCCAAAGAACGGCGTCTAATCCCAAGCATGTAGTTACCGAAGTGTTGCCACGTTGTCACGCACCCATTAGCCTTAATATTCCCTTAGCGATACGATTTCCATTAAACTTTGTACATTTTAAACAGTCTCCTTTGGAGTTGAGAATTCGCCGCATATTAAAAGGGCCGCAAAGAGCTTTGTTTAACTTTTGAGCAGTTAACGTCGTTGTTGGCATCGCAATGGTTGGCTTAAGGCCACCGCAGACGGCGGACTTTAAGTAGGTGGGCGTATAATATAAAATACTTTGAGAGTGAATCTAACGGCTATTCGTCATTTATAGTGTCCACATTAAAGTTTTAGGGCAAATTATTTAAAAAACAATGTGTGAACAACATTCTATATCGCTACCGTTTACTTCTTAATAGTATACCTTCAAAAAACAATACCAGCATTCTTATAAAAAAACACGGACAAGTGCGAGTCAAACTCGCCCACCGAAGGTTCCGTACAAACTAGTAGGTATGATAAATAGTTCGGGAATCGGAAAGTTTTTTTCTTTTAAATTCAATTTGCCCTTTTGGGTAGGCTAAAGCTTTAAAGCCATACTGCCTTGTCTGCCGTTTTTGCAACTCATGTCTTATATCTAGTCATGCTTTAGAAACAACACGAAAAGTCATGTTTCACCGCATTATATCACTTGCCCACACTCGTGCTTGTAATTCGGCACTTTATGAACAAAACACCACTATTTTTTATACATAAACACTCGAAAAAACACTAAAATTGGAAAAAGATACAATGGGGCGACACGACGCTTACCGCGTTCCCGCCAAAAACTCCCGGAAAGTTTGATTTTTTCACAACTGCAAGGGACCACAGATCTGCGTATATGATTTTAATTACAACGATATACCTCCACGCGTTCCCGAGATAGAAGGCCTTGACAGACGGACAGACAACAAAATGATAATAAGGGTAATAAGGTGATATAAACAACTAACGGATGCTTTTGTAGACTAAATACTAAAACGCTATAGATATTCAGCTTTACTACTTAGTACTGATCAATCTTCATCGCTAAAAGTTTTTTGGGACCGCGTGGCTTCTTAATGTTCCACTTAAATACATCTTACTAGATGTAAGTACTAAAAGCGAAGGACACTTGAAGCTAAGCACGTCGCAAGTTACCCAGGTGCTTGGAGAATAGCCAGAGATACCACCGCGTTTATATTTACTACCCTCTTTGGTCACATTCATATTCATTTATCGTTAACTTCTGATCTCGACTGGGAACTTAAGAAAACGACGTAGCAATATGCTAAGAAAATCGTAGATATATGGTACCATTCTGTGCCTACACTTATATACGTAACATAAAATTTGGTAGGTATATATAGAACAAATATATACTAAGAAATAATTTTGTGTATTTACATTCCCTTGGGATAACGGCTGGAGCTGTAGTTTGAACCGTAGCAGCTGGCAACGCAAATGCAAATAGATTTTAACGCGAATAGGTGACTTGGTAAATTATATTTGAATTTTATGTTTCTAAATTAAGAAAAATATACTTTTTTTAATGAGAAAGTAATGACATTAACTAGACGCTTTCCTGGTGGTAAGAGACAACGCATGTCCATGACCATTGCAGCGATACACAAAACTTTGAGTAGCGAAACAAAGGCCAGGGCAACGCTGCTTTGGCGCCCATTACTTTGAGACTTTCGATGGTTAGTCTCAACAGCCCTGTAATTTCGCTAGCTGCAGTACCAAATGTTCACGCACATCTATTAACATGGTTTTTTTATTGGCATATATAGACAGCCTTGTTGGGTCTTTGGTAGAATATCTGCTTTAAAAGCTGTAGGGCGTGGATTCGATTCCCACTTAGGACAAACATTTTGTGGTATAAACAAATTGTTTGTTCTGTGTCTGGGTGTTCTGTGTGTATTATAAGTATGTATTTACAAAAAAAAGTATATAATATGTATTCTATTAGTTATTTCACTGCCTTAGTACAAGCTTTGCTTAGTTTGGGGTCAGATGGCGCTGTGTGTAATGTCCTACGATATAGATTTATTTAAGTTTTTATGAAAAATAAATTGATTAATAAAAACTTAAATAAATGAGTTATAACGTAAAAACATGCGCACATTCGCAATATTAATGTCCACTTTAGCATTTTTTTATATATATAAAAGTTTTCGATCAAACTAATATTAAATAAAAAACGCAGTGTGCTTCAAATTAATTAATCTTTTGATTTGTTAATCACAATAAACAATTTGCTGCATGTACAGAGAATAAACAAGTTAATTGAGACGTTTTATGTCTACCGTGGAATATGTTTTAGTGTAATGGTTTTTCCAACAATTTTTTCCCAAATATAATGATGTCAAGTGTTCCCACCTCCATTGCCAGCAAACTTATTTACCTAGTTAGTGAAGATAAGCGGCCGAAACGCGGATTAACTGACACTGCCGTAATAAACCTTACTGCGTAACTACTAAGGGTGGTTTTACATCAGCCGTTAGCGACACGACACCGATGTAGGAAGCAATTAAAAGTTAACTTATTTTTTTAAATATATATATTTAATAGCCCTGTTCATTTGGTAGTAGCTTTGCCTCTTATATTGAGCCGTAATTCAATTCTCACCCAGGATAAACATTTATGTGACGAACATACACAGATGTTTGTTCTTTGCCTGAGTGTTTCTATGTACTTATTATAAGTAGATATCTATTTCCAAAAAAATGTATATAATTATGTTATATACTGACACCTTACTGATTACCACATAGCAAGCTTTGCTTAGTTTGAAGCTAGATGGCACGTTATGAAATGTCTTCCAATATTTTTTTATTCATCTCATTTATGTATAGATAAATATGGTGGTTCCATTACGAATTCTCACAACAATATAAATCAACACCATATTGTTCACCTGAACAATATAAATCTGTCTGGTACATTAGTCAATTGACTTGTAGATCGAGAGTGAGCAATTTAAATCGAACGACCGGCCGTGTCAGCGTCGTAGTGGTCCAGTGTGCAGGCGTCCGGTAGGCCGGTCAGCTCGACCCGAGTTATCCGGGAACAATAAATAATATTTCTCATTACACGGGCGCGCCCCGGCCGCGGTCCGGTCGGGATTTACGAGAGCGCACTAAAAACAGTACACAGACTTAATAGGTTTCAAACAAACGTACAGCAGTACCCGTGTAACTTAACTGCTGAAAATATGACTGTGCTTCTCGCTTTTTAGGAGTTCCCACTAAAATGATAAAATACCTTTTTTTGACTTACAAGTAATGATACTATTTTAACTGTCATTCAGATATTTATAACGGAAGTTTGTATATCCCACTAATATTATAAATGTTAAAGTTTGGTTGAATGGATGGATGGATGTTTGTTACTCAATCACGCCAGAACGGCTGAACGGATCTGGATGAAATTTTGCATCTAGATACTTTAAGCCCTGGAATAAAACATAGGATATATTTCATCATCATCATCCATCACCACGCGGGTAAAACCGCGGGGCGCAGCTAGTATACAATACATCTTTCTCCTGGTGTTAATAGAAACGGATTTCCATAACCATTGCAGCGATACACAGAACTTCGTGTAACAAAATAAAGTCCAAAGCATCGCTGCTTTTGCGCTCATTACTTTGAGACATTCGATGCTTAGTCTCAATAGAACTACAATTTCGATAGCTGCAGTACCTTTCGAACCAGAAACACAGTAATGTTTACACACTACTGCTTGGCGGCAGAATATCTGATATTGCGGTGATACCTCCCTAAACGACCTCCAGCTAAGGAAATCTTAATAAATATCTTAAGGCTTTTCCCACAGCGCCATCTAGCTAAACTAAGCAAAGCTTGTTACGGGAACCAGATAACTAATAGAATAGGCACTTAAATACTTTTTTTAAATACATACTAAACACCCAGCATACAGAAAAAACATGCTCGTCACGCAAATGTTTGTACTGAGTGAGAATCGAACCCACGCCCAAAAGTTTTACTTTGTAAAAAAACATCAGTAAGATCACCAAATAACTACAACGTAGGCAAATGTAACGTTTTAGTCAAATTATTTTCAGTTGTAACTTTTTTGTATAGTTTTTACCAACCAACCACAGCTTCCTCGATCATTGGCGTATTTGGTCTAAATATTCAGTGCGTCTTCTGTAATGTAACGCATCTGACGAAATTTCTTACAACTCTGTTGTTCTCAAATACGATGAGTTACAATCACTAATAAATAAATAAATATTGTAGGACATTACACGCAGCTCCATCTGACCCCAAACTAAGCAAAGCTTGTGTGATGGAAGTCAAATAACTGATAGAATACATACTTTTTTTTTTGTAAATACATATTTATACATACAGAACACCCAGACACAGAACAAACATTTGTTTAGACCATAAAACGTTTGTACTTGGCGGGAATCGAACCCACGCCCTACGGCTCTTAAGGCAGACATATTAGAACCAATGAGCCAACATGGCTGTCAAACTGACGATTATATGAGATTTTGGCGGGAGCGCATAAAAATAATGCATTTTATTATTTTATAAACTTGTCTTTTTGAGTATATGTATGAAATTTGTGGTGTTTAATTAGGTGCACGAGTATAGGAAAGTGATATAATGAGGTAATATGTGATTTTCGTGCTGATTCTGAAACTCTATCGAAGCTTGAGGTAAAGTTGCTACTGCTTTACAAGAACATGACCGGATTTGACTTAGACTGTGATTTAGACTTATTTCACACGAATTCTCGTCAAACACTTGAAAATATTAAAATACTTCACTCAAGGATCATTTTAATGTCTAAATCTTCAGTACTCAAGTTTTATTGTACGAGCCAATTTTCTAATGCTTCCGGTAAATCGCCCGCTTACCTCGTATACGATTAGGTAGATGTAGGTATATGCCCTTCTACTGGATCGCCTGGCGTCATCATTTGTTTCCATTACTGGGGTTATTGTAAAGGCTGATATGCATTAATAGGGGTTAAAGGCCGCCGGAAGCTTTGTTATAGATGTAATTTATTGAGGTAACGACCGATATTCAATAATACTCTTTGAATTGTTAGGAAAACTCGTTTATAATCCTCTGAGATACCCTCGCCATTATCTTCACGCGCTATTTTATATTACTAGATAACCTGGTGAACCTGGTTATCCAATGGTGAAATTGGTTTGAAACGATTAAAACGATTTTAAATTTAATACAAACAAATACAAATATTGTATTGAAAATATCATGGTTACGAAGTTACAATTCCGTAACGTAATTCCAAATATTAAGAACACTGATTACATGTAAATGAAAAAAGAAACAATTTTTTTTTTTTAGTTTAATTTGCCCTATCGGGCTGGCTAAATCCATACTGCATCTTCTTCGGTTTTGGCAATTCATGTCTAACATCCATAGTTACAGTCAAAGTCCAGTCTTGGTCAAGTATAGTCCGTGCCAGTCAAATCCAGTCATGCCGTAGTAAAGAAGTGACGACTTTACTATAAGCTTCGATGGCGTTTTGGAAGCAACACAAAAAGTAATATTTCAACACATTATATCACTTTACCACACTCGTGCTTTAAACACTTAATGTATAAAACACCAATATTTTCATACACTCGATAAAACACTAGATTTGGAAAAAAATACAATGGGGCTACATGACTCTTTCCGCGTTCCCGCCAAAACTCATGTCAATATAAAAATATGTCAATGTAAAAATATTGCCAATATAATAAAAGTACAAAAAAAAACTTATTATACAAACTTGTCGCCTAAAAAATCAAGTATAAAATAAAATCTGCCTCCCTACACTCAAGCCTACTCGGGCTACTGGTAAATCTACCACTGTTTAAATTATAACCAGTAGCGCCATCTAGACACAGATCACTGCCTCAATTCGCTAAAAAGGCAACCTCAGGACGCACGACAATCCGCGAACGTGCGATATGGTTCCTCGAAAGCCTTCTCCCGGCATCTGTCGGCGAGGCCGGGAACGCTCCCGGGTCCCCCCTTACCGCACGCCTCTGCCACCCCGCACCCTGCAAAAAGCCTATCGATCCGCCACTACAACTTACGTTAACCGAACAAACCACCGCCACGGCACTAAAAAAGTTCAAATCTTATCAATTCGTCACGAAATCGGCCTAATCGTAACATTTGTGATAGCACTCGAGGCTCCGACAACCAGGTGAGTGGTGCGGGCAGTGTATCGCCCATTCATACTTCACCCATTCACGGTGACGTAGGAGAAAAGCTTGTCCTGATTTATGGTTTTTCCTTACTTTTATGTGCTCATGATTAAGCGACTTTTGTTTTGTTATAAACTTTGCTTGTAGATCTGCGTGTTAGATAAGGAATTAGGTCGCAGGTGAGAACTAGGTGTTTCTGGAATAGATTGTTTGGAACGTCATAGTGCCCCTTTAATATTTGAGTGAGCTCTCCTCCCGACGCCTTATTTATCAATGTTTGACCTCATTTCATGAGACAGTCTTGATTACTCGGTATAGTTCGTAATGGCATATGCTTGAAACACTTCTACCTGGATGTTAAAAGCGCCATGACGTTGTATAATATAATGCGATAATTACATAAAAATCTAAGATTTTTTTTTACAGTTGATTACAAATATATTACACTCGATTATATGTATTTTATACTTTAATTCCTCTCAAGTCTCTTATAAGTTTTATTAATTTTAGTTCTTTTAAACACATCATCGTTGAGTATACGTACTTTTTTAAAACCCTTCAAAGTTAACTACATAATTAACACAACTAAATCATTTTATATAAACTTTACAAGACATCCTAAGAGCATCGTTTATTTATAAAAGTGAGATCTGCCATGGGTCGTCGGTCGGGTAACGACATGTAACTTGTAGGTCCCGGTTTAAATACAATTTACATACATCAGGTTAATGTATGTCTGAGACCTTTGGGTAACGTAAAAGCTCATCATTTAATGCGAACTTACAAAGACACGTTTTAATCGTATCTGGATGTTTACTGAATATATTTGTTGTACGATATGTCAAAAGAAATGTTGTTTCAATTGCAGGAGGTCGCCGCCGCCGGCTCGCCGCTCGCCACCGAGGTGACAAGCGGGGAAGTACAGAGCGACCAGCACGTTCCGGCCAAGGATGCGTACACTGACGACGCGGACGAGGCCGGCTCGGGGCTAGAGCCGGACGAGAGCTCGGGCTCCGGCTGGGGCGCCGGCCCCGGGCCCGACGACGAGGACGGCCGGGGATCAGGTGATGCTCCGCTCCCGGGCGGCCTCGACGATGACGAAGACTTCGCCCCGAGGTCCACCACTCCCGACGACGTCGTGTTCGAATGGAACGAGGCAGAGGACACGCACCGACCTGAGACCGAGAAGCCGGACGTCGTCCCGTCCACACCCGAGCCCTCCACCGAAGCACCGATCCTTAAATCCAGGCAGTTCGATGTAGACGTTCGTGAGTAGTGGCTGGGCATGCCAGATTTTTTATTTGCAATTTTGTTTCTTTTGTCGAAGACTAAAAGTCAATCACACGAGATCATCAGAGAGACAGAGATTGAGTTAAAACGACAACGCTGTTGCGTTTTCTGTTATTAAGCATAACAATTAAAACATTTCATATTCATCGAACATTTGATTCGTTACTAGGAAAACGAAATAATGCAGTAAAATGGTAAACGATGTAACAGTTCTCACGGCACAATTGGAGTCAATTATCAATTGTTGACAATGAGTATGCGAATGATTCACCTTTAGTCTTCTCCTTAGATGTTATCATACATTCTTGAAATTTACAATTACCGTTTGACGGCTTGAAGAAAACTAAACAATCTTATTGTAACATGAAGTGAATCTTATTTATCTTACTGCAAGTTTCACTGATTACCCATTAGCCAAAAAGAGAACACCGTATTCAATTTTTCACAAGATGAAACAAAAATTACATTAACCGCTCGAATACATGACCGCAGAACTATGTATATTTACACAATGAATCCCACATTTCAGTAGTAAACTAACTAAAAATCTATGACTAATATTTCAAACACCCAACAGAGAAGCGGACCCGTCACTAACGCAGTGTAACAACAAACTGAAGTAATACCGCATTAACATAATATTGTTATTATCACCATTGTTTTCGCATTTAGTGCGCTAATCGACAGCTACTCAGTTTCCTTCTAACCCGACAGTCGAGTGCGCTCCGCCATTGCGATCACTTCAGCGCTATATATTTTTAATTATTCATATTAATATTGCTGTAACAATCTAATTGGGACTCGGGTAAGTTTGGCAACATTTCCTCCGAATCGTATTTATCTTGCATGACCTTGTTTACATGCAGTTAAACATCACCCATTGTATCTTATTTACCATTTCTTAGATGGTTAGCATGTAATCAGGTATTATAGCCCTAGATATTTGATCATCTCATAATTCCATTAGCTTAGTTATTCGTACTTACTTTCATATTTGATGTATTTACTTATGTAGAAGTTACTCTATTGGACGCTTTTGCTAATTCAAATTGATCCTAAATCCATAATAATCCTACCCCAAATAAGTCTTCGTCATCCGAATAATCTATAGTGTTATCTATATTTCAAATATAATTTTCTTTAAACACTTGCTTTTTAACAGGGTCTAGGTTTTAATATTTTGTTGAAACTTAATTAAGGCCGATATTATTCATTACAGCACTGACGTAATAATATTATTAATTTCTAACAATTTACTAATCTTACTCATATGACTTGTAAGTATATACTAGTCTTCACTGACTCTACAACCATTATTTGACTGTTTAACTCGAGTAAAAAGTATGAAAATCACATTTAGACGGTGCAGTTGGTATTTTAAATCACGTGTAGTATGCCAAACAACCTACATAAATATTTCATGGTTCCGTTGTCCTAGGCAAGAGATGGAAAGCGATGCGAACTAATTATAATTTCTTATGTTTGTTATATCTGGTTAATAATAACAAACAAATATGTTTTTACCTTTCTTTATATATGATATCAACCAATTTATTGGAATTTCATTGGAATAGGCCTAAACGATCTTGGAACGCTGTTTTTGAACTCGTTAGAAGCGTGAATAATCGCGTATGAATAAAACATTTTCGTGTATAGTATCGCGTCGCTTTGCTACATTTGTCTCTGAAGAGCAAATACTAATGCCGGTTCTATACAGATGACTAATTCCCCTTTTGACGCGTCATTCCAGCTAACGTGAAGAGTAAATCGAGCGAGGAGATCGAAGAGAGGACCGGCGCGGGAGTCGAGTCTCCCTCGCGCCCCGAGCAGGACATCAGCATCTCTGGTGAAGACCTAAGTCCATCGTCACCTGTAAGTAAATCGTTTTTTTTTTACCTTATCTTACGAGAAAGCTTTGACAATTCTGATACACTACAGCCCATACAAGAGGGTCTAGAAACAATAAATTTTGTAACGTTTGCTGTGTTCAAACGCTAGTCCATTTTAAACCTTGCTAACCTGCGAATACGTGAAGGTTTTCCCTGAACCACTTGCATATAAGTACATAAGCATCACAATAAACCCTTTTGATTACTTATTTACTCGTTATCTACCATAAAGTTTCGGCAGCCAAGTTGAGGAGGCTGTCTGGCTTCCAATCTGGAGGTCCCGGGTTCGAATCCTAAGGCACGCACCTCTGTCTTTTCTTATTGCCGATAACTTCAAATGGTAAAGGAAAATATCGTGAGGAAATCTACACGTCCAAAGGTTCTTAAAAAAAGATCTCGAAGATATGTAAAGCCTACCAACCTGCATTTGGCTAGCGTGGTGGACTATGGTCTTATCCTTCTCGTAATAAGAAGAGACCTGCCCAGCAGTGGGACAGTTTATAATAACAGGGCTGACTCGGATCTTTCATCCAGCTTTAAAGCCAAACCCTAGCAAAACCTAATTTACAATCAACACGATTGTTCCGAAGTATGTATAAGTAATGTAATAGAGTCGGTATTGGGGTTACAGGATCAGGACCCAGCAGGCAGCAACGTGAATACGGATTCGCGGCCGCCAGATAACGTCGTCTTCATCATGAACGCCAAGCCGGAGGACCGCGCCACCAGCTTCTTTGCGCAGCCCGGCATCCTGGCCGGTACGTATATCTTAAACGATTTACTTGGTAACTTGGGACTCGATTGGTTGCATATACATATGTATATGCAACAGAAGTGGAATCGAGAAGAATACTATCAAAATCTCCCTATAACCTGATTAAAGAACTCTTGACACACGCTTGTCAAGAACGATCATAATTCATTTTTGGAAAAATATCCAAAGCGTCTTTTGTAGGATTTTTTTCTATAATTTTGATCCTACCAATAATTAAAAAGTAGAATCAAAATTTTGTTTATCTGCGATTGGGAATACGGGCAGTAAAAGAAGCGTTAACCAAAACCTCTTTAATATAAACCTGGGTCCCCAAATCCCAGACACTGCACTTGTTCCCATCCCTGCAACTCAATGGACCTGACACCCGTACAGTGAAAGCTAAAAAGTTGTGCAAAGCATCTACAAAACCAATATTGTTGCGTTCTGAAATATATAAATACCATCGCGTATGATCACTGAGACATATTTTTGTCACCAATAATAATTTTAGCCAACCTTGTAAAGACTTCTTTTAAAAACCCCATTAATAGATAAATACCATTAATAACGGACATTTAGGCATATGGGTGTCACCAGAAATAATTTTAACCAACTTCTAAAGATACATTTTGAAGAACCACATGTAGTAACTTCACGAAAATTACAATAACTAACTATTATAATAACTTCTTCATTGCCGCCTTCTTTGTTTCCTATGAACTACAAGTTAGGCGTATTTAAGGCTAGAGTGAACAGATGTCTTTTAGATCAACGTGCTCTATCCTCAGGCGCACCGCCGCTTTCCATCAGGCGAATTGATGTACAAACGTAGATTTATCTAATATTAAAATAAATTGTCAGTCCCTAGACCTAGATCATTCCATTTTTTTTCCAGGTGAGTAATTGGTATAGCTAGTTATCGTAAAACACTTGCATCTGTATTTTAGCAGAGCTAGACTTATTATAAAACAACTTTGGACTGGAAGTTTCGCTATATTGTTAATAAATTTCATGTAAGTTGAACAGAAAAAATATAAGCCGGCATTTTTTTAATTCAAAAATGACTTGCGCTTTGTAGCCCGCTAGCCTTTAAAAGCTGCTCTGCGATATCTTCGTGATCAAATATAACATGTAAAAGCACTACGCAGTTGTGATATGACCGTGACACGATATTGCATACTTAATCACTTTAATGGATAATCCTAATGATTCAGTTTCCGGTCTGATATGTAAATGTATTGGAAGTATTTACTGCGAAGAGTTTCCTTACTTTAAAAAAAAAATTCAGGACAACAACTAACATATTTTTAATGTTTGTCCCGCTACAAGATTTGAGGTAATCATTTAATAAGATATAATAAAAAGGTAATGCTAACTTGTAATGTGAACCAAATGGTTATAGCGTAAATCGTACTGTGGTGTAGATGATAAAGCATTTAAAAAAATACATAGAAAGAGAATGAGAGACTCGCCATTGAATGTCTCGAAAGTAATAAAAGTACTAAGTGCCAATGCAATAATGCCACATCATTGCTTAACATCAGACAGGATGTGGTCTCAAACAAACCTTTAAAAGTTTTAAAAAAATCAACTGGATTGAATCGCGCACAACATATGTTTTAGGCATACAATTAACCATGATCACGTGCTGACTGAATACGAAACCCTACCTAACATTACTGTGTTCCGGCTTGAATGGTACTGCAGCTAGCGAAATTTCAGGGCTATTGAGACGAACCAACAAATATCTCAAAGTAGTGAGAGCCAAAGCAGTGACGCCGGACTTTGTTTGTTTTGATACTCAAAGTTCTGTGTGCCGCTGAAATGGTAATGGAAATGCGTTAAAAAAACGCACTTCTCATTTGTTACCACAATAACCTTCCAAGTAGCATGACTTTAATTTGTCTTTTATATCATTTTTCAGCCGTGATCGGCGGCGCAGTGGTGGGGCTGCTATGCGCAATCCTGGTGGTGATGTTCATAGTGTACCGCATGCGCAAGAAGGATGAGGGCTCGTACGCACTCGACGAACCGAAACGTTCGCCCGCAGCCGCTTCTTATGGCAAGGGCCATAACAACCGCGAGTTCTACGCGTGAGACGACCCGGAACAAACTCTGCCACGTGTTTACTAGCCACCACCGACACCGTTGAAGCATCCAGTCATTCTCCATGCAACGCAACTCTTGGGCGAAGGCTAGACGTTCAATATACAATGTTTCATCGACATCTAGCAATACTTATCGTCGGCTCAGTAAAGTGAATAACTATACAACACTACTTTTGCAAATACGAGAAAATTAATTTACAAAATGTATAACGATTGGTCATTTTGTACGGGGACAAAAATAATCCAAGAAATTAACAATTTAGTGCAAAGTTAAGTATAACTTCACATCGATAAAATACGTTGTATATTGCGATCCGTGTTCATTTATTCTACATCGAGCGTGTAGACTAGTGTATTGACGGATCGCGATATAATTGTAACAGAGGATCTTGATTGTTTAAATCTCTTGGGTCCTTTATACGTGTAGTCTTCGCCTAGCACGGTGCGTCCATTTCAAATGCTGAAATATTCGGTCGTTATTTTTTTTTTATTTCCCTAAACGTGGCTATTTGTTCTGTGATTGAATATATATAAAATAAAACGAAAAACAGGCTGACGAATTATTTATCTTGTTTAAATGTTTTGACACTATGTATGTACGGATTGTACTGTAGACTGTACAAACCATGTACAAAAATATTTATTTGTCAGTACGAAATAACGACGGGAAGAGAACATTGAAGAAAAATAAAATAAGTAAGTTAAACTATCGTCATCGGAGACCAACTTTTATAAAATGTGTGAAGGAGGTTTTGAATGAACTAAATGTTTAGAATATCAGTAAAATATTGAGTGTTAAATTCTGCGTGAAAGATCAAACCATAGAGATGAGACGTTGGTACTCTATCCACGCTCTGTGGTTTATAAATAATGATGGATGATTGTTATCTCGTTACTTTCTTTTAATAATTGTGCCATTCGCTTTACTTCTGTACATTGCGTAACGCCTACTTTAGAATACAGTCTCGATCTGTGGACACGTCCGTATTTATGTTGACTAGTGTACAATTTGTAACTTGTGTAGCTATATGTATCTAGAACAAGACTACTCTAAGGTTTTTAAACTGTACGTTATTAACTAATTTAAGAATTAAGAATATCAATAAATGATTAGCGAAAAATGTATATTTGAATCTGAAAATTATTGTAGTGTTATCCGTTTATGGTTCCATTCTGTTTATAGAACAATGCGTTATCATTTTAACCTATTAACAATAACTATGAGTGTCTATAGCACATTTTGAATTTATGTTCTTTCTATATATTTGATTATCTGTTTTAGCCTTTCTAAGTTTAGGTTGTGCAACGATCGTTTAATAAGGTAATATTTTACTTTTTGACTATAATGTTGTATTATACTTTGTGCCATCTATTTTAATATCTCACGCTTAATATCAATATCTTCTTAGTCCAGTGCTTATGTTATAAATTTATCGGTCAATTATTTTGAAATTTATATTTTATTAATTATTACACGAAACAATTGTGTCGCAGTAAAGTAATAAAAGTTTAGATATAGTTCTTTCGGTCCTGCGATTTCTTTTTTCTGACCGCACTTGTACAGGACTTAGCGATGGAAACACTGCGAAAGAACATAGTTTTTTTTTTCCTTTTATGTACACATGTAGATATTAAGATATTGTAAGGAACGTTGTTTATACTTACATATTATTTTAGCTCTCGGAAAAATTACATGAAATTCCTCATGTAACCTTATCATACCTAAATCTTCTTAACCTGCAAAAAAACCGAAATTTAGACTCTAAAATGATTTAGGAAATTTTAAAGTCCACTTTTGAAGACTTTACTCAAATAAAGTCAAAAATGAAAAATGTAAGTAGAGGAAAAATCGTCGCGAAGTGTACATTTAAATAACAACTTGAAAAACTGCATAAGTTTTGTAAATTCGTAATTCCAGTTTCAGTTAGCTGGTATGCCTCTCCAAAACCCACACTCTAAACTCAATATTCTGATATCCGTCAGCTTTTTAATACGCCTTATAAATTCAATAAAATAATGCCTTATAATTTTAAAACTTTTGATCCAGAGTTCGAAACGATTCTTGTTGCTGACAGATTGATCTGAAAAGTATATTATGGAACATTTAAAATATGTGTGTAAACTTATAATAATCATGAATTCAGAGAGACATTCCAACTACATAAATCCAGCTTAGAAGCCACGACTAAAAATATATTTACACTAAACTACGATGATTTATTATACAAAATTTAAATATTGGTACTTGTTGTATTTAAATAAGAAACATGAGGTAAATTTTATGTTTAAACGGTTTATAATCGTACCAGTTAGCTTTTGTAAAACTTTAATGGACTTACAAGTTCTGCTGAACCTAGGTAAGAGAACTGTTTACCTGTTACGACACCTGTCTCTCTTTAACACTAAAAACATAATAAGACCCCGTTGTATTTAGATCTTTAACAACATTGTAATAAAGTTGTATTTGAGTACAGCCAAATTAATTCAGCTAAATTAGTTTGTCATTCTAAAGTTGGCCTCACACGAATGAATGCATCTCAAACTAAATTTAATATTCTAAATTTCGGCAGCTTATATCAAACATATTTTTAAAATTCAGATTGTTCAGTAGCCTCATATTATTTCGTCATTATCAAACATACGATCCGCAATTTACAACGTGTCGGTTTCATTTTGACAAATTGATCTGAAATAGTCGTAAATTGTATTGTGCAATTCCGGGCATTCGGAATTATGTAATAAAATGAATTCAGCATGAGCTACTGTGCTCCTGCAGTGTGAGGCCAGCCTAAGTGTTGGCGAAACATAGTATAAATTACGTTTTCTATACATTCCTACTGGATGAGATATATGAATCTTCAGACCTTGTACAATAAAATTCTCAATATCAAGATGTAGCGATATGTACATTTTAAAATAAAGTTAGTCGTCAGAACGCTTTAATAAAAAATACTAACATCTTCCAATATGAAATCTTATACAAAAAAATACAAAACTCTTTATAATTTAAGATTTTATATATCTTGGAATCTAGTTTAGTGCAAGGGCAAATAAATACTATCAATCGGAGTCACAAGGCTCCTCTTAGTTCTAAGTTCTGTAATTATAGAAATGTAAATTCTCTAATGCTAAGTACGCGGTAAATTAATAGAAAACCTGTAACCAAATATAGTTTACTAATCTTTCGTTCTGTTCACTGTTTGTTTATCGGCAAAGCTAATATAGGAGCGATTACAACTGTATAAGCGAAATGCGCGAATTAAAAAAGCATATAAACTAGCGCCACTCGCAAGCGGTGGCAATAAACGGAACTAACTCTGTAATAACTTCTAGTTTTTATATAAAACTTTACTTTTTCTTATCAATAGATCATGACAAAATTATTTTCTGCGATAATTCTAATAATAAAGAAACATATTCAGTAATGAAATTAATAACAATATTAATCTATTTTTTATTTATTAATATTTTTTTGAACAATTATTTTGTACAATTGAAATTGTTTAATAACTTTACTATGTTGACAGTCAACGATTCAGTTTCGCAAAGCTTGCGAAAGCGCATATTTTTAAGTTTTATTAAGCTACGTTTACGTGCAAAGCTCGCTTTGGCGTAGTGAGAATTAACGACTACTACGTTTCACTATACATGAATAGGTGGCACTGTCTGTCTAAATGTGGTGACTTTTCTAACAAATTGTCAAAGCTAAAATTTTAGATAAAAGTATGTCACAACTACTTTGACAAATCGAACTTTGTACGTGTATGCGCGGCTTTAGTTTTAGATTTTGGATATATCAGTAATAAGGGGTCTAATTTTCATTTCTTCGTTTTGTCTTATTTATGTTAACGTAATATAATTTAAGACGGAAATGAGTTAGGGTAAGGTAGGGTAGGCATAAACGTATTGATGTCCACCATGTAAATATTTCTCCTTTACACTTAGGTAAATATACAGAATATTATGAAAATGTTTGTTTTATTTTATACCCAATCTTCGATAGGTACCATAAAATGCCTCTGCACTTGCAACCCCCTGGCTAAGTGACAATTGTAGTAAGCATAATGTATTAATATATATAACTGTAAACCGTAACCTAATATGAAAAGAAATATCCACAAAAAAAAATGCCTTGCTGAGTTTCTTGCCGGAGTCTTCTCAGTTGAAGTGTAATTACGAGCCGGTGGTAGATTCAAACGTGTAACTTAACGTTCATAAGTACCTTACCAGGGCCTAAGCTGGATAAATGACTTTTTGATTTGATGTAAATATAGGGTGAATTGTGCGTACAAATTTAAATAAATGGCCAATGAGCTAGATTAGTAGAATATATATATATATATAGATACCACTCTGATACCCGAATGAAAGCTCAATAAAATAATTGAGAAGATATTTGATATGGCACACAAGCTTAGGACGAACTAAGTCGAAAAATTGTCATTATATGCATAATTAAATATCTTTTAGTCGTTTACTTTCGATGTAACTTTGTAATTGCGAAATCGCCAGCTGTTTTACATTTTAACATTCAACTTTTTCCACAGAACAACTGATTTTTTCAAATAACTGTCTGGAGAATTCTCATTTTCATTAGTACGAAGAGAATACAAGTTGGCTCTCAAAAGATTGACAAAAACTTAAAATCGTCGCTTACCTACCTACATACATTTCCTAGCAAGGGATCCTTATTTATGTTCATTGGACAAATGAAGGACTAAATTTAGATATCATACTAAAAGTATATAATATGCCAATTAGAATTGTGCAATTAGGCATCAAATAAAATTGGAGAACACGTGATCCATCGAATACTTTTATTACTTAATATCAGGTTGTGGACAAACGCAAAGAAATTAAAAATTAGTAAGGCTTTTAATACCCAGAATGTAAGGTAGAGACTTGTTCACTTATCGCCTCTCCATAATACAAAGTTTAGAGTAAGTACGACATACATATGTATATGCTTATAATCGACTGCTATACTGAGATGGGATATGATGCCATTTTTATTTTATATTTTGGCGTCGCACCTTGTTTCTTTTTCTTTATGTTATAGTAATGAGACTAACGTGACGCTCTCCTGGTAAGAGATAACGCATGTCCATGACCATCGCAGCAATACACAAAACTTCGTTGACTTGGCGCTCATGACTTTGAGACTTTCGATGGTTAGTCTCAACAATCCTGTGATTTCGATACCTGCAGTAGGTAGGTATAGAAGGTAGTAATGTTTACACACACTACTGCTTGGCGGCAGAATAACTGAAACTGCGGCGGTAAACCTAAATAACTTCCTGTTAAAAAGATCTACCAAGTATTGTATGAAAAATCAAGTGTAAGTTTAAGATTGTCAAAGTCACCCTACGTAAACCTCAGTCGAACCTGGTCAAGTAAAGTAATGGAAAATTTACTACAAACTCCGATAGAGTTTTGGAGGCAACATGAAAAGACACGTTTCACCAAATTATGTAACTTTCCCATACTCAAGCAAGTTTGTCATTTTATGAACAAAACATGACAAGATACTTTTTTTTTTTAATTGAGTACAATTATAAGTATTTTGATGGCATATCTACTACGCATTTAAAAAAATCCTCAAAAGTTTTTTTATTTTGTCAGATGTCAATTTTTTTTTCCTTTTTTGGTGTAGGCCTATAATGTTGACTACTGGTATTCGCATTAAGATTATCCATTGCTCGTCGTTTTTTTTTTAATATTGTTTTTAATTGTGTTTGCTGTCAAGTATATATTGGGAAATATTGGTAACTCTATTAAATCTGTTTTACTAAAGGATAAAACTTTTTACTAAAGGAATATGCTCACTTACTCTAACGCTCTAAGCTAGGGTAGACAGACTAAAACAGGTAAATTTTTTATCACTTGCCCACACATTATACATTATGTTATCCCGTGACGTAATCAAATACTAAGCTTTGTATAGACAATCATAATTACAACACAATACATATTGTATCTCACATAACACATGTTTACGAAAGTCGGTTTGATAACATCAAAAATCAGTTGAAAACCCCGTCTCATCAATTTAATTGCATTTTCATATTAAATATTCGTAACTAGAGTGAAAAGGAGTACAATAGGAGCTCAATAACGAAAACCATAAATAACCCAAAAGCATAGAATAAGTTAATAGTACCTCGTACTAAGTTCAAAGACCTCATCCACGAAGGTCTCAAGTTCACGTAGTAACTATCAGTTAAAATGTGTAGAATAACCATTCGTCACGTGATTAGTTTGTTATGTAAATTATAATGATCTATTTTTACCATCACTGCCACAAGGCAGCGTGGCCGAGTGGTCTAAGGCGCTGGTTTTAGGCACCAGTCCGAAAGGGCGTGGGTTCGAATCCCACCGCTGTCAGACTTTTTTGTTCTTTTTTGTCATGTTTATTTCGTATTTCTATAGTATTTTGTAAACATGAGTTGATTTATATAAATTAAAAAAAATACAATTATTTTTAACTATTTGTACAGACAATTCATCCAAAGTCAAATTATTATAAGCACGGTAATAATTTATAATAGTAATCCATAACCAAATATTAAATTAATTACGAATTAGATATTTTAAATTATTGATATACATACGTTTCGTATAGGTGTTCTTTTAGTTTAATCTAGATTTTTATTAAATAAAAAAGTAGATTAAACTAAGTTAAGTTTGTTATTAGTTTTTATCTAAGTATTTTGACAAGTATAAAATAATTTATCTAGATTTACTAATATTTTTTATACCAAACTAATATAATATTATTTACAAAAACTAATTAAAATTATAACCTTAAAATATATCTTAAAATCGTTAATTTGTTCATATTGTATTGACATTTTATTAATTTCGTTGACTTTGCTTCTATGCTTTAAGCAAGTTTTCTAAGAAAAATATATTCTAAAAATCGTAACTAAATTCTATTTAGGTATAATTCAATTAAGTACATAAATTATATTTAACATATTTAAAAATAACACAAACTAAATGATTAATATATTATATAATGTTATATAGCGTATTATATAGATAACTCATAAAAACATTCGAGTTAGACAGTCATGTAAGATTTTTAATTTAGTCCCTGCCTTAGAGAAGTGTCTAATACAGACATAGAATATATTAATTAGTAGGCAGCTACCGATGGAGATAAAACGAAACAGTTCAATTTATGGCAGAGTGCCAAAAGTACCGCTATTTAATAATTCTTTTGATATCTTGATCTATCAGAAATCGCGGTATAGTGCGATTTATTCCTATCTGCTACGCCCACCTCGTCTAACTGTTGGCCTTAAAAATAACAAAAAGATCACAAGATAACCGCTGCAATTAAACAAAAAAGTTTTTCTACCATTCAAGCTTAAATATAAAGGAAATATAAGTTTATGTACTTATATAGATCCTACAGTAACAAATTTAACTTTTCCAGCTCTGCCTTGATACTAATGTGTGTTCACGATTTTGCTACAAAATATCATCATCAGCCATAGGACGTCCACTGCTGGACATAGGCTTCCTCCTGGGGAGGGGTTTTGCCATTACTCGCCACGCTTGGCAGGCGGGTAGGCGAGCGCAGTTAGGTATGATTGTTCATGAAAGACGCTGCTGCCCATTTTCCGGATAACATCCCTTAGCCGACTCTTACGGCAACCACGGGTAGAGAAGGTTGGGTACAATTCTTACGCCGGCACCACCACGGCTAAAATATATTCAGTGATAATATGCCATAGCGAATTTATTTTGTGTTCATTGACAATTTTTTTAGACCATTGCACGTTCGTTTCTTGTGCCAGTTAAGTTTGTTTTAAATATATTTATTTTATAATATTTTTATTTAATTCCGTGACAGGAATAATGACTTGTAACTTAAATTTATATTTATTTATTTAATATTTATGTAGATCATTTGTTGCTGTCGCGGTTTCGCTCGGTTTTCCAATTCTCTGTATTTTTTGGGGGTGATGTCGGTCCTTCTTTGGGTATCGGCTTATTTTGGGAATTCTTGATTGTTTGGGTAGCCATCTGACGTCAACCGCCGTACCAATTGTTATGCAAAAGAATTACTTTTGCGTTTAAAATTATAGGCAAGGTAAGAAAGGCAAAAGGGTTGCCTGGTAGAGATAAATAAGCTAAATGAAATAAGCACTTTGACTTAGGAACCTATATAGTTTCAGTAGTTTAAACTTCTAGTCATAAGAATAATTATATTTATGACTAGAAATTTTTTTTTCTGTTCGGTTGGATATCGTGACATGCATGCATGTGACTTCACTTTGGATTTGTTAGGTATATTTATTATATCATTGGTATTAGGTACTACTACATTCTCTCTTTAAGTTTTTTTTAAATAGCTCTTCATTTTTAGTTTAATGTTTTTTTTTTTACAACGATTTGTGCAATGTGCATGCATTTGTCCTCGATCTCACGTGATGGAAAGCGACGATGTGGCCGAAGATGGAGCACGCTTGCCTAAGAAATACTTATTCACATTTTTCTAGTTGGAAACACAGACGCTGGCAACGAGTTCCACACATCAGCAGTTCTTACAAGGAACGTGGTCTGGAAACGTTTTGTACGTAATATTAAAATGATATCGTGTTTCTTCGTATAATATTACATGTCCTAAAGTTATTGTATACATATCTTGTCATCTGTAGTCATATACATAATTATGTAGTATATTTTATCTTATTGTTAGATCGTTTACGTTTGCAAACTGTTTCTGCGTGCTCTGTTTCGTATAGCTATTTTATGGTTGGTAAAATACGCGTTTACAAAATAAATACTTACTGACTTCTGTTAATACTTTGCACTCAGATATGACGCCGGTATTTTTACTAGCTGCAAATTTGAATTACACATAAAAAGTCTATAAAAATTCATATCTATAGAAATTATTAAAAAAAAAAATTATGTAAAGGTGCATTGTGATCTAAACTGGACCAACGTCAAATTTAAAAAGAAAAGGAAAATCCATATGTTGAGATAGGTTTTTATTCGTCCTGCAAGATTTAATTTCAACCAACCATCAAACACACTACACATTTCAAGTTGAAAATTTGACATCTCATTATATGTATTGACATTTTAATTATATTGAAATATGCTATGATTTTAGCATTTTAAATGTGAATGGAAGAATGACCTGTAACTTTATATAAAATATTCGTAAATAAAAGCTGGTAATAAAAAGTCAAATGATGGCAGTTTGCATAACCTAAGAATAACTGAACCAATTTTTTATATTCATGATACTTCGAAAAAAATTCATAAAGATATGAGTTCCAAGGCAGAACGCTATCCCACAGGACACGAAATACTAGTCTAGATTAAAAATAGCTAAAGTACAAGTTCTTAATATTTTTCTGAAAAGAAACAGCCATATAATCCCCAACATGCTAATCCAATAAGAAATAAATCCCCGTGCGATGATTAAATTAAGAAGGATACCCATCATTACGAATTATAAACTATCCGTAGCTTTCGTGACTATCTATTAAAACTGAATATCAATTAGTCATAAATCTAGCTTGGAAGCAAAGCGGTTCAAGCGGTTCGTCAAATAAATCAAGCGCTGCAACTAAGATAGCCCATGCTTTCGAATACAAGGTTCCGTAGCTAAAGCAAAAAGGTTCGAGAGAGATTTAGGTTGTTTTAACTAACATAACGTTGTGTATGAATGTTTATTTGTGTGTGGCCTAATAAGCGTGTGTGTTTGTGTACCGATATTGGGAATTCTAAAAATAAAAATTAGTCCGATATTAATTCATTACCATTGATTTCTCTCCCCTTTGTGTTTACTTCATGATTTTTATATGAATTGGGAGAAGATAGAATCATAGCGCTCGTCGATTTGACTCGAAAATGTCTAAAGATATCTAAAAAAAAAACAAAAATATTTTTTGTGGGTGTATTGTTTACGACATTTCGCTAGTTTAGTTATTTAATTTAATTAATATAGATTATTTAAACAAAATTGTTTAGAAGAGTCATTTTAAGAGATATAGATTTTTTAAATTATGTTAAAATGCAATCAAAATTGTCGTTTGAACTTTAAAATAACTACCAGGGAATTGCTATAAAAATACCCTAGCATAAATTGTACATTGGACTAAAATACGAATATGTTTTAGTAAAATCTTTCGACCTATATGTTGATGCAGTAGAAACATAAATCCAAAGTAGGTATATAAGCATATTGTTTAACATCAATCCAAAGTATATAAGCATATTGTTTAACATCAATCCGAAGTATATAAGCATATTGTTTAACATCAATCCAAAGTATATAAGCATGTTTTGAAAACGTAATTTATTTTATTGTCTGCTCTGATAACATTTAGGTAGTGTATCTGTTTTAAGAGCTGTAGAGTGTGGGTTTTATTCCCATCCAGGCAAACATTTATGTGGCGAATATATATAGTATATATACTTTTTAAAGTACATAGGTACATATCAAGTTTGCAGAGTACAAGCTTTGCTTAGTTTGGGGCTAAATGGCGTTGTGTAAAATGTCTTTCGATACTTATTTAAATAGATCAAACTACGGATCTCTAAAACAGCTTTATAACTTGGTTCTGAGTGCGGGCTAACTTCGGCACCCATTAACCATCCTTCTGTATAGCTGATGTATAATTAATGTCTTCACGAATGCACGACATAAGAAAATATTTTACGTGAGATAAAATATATGCAGTGCTATAAAAAGTAAAAAAAAAAAACCGCAACAAATGTAGACTGTAAAAGATTAATTTTATGTTTTTAAAATATGGAATTTATTGTATCTAGTGTATCATTAAATATTTTTTCTGTGCACAGTTTTTATACAAATAAAGTTGTTAACAGGCTTCATGTCTTTATTTATTGTTCTTGTCTACAAATTTATTGCATCATTCAACTCTATTCTAATTATCTAGAAAAAAACTGTTGAATTTCTCCTAACACTTCCATTGTTTAACCGAACATTTTGCTGCGAGTATGAATATTTTCTATAGATGCTTGTTATAAAATAGATTTCTATGGAACAAATGGATCTTTTCTCCCGAATAAAAAAAAAAAAAAGTGAAAGGTTTTTTTCTAACTTATCTTAAAACATCCTTGGTGATTGATCTCTTTAGCAGGAGATCGTCTAGGTAGCTACAATCACAGTTCTAAATATCCTGCCGCCAAACAGTAGTGTGTATACTATACTGTTCCACTTCGAAGGCAACTCTTCCACTGCAACTAGCGAAATTACAGAGCTATTGAGACTAACCATCGAATATCTCAAAGTAATGATCACCAAAGCATGCCCGGGGCTTTATTTAGGGCAGTAAGCTTCGCCGCGAAAAAGAACGAATTATGCGGTACCTAAATACATATTCATTAAAACATTTCATTTGATTTGCATATTTTTATTTACTTTTCTGTATATATATTTCAATTTTTACTTCTATGAACGACATAATAACTGGCTCTCTGATCATTGATTGGTGCTAGCGAGTCAATTATAACAAATTGGTGCGCCCGCCGGGGGTACGGTAGGTAGTCTTGTTAGAGACGAAATGATAGAGCGTAGAAATAAATTAACTACACAAGTACTCGTCTGTTCATGTCTATATTATTGTTTTTACATATAAAGCTTTTATACGGACTCTATAGTCAAACAGCAATAAGTATAAATAAAAACAAAAATAAATTAAAAAACAAAACCGTCATACCAAAAAACGAACAATTTTTTTTCATTGCCATTTGGAAATGCTGCCATATCGATTTTTTATTATTTATAGCCTGATTGATTTGGGATGATGTTGGGATTCTAACGATGCATCGAAATCTTAAAAGATATGGTGGAACACTCACATAAGATAACTCCTTTTTTTGGCAGAGAAGCGTTTTTTTTTTAAATTATTTAAGTTAATTCTTCTTTTTACACAAACAATTTCTCGCCTCTGACTAGATTCGTTCACATTTCAAACAAAATAAAACTTACAAACTTACTAAACTTACGCGTACTACTTTACGTGCAAGTGATGTTGTACTTAACAAAACTTACTGTGTTAAAACTTAATTCATCATCATCATCATCATCAGTCGTATGACGTCCACTGCTGGACATAGGCCTCCCTCATATTAACAAACAACTGCGTTGTGTAGAAATTAACATAATTAACAAACTTTATGTTTTTTTTTTAATATTTATGTTTGTTATTTCTTGATGTATGTATTGTAATGTTGATGAATGTGATTTGAATATATTAAAAATTTGTTTTATGTCACAAATAAAGTGTTGTCTTGTCTATAGCGCATCATCAGCCATAGGACGTCCACTGCTGGACAGGCCTCCTCCTGGGGGGGTTTTGCCAATACTCGCCACGCTTGGCAGACGAGTTGGCGAGCGCAGTTAGGTGTGATTGTTCAAGAAAAAGCTGCTGCCCATCTTCCGCATTACATCCCTTAGCCGACTCTTACGGCAACCACGGGTAGAGAGGGTGGGGCACTATTCTTACGCCGGCACCACCACGGCACATTGTCTATAACGAGAGTTGTATATTTTAAAAGATGAACTTATGAACGCTCAAAGTGTTGTTCCGATAGACTAAAAACTTGTCACTGCAAATTACTTTGCGATTACATATTCGAGTGCTGAGTGACAGCTTGGATATGAAATATAAAAAGTATTTTTTACCCGGTGTCTGGTGACAGGGAAAGTCACACTCTAGTCTAGCGACATCAAACAATGATTGATCAGAGTCTTAAGCGAAAGGTACAAGTGCACTGAAACATCATTTTAGATTGGAGCGCCATGTTGTTTTCATAATAATAATTTTAGCTTATATTAACGAGCTTATGAAAAAAAAAATGAATAATGATTAACAAACAATGTCAAACCACAATTTAGATACGAGTCTTTTGTTGAAAAAGATGATTAATTATTTTTTAAGTCGAAGCAGCCGCAGCCTCATTCCTCCTCCTAGCGTCGTGTTCCCCATGTCTGAGGGTCGTGACTTCTTTGTCCCAGGAGTCGTTCTCGTATGATGTTACACCATCTTCCTGTATCACTGGCGACATGCACCGGATCATAAACTGATGTGTGATTTGGTCGGACTGCGGCCTCCTGATCTCTTGCCATCGACTTTCCCCATAACTATAAATTTTTGAGGTGGTCATCCTTCTTAGCTATGTGGCCAAAGTACTCAAGAATACGATTAAGGCAGATGGTAAACAGTCTTTTCATGACCCTACTGAAGTATCGATAAGTTGGTCCGATGTGCTGTCCATGTTCTGAGCATTGTTCTCCAGCACTACATTTCAAAAGCATCAATGCGCCCGCGACCTGCTGCTTTAAGATTCCAGGTCTCAGCTCCATAGAGAAACCTAGAGAAGACCAGCTCTTCATCATTCACCAGACAAGTCATCTTCATCCTCAGTTTCACACCTCTGTTCTTCAACACTGTACAATACAACAATATAACTGACAGCGTCAATAAAGTATTGCTAAGATATGGATGGAAGGCTTTCTGTAAACGACTCTATACATTATAACCTATTAGAATTAATTTTCACACAGGATATATAATTTGCACGATGATGTCATCAGAAGTTGCATATCTGTCTGTAGCTAATGAGGGCAATGCCCAGAAATTTGGAATCATCTCCCGTAATAAGCTAGATTATTTATTTTATAGCGACGATATCTATATTAGGAAAATTAAATTGTCGTCAACACATACCATTTTGCTTTCTTCATTTTTTCTTCAGTAATTAAAACAAAATATTTTTGTTTTATTTATGTGGGATTACTCACATTTAATTTTATCGGAAACTCCGACTATAGTTCCGTTTATAAAAAATATAAAATGTGTCAAGACCACGTCAGTTTCCATAATGAAACAAAATATGTCTTTTTTATGTATAAATAGTAGAACTAGACGCTCAACTGATGGTAAGAGATAACGCGCGTCTATGACCATTGCAGCGTTTCACAGAACTTTGAGTAATAAAACAAAGTCCAGGGTGTAGCTGCTTAGGCGCTCAATACTTTCAAATCAAAATCAAAATCTGTTTATTTGCAAGAATATTGTCTTAAATTGTAAGCCTTACTGTTAAAATTCTAAGTATCAAATATTCTACCTTAGTAGGTGTACAAATATTTTTAGTAAGATTTAATTTAGATCTGAGGTGACCTGAGCTGAGGTATCGTGCGTTCGATTGCCACCTAGGGCAAACATTTGTGTGAAAAACGTAGATGCCTTTGTCTGGTGTTATTATTATAAGTGTACGGCTGTGTCTTCCGACAGCCTCACATGAGAGCCAATTCCTTTCCAGGTTAGGTGTGTTTATCTTCAACCTTTCCATCAACCACCATCTTCAACCACGCCATCACTTAAGATCAGATGAGCTGTGGTCTAATACGTAGCCCGTCAACTATAAAAAAAGTATGCTTTTTAACACAAAAAAATATATAAGTATTCTACCAGTTATATAGTTTTAGATTTTCATCTGTATTGAAACTAATCACTATTCTGTATTTTAAGACGTCACACCAAATGAACATCACTTTAGAGGATTCCTAAATTATTTCATTTATCAAAATCGTTTCAAGCATTTAGACTGTAGTACACGGTAATATAATACCTTTAAAATCTTGGGCATTTTTGGTAAAAAAAACACACTTTCGCAATCTAATCTTGCCAACATACAAGTATAGAATTGATTGAATCAGCAAAAATAAATACGCGAATTATACCAAAAACTTAATCAATTCGAGCTAACGAGAAAATAACTCGAAATTCTCGTATCTCATCTATGGGAAAGTGGCTCGAATGACAAGTATCTTAATAATTCAGGCGATACTCGTCTAAGCAACTTTGCGTTTATTAGTTTCGGATATTCGCGAAATGAGACACAAGTTCGCTAATTGATTTTGGGTGTTTCATGCAAAAACAATTATTGAGGCATGGTTAAGATTTTTTTCTAAGGCATAAGTATGTTAAATACGACATGTTCCTATATAAAGATAAAAAATAATAATAAATATATCTATAACACGCAATATAATTCAAGTAATTAACAATAAGCAAATTTACCAGAGAACAAAGGATTAAGCATCGATATAATTAGCGTTTCTTTTTCGCAATTATATCTATGCTTAAAAAACGGAGCGTTGGTCGTCCACCAGCTCGTTGGGTAGACGATATAACAGAAATCACGGGTCGAACCTCGACAAGACTGACACAGGAGCGGGACGAGTGGCGTACAAGAAGAGGGGCCTATAATCAGCAGTGGGCGATAACAGGCTCAAGATGATGATAATTTGCGAAACAAAAAAAATATACTCATCGTACTTAAGTTCGCAAGGCTAATTTTTTTTAAAATTATTTTGTCTGCTTGTCAGTTTGTCAGTGCGGTTGTACACGCGAATCTCACAAACGACTTAACCGATTCGAATGCAGTTTTCACCTATGTATTGTGGCAAGCTTCCCATAACATTTAGTGTTTGTTTTATCCCAATCGGTTGACAAACTAAAAACGTTAAGTTAATTGAACGCAACAAACTATTCTAGAAACGCGCTACGGTTGATATAGCTGAAACATAATTTCGCTTTTACCGAACCTTCACGCGTACCGAGTCGCGGGCTCAGCTAGTTGAAAAATAAATTACCTAGTACAGCTAGGTAACTTAAAAATAAATTTAAAAAGTACTTAAACATTTCTTTGAAAGCAGTCCATTTTATGCAGTGAATATAGGTTCTTGGAATCCTCATTTTTATGTGACACTTAAACAGAGTCTGCACTGTAAATAGAAGCATGTTCGTTGTTGTCAACTTATTAATTAATTATACAGCTTCATTTTTTAAAATGTACTTTTATGATTTTTAGGGTTTCGTACCTCAAAAGGTAAAAAAAGGAACCCTTATAATATCACTCTCTTGTCCGTCTGTCTGTCTGTCCGTGTGTCACCACCGATTTTCTCAGGAACGGGTGGACCTAGCAAGTTGAAAATTATACCAGATACTGAGGTCTATAGGTGTATAAAAATTATAGACAAATTTAGATTTTCTCGAAAACTTGTTAGTACCAAAATTTACCATAATTTTCAACTTTTTTATTTTAACGGAATTTTCCCTTTACTGCTGCTGTAAGACCTTGCTTTTAACCAAAATTGATAATTCTAGGTCAATCGGAGGTACCCTATAGGTTTTGGGTCGTAATAGTTCCCGTTGACCTAGAATCACGAAATTTGGCAAAAAGCAAGCAGCACAAATAAAGGAAAAATAACAAAAATAAGAAAAGTTGAATATTAAAAGGTACATACATACTTATATACATATATACATACTTATGTATGTATGAGCGCCCATACAACTCAGAGGACTGTCTTAATTGGCGTCACCTATACATACATACAGTATGTATGTAGTTCGACTCGCACATGACCGGTACTTTTTTTGTAACAAGTGACTTGCCTGTAACAATATTGTTATTTATGCCCTATAAATATTACTGATTATTATCCGGAGGCTTCTATGACAATTTTTATAGTTCCTATACAAATACAAGATATACAATATTGCATAAATATATGTAAGGAGATGGATTATATTTCTAAATATACTATCTGTATGCAATAGCCGTTAAAATCTCACTAAAAAGGAGAAACAAAAGGAAGAGAACACCGTTTTGCATTCTTCGGCCCAAGTTCCGTCTCGCAAACCTTCTCGGTGGACAGTTACTCAATAAAATTTCTCGTCTATTCTGCAACATTTAATAACATAAATGTATCAAAAATAATACAACAGCAGCCAACGCAACTCCATAAAAACCATTTATATCACGGGCTTGTCCGAAAGTTCTAATTTATTGTATCTGCTGATTTGACGCGAAATTGGCTTAGAGAACTGGTTGAAACACCATTAAAAATGTAGTTCAAGTCACAATATCCGGGACCTAGGGTCGATGGCTTATGAAAATGAACTAATTATGGATTTATGATGTGTAGGAATCTAAGTAGAAATGTATTCTATGAGCTATCAGCTGTAATAAGGTTAATCTCAATTATACTTGAGTGCCTTGAACAAAGACAAGAACGCGTGTGATAAGTTACTTTTATGAAGATTATATAAATTTTGCGTTAGACAACATCCTGCCCAATTTTAAGTCATGATACAGTTATGGCGTGTGGTTGTTGGTTGGAAGATGTATGCTAATTATCACCCCGTATAGTATGCACGGAGATAAGAGCCAATGAAAAGACAATCTTCATGTAGATAACAGTAATCTCAACGAGGAGAGAATCTCTCTCTCTTGTAACTTCAAGTAGATGATGATACAATAAATCTTGAATTAACGCCAATAGCGTTCTTGTATAATTGTCTCCTCGTCACCTCAAATCTTGAGGAAGCCACAGCGTGGTAGTAGGATACTTTCTAGTACTCTAGCTACTCTTTGCTAGCTCAAGTTGAAAATCCGTCGCCAAGCATCTAATGGTGTGTTCCGCCAGCCTCACTTGAGAGCCAGTCCCATTTCAGGCTAGGTGACTACCATCTTCGACCACATCGTCACTTAACATCTGGTGAGCTGTGGTGACCCAGCCTGTCAAACATAAAAAAGAAAAACTGTCAGACAGTCGTACCGTGGATAACAAAAGTGACGTTCGTAAACTGAACGCCATATAGGCAATAGCGGGGAGCGCTTACCTAGGCAGATTCTTTTAAATTGAATCAGACTCTTTATTGCTTAGGCACACTTCACTTTAAGATTTCACGCCCTTGAAGTTTGGAACCAAAGAGCTTTATGTTACAAAACTTTTACTTGATGGTAGATCTATAGCAGGATGTCGTCTAGGTGGGTACCACTACAGTGCCAGATATTCTGCCGCCAAACAGTAGTATGTAAACATTACTGTGTTCCGGTTTGAAGGTTACTGCAACTAGCGAAATTACAGGGCTGTTAAGACAAACTATCGAAAATCTCAAAGTAATGAGCGCTAAAGCAGCGATGCCCTGGACTGTTTTTAGCTACTCAAAGGTCTGTGTGTCGCTGCAATGGTCATGGACAGTCGTTATCTCTTGCCATCAGGAGAGCGTCTCGATCGTCACATTACATTTACATTAAAAAACCTATATACTACGTTTCGAGATAAAAATCATTCCAATGTTGTTGCCTATATGCTTCAATAATATTAGTTAACATTCTGACGTTAACGCTTGAACTGTTGAAATACGAGTATTGAGTGTATTGTTGAGAATGGTGTATAACCCAAAGATACATTTATACATCATTTTATCAGTTTCATGACTCTACAAAGTTTTCTATGACGCTAAAGTTGAATCATACAAAGTAACTAAACTTTCATAAAATGGAACCTTACTCTATGTAATCTAAAGTTATGGCTGGCCCAAAAAATCTATGTAATCAGAAAAACAGAAAGATAACTATATATATAAACATAAATTTAAAAAATTCAAGAACTTCAACAGTATCAGAAAAAAATAGTTTTAGCGTTGGATGTTTCTTGAGTTTATAAGCAGTATTTTATGGTATGATGTAATAAGAACAAGATGCTTACTAGATAGTAAGAGATACTCGTTACGTTTGCTTATGACCATTAAATATATAACTTAATATAGTAAGACATTTCACACAGCGCCATCTAGCCCCAAACTAAGCAAAGCTTGTACTATGAAAACCAGATAACTGATAGAACTACTAAAAACTTTTTTTTAATCCATACTTTTACAGAACACCCACACAACAAACATATTTATCATCACATAAATGTTTGTCCGGTTGGGAATCGAACCCACACTCACAGCTCTTGAAGCAGATATTCTACCAAATGAGCTAACAAGACAGTTCGCATTGCAGCTGTGTGAGGAACTTGATAAATGAGAATTCGATAAATGAGAAGACAGTTTTTAACCTACCGAAAACTACTAAACAAAATTACACTGACGACTCTAAAACTGTTAATTTTTTATCTGCCTATTCCTTCCTAATTCTCAATAGTCCCTAATCAGAAAATCTAACCGATTTAATGTGATAGATTAGATAAATGATGCCGTTTTTGTGCGCACTGCACAGAGGTCACTGCACTTGGCGTCATAAACACGACTGACCACCGATATAGGACCTACTGTATCACCGTATCTACTAAACGTCAATTAAGCACAAAAAAAAACCATTCGCCAATATTCGCGAGTACATTAATCTACCGTAACCTATCAGTTTAATTTATGAGCGTCCATCATAGTGGGTGAAGTTCACGGCTTATGGGTCACTCAAGCGGTGGCGGGGATGGGCAGCGGACGCGCTATAAAAGATAGGAGAAATGCTCTCACTGCATCCACTCATCCGAGTCCTGCGCTAGGATCCAGTAAACATGGCGTCCAAGTTGATTGTAGCCGTCGCGTTATTCGCAGTCTGCCACTCGAGCCCCATCGGTGAGTCGCTAAAACATACAATAAAAAATTCATTTTTACTTAAAATGTATAATATATTTTAATCAAGATATAACTGTTACTTCATATAAAAATAATAATTTGTATGGTACTCATCGAGTCTGACACTAGGGCTGGTCACTCACACCATACGAATCTGATTTTGCGTGGTGGTAGGCACTTTCTAGTACTCGGCTGGCTAGCTACCGAGTTGAAAATCTGCCGCCAAGCATCTAAAAGTGTTCCGGCAGCCTCACTTGAGAGTCAGTTCTATTACAGGCGTGTGCTTTACCATCTTCGATCACAAGGGCACTTAACATCAAGTGAGCTGTAGTCAAACACCTAGACTGCTAGCCGTAAAAAAAATGTGTTGCGATATTTATAAATAGATTCACAATGCAATGATATATAAATAATAATAATAATTATATTTTTTCCAGATGAATTCCGCAGCAAACGCTCCTACACTGCAGCTGTAGGGTCGAGCATCGGCTACCAGGGCAAGAACACGGCCTCTGCCACAGTGGTCGGCGACAAGGCGGACGCGCAGGCCTACAACGAAAACACCGACAGCAACGCACACGACGGAGCCGGGAACAGCCTCCCCAGCCAAGCCTACGCCAAGGTCGGACACTACGACGCGCCCAACGAGGCTGTCCGCCTCGGCTACGCTCAGCCCGCTTACTACCCGCTCCCTGCCCCGGCGACTGTCGTCGCATACCAGAAATATGCCGCGCCCGAGATCCCTTCTCAAATCGTGTACGAACACTCGGCCCCCGCTCAGGCTCATTCCTCCGCCCTCGTCAGCGACGGTTATGGATCTGCTAACTCCGCCGCCAATACCGGTTTCGGGAACGCCGCGTCCCTTGCACAGAGCGCGCCCGCCGTCTTAGTGGAGCCCGCCGTCATCGCCGCCAAGACCCAGGGCTTGCACTCCGTGTACACCCCCGCGTACACCGCCGGCCACAACTCGGCGTCTTCGAGCGCCAACGTAAACGGCTACCAGGGCTCCGCCGTCTCTGCCGCCAGGACTGGAGCCGTCCCCACCCGCAAGAGCATCAGCTGGCGCTTCGGAACCGCATACGACCAGCCAGCCGCGTACGGTGCCGCAAAATCCGCCGCCGCTAACTACGGACAGGGCTCCGCCGCCGCCAAGTCTGACGTGAGCGGGCAGGCGCTCAGCGCCGCCAGCAACACTGTCGGCTCGGGTTCGGCGCAGTCCGACGCGACCAACAACGGGTACGGCAGCTCTGTGAGGTCGAGCACACACTCGCTGGCCGGCGGCTCCGGCGCCGCCACCGCCAACGTCAACGACGGTCACTACGCCGTCCTGAGGTCGGCAGTTCCCGCGGGCTACGGCAACATCAAGTCCTCCGCGTCGAGCCATAACGGCGGTTCCGCCATCTCGAAGGCGAGCACCGACCTGGCCGGCAACGAGTACGTGGACTCCGCGGCGAGGTCCGACTACGGCGGCGCGGCGCAGTCGGCTGCGTACAACAACGGCGGCGCGCACGGGTTCCGGTCCAACGGCGCGTGGGGCGGCCACATCGGCGTCGACTCGTACTCGCAGGGCCTCGGGAACGCCGTCTCCTCGGCGCGCGGCCAGGGCCTCAGCACCGGCTACAGGGTGACCAACTCGGCCGCCAACTCGGCCGCCGGCGGCGCCGCGCGCTCCAACGCGTACACGCTGTGAGCGCCCTCTGGCAACCGTCATAAAACCTGCAATCACGTCACGACGACAACCGGACTGACCGAGTACTTGTCTTGATGTATTTGCTTACAGAGTTGCAACTATTTATTTATTTATTGGTTATTTATTATGCTTTTTGTGGATCTTAAATGTAATGAGTGAATTGCCATAAGAAAATAAAGTTTTTAGAATCTCATTTGTCAGTTTTTGCTTTATTCTAAAATCTATCGGATCGATTGGTTCCTCCTTAGGTATAATACGAATTAAGTTATTATGTGCTCTGTGACACTTATTACAATCATCACTCGATCGGTACGAGGACCCTAATCTTATTTTACACTCTAGCCCAAACCAACCTAGACCTAAAGGGGGTAGCGGGTTAAGAGGAGTCTGGCGGCCCCCGCCGAATTTGCTACAACATCATTAACATTAAATACGTGACCAGCGACATCAAAAAAAGCGACATCTAAAACAATTTTTTTAATGCGCTGCGATCTCTGAAAAATGGTATGAAAGCTCAAAAAAAATGTCAAAAAAACACATTTTTCGCGATTATATATATTATAAAATATATATTTTCACTTGGGGTCGGAAAAAATCTCAATTTTTTTTCTTTTCGACCCTCTTCAAGATTTTCTGGTCGGTTGTAGCAAATTCGGTGGGGGCCACCAGACCCCTCTTAACCCGCTATCCCTTTTCAAACATAATATACATAATACAGCTATAACATGTATCCAATGACATTCCGAAAATAAGACGATACTTAAACCACACTTCGCACTCTTAAGTCAGTCAAGCCGTCTTCTGTGGAGGTCACAGGACCAGCCAAACACACATACAATAGTGTCTTATGTTAATGCACTTTATTTAAATTAAATAAATATTATAAATATAAATATTTCAAATAAATAACCTCAAAAATTCACCTGAAACTCCGGTAGCTGACCGCAGCTGAGTGTATAAAAAAAATAACAAGCGTATATTGCGTAAGAGTCATTATAGCTATTGTGTTCCAAGCTGGACAGGACACGTCGCTAGGCGAAGTGATGACAGGTGGAGTAAGGTTGCAACAGAGTGGTGGCCTAAGCAGGGTAAGCGGAGCGTTGGTCGTGCAGCCACAAGATTGGTCCGATAGTGTCCCCGTAGCGGGTCGAACCTGGAACAGATTGCCAGAGGACCGAGGGAGAGGCATAACAAGAGAAAGGCCTATACCAAGCGGTGGGATAACGAAGGTTGTGGATGATAATTATTTAATATATCTGTCCATTCGATTTTATTCTGAGACGGCTGCGAGTATAACGACGTTTGTTCCTACCTGAGGATATAATAAAATGTTTTAAGAAAATTTTAAATCCATTAAGAAGGATCGTTTGCGTTTAGTATATGTTATATTAGTTAAAGTTAAAAAATATTGTGTTATTTAAAGGTCACGGACCCGATGTCTGCGGAGCGGAAAATACAATATAAAAATAAATTAGAGCCTAAAGTTTTCTGGAAAAATCTATAAATTAGACTGCTTCATTTGTTAACATAGCTCATTGTATATTCATTCCTGGAGAAATATCGCAAAAACAGCTTTACCCACAGAAAATTTGGTCTACAAGTAACTAACTTTTCCAACTTTTCCTACTAAGGAATCTACCCTAAAATCGCAATGTCAACAATGGAACAAAATTTTTTATGGAACAGCTGTTTTTTTTTCGCGGTTTCAGGGTTGATTCCATAGTGTAAGTTGTTCGAAATAATGTATGTATGTACAGTACAATGTATAATACAATTACCCTTGTTTAGCTTAGTATATTCTAAGCTTATAACTACGTAACTAAAATTAAACTAAAGTTTTTCAATCACTCAAATCAAAATTATGACAACTAAGGAAGACTATGATGAAGGGCGTAGGTTCAAACCCCAACAATGAGCTTGAGCTGCCAGTGAAGGAAAACATCGGGAGAAACCCATAGCATGGTGGTAGAGTATTTTCTAGTAGTCCGCTGGCTAGCTACCACCCAAGTTTCAAGTTAAAAAAACTTCCGTCAAGCATCTAACGGTGTGTTCCAGCATCTTCTCCTGAGAGCCAGTTCCATTCTAGGCTAGGTGTACTTCACCGTCACTGAACATCAGGTGAGCTGTAGTCAAACAATTAGCTAGTCAACCATAAAAAAAACTTAGTTTGGACCCTTAATTTATAGATAAACTTGAATGTAGGGGCATTGACGGTGGATAGCGCGGTAGTGTGATCGGAACCAGTTTTATCTGAGTACAGATCTGCACCGATTCGTGTACATTCGTTTTTGCTTCCTTCAGAATATTGACCCCTATCGAAGTAACTGTATGGAGACCTCAAGGTTACTCATTATTTTGACTGTTGTACTTGCTGGTTTAAGTTTTTCGTGCGGCTTTGCTTGTAAGTTGCATTAACTGTGGCCTATATTTTTTTAGTAAAATTTTTTTTTCTTTTCTTTAAAGGCTGAGTCTATGAAACAAAAAATACTCTGCTGATGGTAAGATGTAACGCGCATTACCTATGGACCTATAAAAAAAATTATAAATGATTAATAGAATTTTGCTTAATCTAGCCATGCTTTTTACACGACTTCCCAATAAAAAGGAGTGTAATGTTTTCAAGGTTCATGTATGTATGTATGTATGTTTATTTATTGCGCCATAATTTTTAAATAACTGAATAGATTTGGATGTATGGGGTACCCTTAGAATCCTTACATAATCCCGAGTTATAGATAATTTCATTGAAAAAAATAATTGATTTGTTGCAATCGTAATTGTTTCTTCACTATCACTATCACTATCATCATCATCACTACATAGTATAAAACAAAGTCGCTTTCTCTGTCCCAATATCCCTATGTATGCTTAAATCTTTGAAACTACGCAACGGATTGTAATGCGGTTTTTTTTATAGATAGAGTGATTCAAGAGGAAGGTTTATATGTATAATACATGTATATGCACCACATTAGTATCTACATTGCACCTGTGCGAAGCCGGGGCGAGTCGCTAGTTTTTAAATATTTGTATTTTTTTTATTTTACTAACTACTTGCTTTAAAAATTACTGTAAAGGCTGCGTCAAATAGATTGTATATTTTCCGTTTGATAGTATCAACTCGAATAGTACAAAACAAAGCATCCAAGAATAGTTAGTAAAGACGACGCCCTGTACCATAGAATACTTCATAGTAATAATAAAAATAAACTTTAAAAATAAAATTACTTTGTAGGTAAGTTTGTTTGTAAGAACCGACAACCGCTGGGGCGACGTGTGCTAGACACCGCGAATCGGCAAACGTAGTGTAGGACGCCCTGAGACTAGATGGAATGACGATACACGTAAAACAACTGGTAGTGGCTGGAAGCGAAAAGCCAAAGATCCGGGCTAAGTTGTTAATTTTTTTTTAAATAGAATACATTGATAACAAAATGTTTGAAAAAAAAAGTCTAATATTGAAGTAAAATAGCCCTCCTTTTTGAACATCCGGGCAACAGAAAGACATACAGACATTGCCCATGAATAAACATACAAGATAAATGCCGTAAAGGATCAAATGTCTACTTTTTATAAGGTGGATGCGCCAATAGACGATACCTACCGCGTAGCATCACGGATAATTATATCCCGTTATTTCTATTCAGTGTGCATCCGTGAAAATATAAATATACGAGTAGGTACCTAATTACAGATTCCCGTGTGTCTAATCACTTACCTACAGGGAGATTTTTTCAAGTAAAAAGGTATAAGTATAATGTGTAAGCTATCCCTATATTTCCAGACCTAGTCTTAAGTGACGGTGTGGTCGAAGATGGTAACGCACACCTAGCCTGGAATGGAGGCTCTCAAGTGAGGCTGCCGGAACACAGCGTTAGATGCTTGGCGGCAGATTTTCAAGTTGAGGGTGGTAGCTAGCCAGCCGCGTACTAGAGAGTACCCAACCACCATGCTATGGTTTCCTCACGATATTTTCCTTCACGGGCAGCCCAAGCTCATTGTTGGGGTTTGACAAACATGAAGACGGAAATAAAATGTGTGTTATAAAATATAAGTATCGGCTTCTAATCCGGAGGTCCTTGGTTCGAATCCCACGGCACGCACCTCTGTCTTTTCTAAGTAATGTGCGTATTGCCGATGAATTCAAACGGAGAAGGAAGACATCAGGAAAGTAGAATATGTATGTGTTCATCCAGAGAATAAGCTATCTGCATTCCAAATTTCATCCAAATCTGTTCAGCCGCTACGAGTAAAGAATACGTAAACACATCTCGTCGCATAATTTTCAAATTTATAATATTTATGAATATTTGAAAATGTCACCTTGTGAATAATTCAAAATAGAAATTTACAGACAAACATTGCAAGTTTGATGTATCAGAGATATCCGTGAACACTTTTAGGTAAGCATCTAATGTCTAATTATATAGTCAATCTAGCCAGGTATGTATGCCAGCTAGGTATCTGGTTAGCAACTCTAATGTCACTTTCCAAAACCTGATCGAAATCAGTCCCATGATTTTAATTTATTATGATATGACTTTTACAAGTCATAAATTAGCGTGTCATATGTGATTCATTTAGATATCCTGTTTGTTCAAATTTTAAGACTATATTATAAAAATCTGCATAGAAAATTGCTCTAGTAATGTTTTATAAGTTCATTGACTGGACGCATTCAGAATTTCGTATTATTATCTCTATCACTACATATTATAAAACAAAGTCGTCCGCCGCGTCTGTCTGTCTGTCTGTTTGTTCGTGATAAACTTAAAAACTACTATACGGATTATCATGCGAGTTTCACCAATTCGACAAATTCGAATTCGACAGCCCTGTTGGCTCATTGGGAGTATGTCTGCCTGAGCTGTAGGGCGTGGGTTCGATTCCCGCCAAGGACAAATTTTTGTTTGGTATAAACAAATGTTTGTTCTGTGTCTGGGTGTTCTGTATGTATCATAAGTATGTATTTACAAAAAAAAAGTATTTATGTATTCTATCAGTTATCTGACTTCCATCACACAAGCTCTGCTTAGTTTGGGGTCAGATGGCGCTGTGTGTAATGTGTCCTACAATATTTATTTATTTAATTGATAGAGTGATTCATGAGGAAAGTTTGGGTATATAATTTGACAAGGTTTTGTGTAAACTGGTTGAAACATTATGATGATAATTGTTGGAAGTGTCGGAAAAAGTCAAGTCACCTGGCAGCTTTCATCGAAAATGCTGCCTAATCCTTTTGAGATATAACAAAACAATGCATGGACGGATATTCCTCTTTTATAGATTTACAAAAAAGTTCGCTGTGGCATATATATTTATCTACCTTTTAAGGATAGCTTACTATACCCATTCTTACTACCCGTGCGAAGCCGGGGCGGGTCGTTAGTTTATTGTATAAAAATCTCGTATCACGGTGTTTGCGGTGGCAATCGAACAGCTCGACCGATTTTTAATGAATTTTTTAATGTATATTTGGTAAGAAAGGTTGTAAAGTATATTAAATTTCATACCGTTAGGTGATTAGAATTTTTATCCCGGAATAATGTAGCGAGCAGCCCCGCTGGCACAGCTAGTTTACGTATAAATTATTATTTATTAATGATATACAGAAACTAGTAAGCCTAGAAAGTTGACACTGAAAACAAACTTGACAACAAGCTATTTTTTATAATTGGCGGGCCAGGTGTTTGACCACAGCTGCACGACACAGACAACGTTGTCGGATGTATGCAATTTTATAAAGTTTGTAGTGCTACAAATACTTACATTTAATTAAAAAACGAACTATTTAAATTGTAATTGTATTTTAGTAGTTTTATTGGCTTGTAAATTTAGTATTTCATTATGAGTAAAATATATATACATACTCATACATAAGTATTGATATATCTATGTATGAGAACGTATATATATATTACTATGTAGGAAAACTTTTGAAAATTGTCTTAAAAGATTTTAACCGATTTAAAAATAGAACACTAGTAAATAACCCACCCATATACGTATAGTATTTTATATATAATACAACCAAGTACCAATCAACGATAGCGCATAGCGGTAAATACCACTCGCAGTCACCTAATCAAAATACGAACGGGTTATCGATTATTTAACATTTTGATGATTTCAGAAACACGTGGACTCCACCAAGTAAGAAAAAAAAACTAAAATAAAATTTACAATACACTTATAAGTATACTGAGTATACTGAGTATACATTACTTTTTCTAATATTTCCATCAAAACTCAACTTTTTAAATATTTTTTTCAAAATCTCTTAAGTAAAATCAATTAAAAAGAAAAAATAAGATCCACTATAAGATGAATCACGAAATATAGCGGCACCGATAATGCACGAGGATCAACTTACACTGGTTAATTCAATGTATTTATATAAAAATAAACAGAAAATCTATAAAACCAGTCATTTACAATTTATTTTATATTTTTTATTTGTTAAAATATACGTAACTTAAAACCATCATTTATTGAGCCATTGTCCGATTTGTAATTTTTATTACGAAGTACCTACTCCAATAGTACAACCGTAAGTAGATAATATTATAGATAAGCGCCGTGTATTAAGATAATAAATTAGCATCTCCGAATGATCCTGTTACTTCAACTATATTATCCAGATCAGGGTTGTCCAAACCAGATATAAACCCGGGCCAGTGTAAATTACTAAAAAAATTGGAGGCCGCGGAAACAAATTATCATTAACTCCTTTAGTCCACTGCCACTGCCTACACATAGGCCTCTCCTAATCCATGCCACCTAGCTCAACCTTTAGCAATTTGCTTCCAGTTACTGCCTACTTGCCTTACGTTTATCGTCACTCCACAGAGTCTCAGGGTGTCCTACACTATGTTTGCCGAAATAAATATTTTCTTTTAATTTCGTCGATGACATCCTAAGAATCGCTTGTTGGACCAATCACGTGAAGCGCTGGCACTGACGTCACATTCCGTCTGACAAACCAAAACGTACAAACGTAAATTGCCTAAACAATAGTAATAGAAAACTTATTGCCATACGAATATATAGCTCATTCATTTATTTGAGATGCAATAAGCTTTGGTTAAATTTTATTTAAATAAATTTTGTAAGCCAAAAACCTTTATTTGTTGTGTATCTTAAGAGGAAACAAGTCGTCATTTTCTTCATACAAACGTTTTCCCCATTTTCCTTCCAGGATTTTAATACTAGGGCAATAATTTTTAGATAGAAAGTAGATACCTGCTAGTTTCATGCCCCTCTGTTTTGATTTTTTGATATATGTTTTTTTTATGAGAGCTAGGAATCTTCAAAAATCTTAAAATTTACCTAGTTTCAACGCTGTGTTTCAACGTCCAAATTCCCAATCTCATAGATATAATCTTAAAAAAATAAAACGCACAGGCAAAGAACACATCCTTCTTATTTACTTGTTAAAAGAAATACTAAAATCGGTCTAAATTTGGAGGAGGAAACAGATGAATACGAAACCTCGATTTTGCTCATTTTATTTCGGGTTAATGAGCCCGAGGTGCAGTTGTCCCTTTCGCTCAGTATGTACCTACCCGCGTACTGCGTGCGGCGCGACAGAAATAGCTTGGTGAAATTCCTAATTTTCAAATGTCTCAGATGACTGCTTTCCTCTTAATTACATGGCGGGCTGCATAAATATAAACTGTGGACCGTGATTTGGACAGCCCTGATCTAGATGTAACTGTATTTATAACATAAACGATTGTACTAATTTAATGAGTGATGATTTATCGGTAGAATAGTGTTCTTTTGTCATTTTTTGTTGCTTTCTACTACTCGAAACACTTGCTTGAAACAAAATTTTCAATTTTATTTCATATATTCGCTGTATTATTCACCGAAATCAATAAATTCGTACAAATATTTCAATGAAGATGGACTATAGCAATTTCGCTTATAAACATTTTGATAAACACAGTTTAGTAATAAAATCATGCCAATAAATCATGTACCAGCTTCCATACCCACTAGATTTATTTATATTCAATTAATTCATAATAATGAACTCTAACATCCACATTGTAAATCTAAAAAAGTCGAATGGCACATCACAAAGTCACATCCAAAAAAAGTATGTGCTATAAGATTATTTTTTGGAAATGTCGTTAACCCTAGGATCGCTTTGCATGAACTTTGGTTACGGATTTTGTTGATTTTTTGTAAGAACATAAAACATGTCAAATTTATCTATTTTTTAATTCAGTATCTGCATAACGAATGAATTTAATTATATCCTAGAGTTTTCATATCATTAGTCATATTAATAATTACGTCGTTCTTATCCCATTAACAAAATAATAATCATAATGATAAATAGATTATTAGCGTACTTATATTTATACTTCCATAGATATTACCATATTTGTCTAATTATTTATTCATATAGCATGGTGGTAGGATGTTTTCTAGTACTCGACTGTCCAGCTACCACCCTCAAATGAAAATCTGCAGCCAAGCATCTATCGGTGTGTACCTGCAGCCTCACCTGAGAGCCAGTTCCACTCCAAGCTAAGTGTGCTTAACCATCTTCGACCATACTGTCATTTAACATTAAGTGAGCTGTTGTCAAATACCTAGCTTGTCAAAGCGTTGCTATTGCATTTACACAAGTATAAATAAACATCGCACGTCTTGTGAACAATAAAAAAAGCCTACCCCATACCCCTAAGCCTAAGCACGGCACTCATTTAAAATCTTTCCAAATTAAAAACAATTTTTGAAATCGGTTTATAAACGGCAGAGTTCTGAGGTAATATAGCATACAAAAAAAAATACAATCGTATTGAAGATCTTGTATTTTTTTGTGGAACTGTCAAAAATGTGATTCTTTGATTTCTTTTATTCATAATAATGTATATGAATAGGTATTATCTAATACAAATCGTATAAAATCGAGTTATACATTCAACTTTTATGTCAATTAAATTTTGCTCTTATTTTTTGTTAGATAAAACAGGCCGGTATTATAAGTTTTACATTTAAATGAGACAACCAAAACCGAAGTTTAATTTATGGTGTTATGATTATTATAAAATTTATTGTTATATACTTATTCGCAAGTTCGAACATGCTAATGAGGTTTTTATTAATGTTTCCATATTACCTGTCGTGTTGTGACCGTGTAAATTATATTAAAGGAGTAGGTATGACATGAGGCAATTAATGTCTCCGGTTAATTTGTATACTACGACAACTATCGATTTATTATCATTAGTATCGATACCTAAATTGAATATGAATAGGGAAAATACATTAGTTGGATCATCATTAAAGACTGCCCAGGCAAAATAGCTACCTAATAAAATTAATTCGATTATTTTTAAGTTCATTGACACCATAATGTTGATATAATAAATAACATTGTTGTTTTACTTATGCGGGATTACTCACGTTTAATTTTAGTAACTATTAAAACAACTCGCGCGCGGTGTCGTCTTGCTTTACACTAAATTCTAAACTCTTCACTAAATCAATGCGAAGCAAGACGTTCTCAGCTTTGGCTCCATGATGAAGGCCACCGGATGTGGCCGAATAAATAAATAATCCCGCATAAATAAAACGAAAATGTGTGCAAACCACGTCAGTATCTATATCCATAGTAACATAGAACATTTGACATCTAGCCTATGACAAATGGCAAGTATTAACGCCTGCCAATGACCTTAGTTTAATTGACCTAACAAATATTTTTAAAACATCCGAATTGAGAACTTCCTTCGATTCTAAAGTCGGTTAAAAATAAAGTGTAGAGTAAGGAGAAAACCACCTTTTCATCTAATGATAAGGATACGAGTAGGGTAGCAAAAAGCTACAGTGTGTTGCTGGTTTGACATAAAAATAATTTTCACAATTTACGATAGGTAATAACTAAGGACGTCCACCCACAAGGTGGACAAACGACCTAATGAAGACCGCAGGAACGCGCTGGATGCAAGCCGCTTCTAACCGGTCTTTATGGAAGTCAATAGGGGACGCCAATGCTCAACAGTGGACGTCCTACGGCTGAAATTATATTGATGATGAATAAATAACGATTTAGAAAGTTATAAAATACGACTATTCTTCAATTCGTATTCTAATCACCATTATAGAAATCTCTTATGAAAACTGGATCGATTCGAAATTGGCTGTTATTTATTGAGAAAATACGGGTTCATAAAGATAAAATTTTGTGATTATATTGATAGTTTGCTTTTACAAGCGTGGAAACATTAAAATTATGTTAATTTAGATCAGATTATACACAGCTTGTGCAGGAAGAATACAACACAGCTGTTAGTTAATTCCATATTAAATTAATATCGATAGAATTAACAGAAATTTTATCAAAATTAGAAAAAAAATTAGAAATTTTTAAATTTTTCTCTTTTTCCGAAAATACTTATTTTTCAAACTGTTTATTTGTGTGAGTCGCCTCAAGTGACCCACCTTTATTATAGAGTGTGTATAAGCATGTGTTGAGTGTAAGTACAAACTATTTTATTATATTAAATACATGTTAGAAAATACGATGGGACTGCCAAGTAGTTGTAACAAAAGTCCTTTATAAATTATAAATTATATTTTGTAGCGATGATAGCTCAGTGGTTAGTGCGGTAGGTTCGCATGCCGAAGGGCGTGGGTTCAAACCGCAACAATGAGTTTGAGCTGCCGGTGAAGGAAAACATTGTGAGGAAACCATAGCGTGGTGGTAGAGTACTTTCTAGTACTCCGCTGGCTAGCTACCACCCTCAAGTTGAAAATCTGCCGCCAAGCATCTAACGGTGTGTTCCGGCAGCCTCACTTGAGAGCCAGTTCCATTCCAGGCTAGGTGTGCTTTACCATCTTCGACCACACCGTCACTTAACATCAGGTGAGCTGCGGTCAAACAACTAGCCTGTCAGCCATAAAAAAAAAAAAGAAAAAAAATTGGAGTAAAAACATCTTTTGCGTTAGTATATAGGTAATTCTACGAGTATATGAGTAGGTATATTGATTCGATATGTCATTAAATCAAGGATATATATACTCGTAGAATGTCAATTTAGCTAAATAAACAATAAGAAATTGTTAAAAAAAATGTTGTTCTGTGTCTAGGTGTTCTGTATGTATTATAAGTATTTATGTATATTAAAAAAAAGTAAGTATGTATTGTATCAGTTATCTGATTCCCATAGCAAGCAAGCTTTGCTTATTTTAGGGCTGGATGGCGTGTGAAATGACCTATTATATATAAATATATTTCTCATATTAAATAGATCTACGTTTGGCCACCAACTCGCCTGATGGAAAGCGACGGTGCGGCCGACGATGGAGCACGCCGATCTAGAAGAAATCTATTAACTCTAGCTTTAAAAACGCCCAAATTGTAGTTTAAGGAAACAGATCAGCGAGCAATGAGTTCCATTCATGGGCTGTACGTATCGAGAAAGTAGATTTATTTTACTATATATAACAAAATAAATTCGTCTACTTCTGCTGCATATTGGCCTTAATATACATATGTACATCATAAGGTCACATAGACCATGTACAAAGATTTTAAACATTGAGTTATTTACTTACAATAAATATGTTTACCATTTAAATTGTTAACATCAAAATTATAGTAGTATATAAGTAGGCCAATAGCAACGCTGCTTTGGCGCTCATTACTTTGAGACATTCAATGGGTCTCAAATCTATAGATCTTAGCCTACACCGTCACTTAACATCAGGTGAGCTGTGGTCAAACACCTAGCCTGTCAACAAATAAAATAAAAATTGCTCCGCTATTTTGTTAATTATAATATTCTCCAAACTGGAGTGTATACACACTACTGCTTGGCGGTAGAATATCTAGTACTACGATGATATCGTTGTACTGACTTACTGCTAAGGAGATCTACGACTAAGTAAAAAAGTGTTTATTATGTAAGGTATTAATTTATTTAATATAATAAATTTACATGGGAACTATTATGTATGTACATTGTACACACATCATCAGCCACAGGACGTCCACTGCTGGACATAGGCCTCCTCCCGGGGGGGTTTTGCCAATACTCGCCACGCTTGGCAGGCGGGTTGGCGAGCGCAGTTAGGTGTGATTGTTCAAGTAAGACGCTGCTGCCCATCTTCCGGATTACATCCCTTAGCCGACTCTTACGGCAACCACGGGTAGAGAGGGTGGGGTACTATTCTTACGCCGGCACCACCACGGCAAATGTATTTATAGTTAATAAATGTGTGCATGATGGATTTCGTACCATTCAAAAATTTACCTACCTAATCGTAGATTTATAGATAAGACCCCTATTATTGTTCCACTAAAGATAGTAGAAAGGCTGGCCTTTTTTCGATGCACTGGATACTGCATCAATAACCCTCTTATCTACCTATACCCTATAGTGACGAATGTAGGCTAGTCCACGTGTAGTTTCCATATAATTTAATTTAATTACTTGTGAGTAAAAAACTAGTGTATCAATTGGAGGCCTTATCACTAAAGCTTATCTTTTCCAAGCTATTTTAGGAAGGATAAAATTCAAGAACGAGTAAAAAACAGGGAGTGCCAAAAATATTTATCTATTATTAGTAAGTTAACATTCATAAGTGTAATAGACATAGATTGTATTAATTCCTTTGTAACAAATAAAAGTTTCGGTTGCCTAGTTGATGGACCGTTTGGCTACCAATCTGGATGTAGGTCATGGATTCGAATCCCACGGCACGCACCTCAGTCTCTTCTAAATCACGTGCGTATCGCCGATAACTTCAAATGGTGAAGGAAAACATCGTGAGGAAACCTACATCTCTGATAGGTCTTTAAAAAAAACTCTAAGACGTGTGACGTCACTGGACCAGCGTGGTGGACTATGTGCCATCTCACAATGAGATGAAACCCGCGCCCAGCAGTAGGACAGTTTAGCAAAACAGGACTGACTCGCATAACAAATAAGTTAATACTTAATAGATACAATTAACAGTCTTAGGTAATGTACACTGCAGCTGTTAAAATAGTGGAATTTCACAGTTTCCCCTGCATGAACGGCTTGAGGTACTTGTGGAAGCTCTGGTTGACGGGCTCCGCGTTGAGGGGACTCTTCAGGGCTTCTTCCATCAGCCGCTCGTACACGCGGCCGTCGTACGCGCCCAGGGTGGAGTTCAGAATCTGGACAAATAACGCACTGTAGAAACCCATACACAACTTGTCATAGCTCTACTTGGTGTTTCGCTGACGATTCGTGACATGACGCTTCGGCTCCACCGCAATCTCAGAAATTCTATCGTCAAGCACTACTGTGACATTATCGTGTACCGATGTCTAATTAATTAAAAAAAAATCTTTTAGTTCAGGCAACATCACCCGTATAAAAATAAAGCATTACAATTAAATAATAGCATGCATCATGGATATATTTTTTTTTAAATGTTTGACAAGCTCAGTGTTTGACCACAGCTCACCTGATGTTAAGTGACGGTGTGGTCGAAGATGTTAATGGAACTGGCTCTCAAGTGAGGCTACCGGAACACACCGTTAGGTGCTTGGCGGCAGATTTTCAACTTGAGGGTGGTAGCTAGCCACAAGCCGAGTACTAGAAAACACCCTACAATGCTATGGTTTCCTCACGATGTTTTCGTTTACCGGCAGCTCAATCTCATTTTAGGGGCTTGAACCCACGCCCTTTGGCGTGTGAACCGATCGCACTATAATCGCCAAAAATCGTCTGTTAGTATTAGACTGAAAATATTTTGTTTCATGTACATGTTTTACCCACCTTATCTGTGTAATCGAAGGCATCCACAAGACCCACTGCGTTCGGTCGTATTTTTTCAAGGAGGCTTTCGTATTTACGCTGAAGTTCGATGACATCTGATTGTGATACCTCAGTATACTGGAAGAAAATAATATTAAAGTGTCAATAAGCTACAGGCAGTTTAAATCTCTAATTTCAGGCATCGTGCCCAATCCCCTGCCCGCACTGCCCACTGGACTGTTTGGAAGATTTATCTTCTGCGTAAAATAAATTTCTGAAAGCCAGAATGTTGGCTACATATAGACTTTCTAAGTTTCCCTAAATTACTATTCTCCGTTTAATAGTATCTACTTCAAACGCCACAAATATGTCATCATCGTCATCATCATCAGGCTATCGAAGTCATCTGCTGGACATAGGCCTCTCCCGTCCAGCCCACTTCAGCTTGCTAATACGCTGCCTGTCCTTTAATTTGTTACACAAAGTTATGCGCATCGCTACAATAGTTATGGACAGGCATTATCTCAAACCATCAGGAGAGCGTCTCGTACGTCTCAATACTTTTACATTAAATAAAAACTTTTACATAAAACAAAAGAATAATGAGGAAATAAGACTTACCAAAAGCAGGTCCCCAAGTTTTTCCAGTGCCCAGTACACTGCATACAGCTCTACCAGGTGACTGAGAACTCGTTGCAGAGGAACCGAAAGTTTTGCTGCTCTGCTCCTCACTTCGGATTGGTAAGTGGCCAGAAGAAAAGCTCGGCAATGGGCCTGCAAATAGTCACCTAAGTAAAGTAAAAATAATGAAGTTTCTTCAAACAACAAAAAAAATTTCGAATACTTCACCGTCATGATGTCGTAGCATTGATGTTTTAAACTCTAGGGCCCTTTTATACATAGTAGCTAATGGAAAATGATCAAGGCAACCTACAGGCCGTCCCGTGACATTGAACAGGACGTCTCGTGGCATTGTACAGGACGTCCCGTGACATTGAACAGGACGTCTCGTGGCATTGTACAGGACGTCCCATACAGAGAACAGAAACAGTCATATTAGGTAATAGAAGTAGAATAATTTAACTTTCTTTCTAAACTACATCCCTAAATATGTGTAAACAATATGTTTATGCAAAACAGTACTGTTTAAAGAGAATTAAATAAAATTTAGATGTAAATATTTTAAGGAAAACTGAACTAACTGTCGCACCCATAGACGTTCAATATTATGAAGACTTTTATAAATTTTATTCAAGAATCGTTACTAAGAACGGCTTAAGTAGCCATTAAATGACCTAGGGTGCAGCCGCAAGTGACTAATGCAAACAAATAATCTTATATAAACTGATCTTCTTAGATTATAAGAAGGTCGATAAGATAACCATGGTTTTTTATAGATCTCAGTAGTGACTGAGGTAATCAAATGAAATCAATTGGACTACTTGGATTTTACTAATAATCCCACTTTTATCTTGTAGGTACAAGTACGTACTTCTGATGCTGCAACTAGCTGAACTGATGATTTGTTCCACGCGTCTTCTGGTGAGAGTCCTGATTTTGTATATCTCTTAATACTGTTCACGGCGGATGACAGCTTTCTGTTGTGAACAAAAAACAAAGTCACCGTAAAAAAAATAACAAGTTTATATCGTAACTGGCATCATAGATGGTATTTTTAATTATTGCAAAGTTTTTTTCGCTTTGCCCTGAACTGTCCATAAGTAAAGTAACATTTTGGTCTACTATCATTTTAAATACTGTCTTTCCCTTATCACGAATGGACTAAGCGGCAGAAGGCGAAAGCGGAGGTACTAATTATTATTTTGAACAACTTTTATTACGACACAATTCTGAAAACTCGAAAGATAAAATCAGCTATCTCATAGAAAATGTTTGTTGGCCCTGGACCGCATGTACAGAACAGCCGATCATTCATATAACATAAAGCTAAATTACCACTAACTCACTCACTTAGAGACATAAAACTCATAGAAGGGGAGGTCGTAGAAAAAAAACTTGATTACAGATATGCACATTGTTATATAGCTGAGATATGCTTGTTGAAATAAACCATTTCTCGCAAGTTCTAAATTCTAAGATGTGTAAAAGTAAGGTTGTGATAGTGTTGTCAATCTATTCTAATGAACGGGGACTAGTTTAATTATTTTTTTCCATTTTTCCCACTTCTAATTAACATAGCCAGATGTTGAAATAACCTTACCCGGTTGAAATTCGCTGGAAATTCCTGACAATGCAGTCGACGGATCCGTCCCATTTCGGAGTAGATTTATCTGATAAATATGACATAGTTGGAGTCAAGGGCTTGCCATTAGCAACCTGCTCCCAGGCCTTAAACAAAGACCTGTAATAAAAAAGTTGTAATTATAGGAAAAGTCTTTACTTAGTATTGGGACTCTATAGACTAACAATAACAGAAATTAAAATGGCGGCGTGTTGACAATTTAGGCGACGTGAACATTGTCGTTCTTTTCCTAGTTTCCGTTGTCGTTCCTCTAAGTAGGTACCGCAGCAGTTCCAGATATTCTTCCGCGAAGCAGTGGTGAGTAAACATTACTGGGTTCCAGTTTAAAGAGTACTGCAACTAGCGCAATTAGTGGCCTGCTGAGACGAACCACGGATCTTAAAGTAAGATGCTCCAAAGCAACGATCCTCTGGACTTAGTTTAGCTAAATTCTGTGCATCGCTGCAATGGTAATGGGCATGCGATATCTCTTACCCTCAGGAGAGCGTTTCGATCATCGAATAACTTATAAAAGACTACAGAATGATCTAGTATCATAAACTAAAAGTTTATGCGCATTTAAATTTTATTCAAACTTAATTACTTAACGGCTGATCAGATTATGATAAAAGTTAGATATGGAAGTAGGTTATAAATAAAATAATAATAAATATCGTAGAACATTTAAGACAGCGTTATCTAGTCCCAAAGCTTGTGCTATGGGAACCCGTTATGCTACATATATTTGTCCTGAGTGGTAATCGAACCCATACAGCTCTTGAAGCAGATATTCTACCAAATGAACTAACAGGGAAATCAATGGAGATAATGGAAGATTTTTTTTATATCATCTCGCCTGATGTAAAGCGAAGATACGGTCTACGATGGAGCACGCTTGCCTAGAAGAAACCTATTCATTGCGTCTTGAATGTACCATGATTGTTTTTAATGAGGAACACCCACTCGGGTTCAAATACCAATGTTTAGCGGTTTGTACGAAGAAGGTGGAATGAAACCGCTTAGTTCGAGTTTTTGGAAAATCAACCGTGAAGCGGTGTTGCTTTAAGTTCGATAATAGAATGGGGCAGTGTGGAATTAGGTCATAGAAATCTGAAGCGCACTCTCCGAAGTGTATATACATATGTATATAAGATACTGTTATATATAGGTATGCACAATTGCGCATTACCTAGCAGTCTGCAGTAGCAGCACAGTGTTCTCTCCCTCGTAGGTGCTGGCGGCGGTGACGAGGCCATACGTCTGAGGCAGGTTGGAAGCCAGCATGTAGCCGTGGCCGCCGCACGCCAGCCGGCAGCGCTCCACCAGCATCGCCGTGTCTGAAGTACTGACCGCCTTCAGGCAGCACGCCAGGGCGTGGAGCTGGAACGTAAATACTACATATGTATAACGATAGTCGCTTAAACTAAGTACAACTAAGTAAGAAAACTATTTTAGGATCACATAACAAAATGAACACAAATGGCGGCCTTATCGCTAAAAGCGATTCTCTTCCAGGCAACCATAGAATGAAATGGCCTAAAACAAAATTTTACAACAATAAACACATAATTATGTATTATATGCGGTTAGAAGTACATTTTCCTTGTGTTATTCGAATAGCAACAATTAGAGCACCTCAGGCAGTTCGTTCATCTCGCCAGTCGCCAGGCGCGAGTTGACCTTCTGGTACATGTCCCAGAGCCACAGCGCCGACAGTGTGAAGGCGTGACTCGTGGCGATAGCCACGAACAACTTGTGCTGTTGCGTCACGTACTCCAAAATCTGCGGCTCCGGCTCACTGGAATGTAGCCACAGTTAGGTAAAAAGTAACAACAAAACTTCAGCGATACCTAATCCACCACCGCCTTGTCGATCTCATTAAAGTGGATACACCCTTCCAGAAGTTAAAAAAACATTTTATAATAATCTTACATCGAGCTCAGTTTCGCTTATGTAACGGTAAAAACAAAGCCATACAAAATTCAAGACGAACATGCGTTTCTTGCGAGAGGCTTAATATGCGATGAACCATGATAGACTGATGATGATGATGATGAAATTTGAAACAGTGCAGTGTGACTCAGGACATAAACTGCATTGCAAGAGTCTCGGTAACACTGGAACCGTAATGAACAAGCGTGAAAATTGTTACCAGACGAGCTTGTCGCTCGCTTGGTAATCATTCCAACTTCTTAATCGGCTTATAATTTCAATTCTTACAGGCAAGACAAAACTTCAAGTCAGTCAAATAAAAAAAAACCTCCAATACACCAAACTTACTCAGGTTTAGGCTGCGACTGATGCCTAACGGCTGAATACCTGACAGCTACGGTGACTGCCTTGGCGAGAAGATTGGCCATGTTGTTGACGATCACCACTCGGACGTAGACCATGGTGCCGTAGGTCAATTTGCTATTTGGTGCTGACGTGAATGTACCGTCCTGGTGTGGTAAAAATATAACCTTAAAAAAACTTTCCTTCTATTTGTACTACATAATCAAAATCAAACCAAATTCAAGAGGTTTTGGGATGGATATTGGACATTAAAATCGACTTGTTACGATTAGAGTAGATTATTATGGAATTCAATATTGCATATTTACTTTAGAAACTTGAGCGTTCTTCATTAGCATCCTATCCCTGCCAATTCTGTGATTTTCAAATCCCAGGAAACCATTGTTCACGGTATTGAATCCAAGTTTCGCTCCAATTTCTCCAACTTTTATACCGGGTAAAGGCATGTGGGTTTCCTCATCTCGAATCTGGACCATGAAAGGCTGAATCCCGCAGCTTTTTCCTTTAACGTAGAGTTGAGCCATCACCACGCAATAGTTTGCCGTATGGCCCACTATAAAAAAAATTTGGTTATTGATCCTTGTTAACGATTGGAGTTTATATATAAAAAATTGTTAAAATCTAAGCTCATAAATGAACTCAATGAGAACTTACAACCGCCAGGCCACCATTTGTACGCACTGAGTGAAGGGCTGTGCAGAATGAATTCTTCAGTTTCAGGATCGTACGTAGCTCTCGTCTCCAAACCACGTATGAAAGTACCATGCCCAAGCTCTGTCTGAAATGTTTCACTAATAATATCAAGCAGATTCATTATTTAATTGGAAAATTGTTCAATAAACTCCAAGCCATCACCAAATGAGTAGTGACATCCATAACTTGCATCTTCCAAATATATATAATATTTAATCTTTCGTGATTTGAACACATAATTATGCTGATACAGTTAGTGTAGTGTGCTGTGGTGACAACCTTATGTTTTAATAAGACCTATATGAGGGTAGCGAATCGCACCACGCTCGTTTTTCACCGAGACGACCCGCACTCTCCTCACTACGGCTATTGCAACATGGCCGAAACTTCAAGATAAATAAACAAAACTAATTTCATAGTATTTTTTTTATGTACAAGTAATAAGACGAATGATACGCTCTCCGGACGGCAAGATATAACACATGTCCATGACCATTGCAGCGATACACAGAACTTTGAGTAGCAAGCAAAGTCCAGGGCATCTCTGCTTTGCCACTCATTACTTAAAGACTTTCAATCGTTACTCTCAACAGCCCCGTAAATTTACTAGCTACAGTTCCGTTGATACCGGTACCAGTTTACACACTACTGCTTGGCGATAGAACATCTGGTACTGCGGTAGTGTCTACCTAGACGACCTCCCGCTAAGTAGATCTACCAAGTAAATGTGCACGATTAAGTGTCGACTCTTCCACTGCAAAATGTGATCCAGCGTCCACCTTGTGCCCGAAAATCTTTGCCAACTCTTGTTCAAGTGAAATCAAGTGAAATGATCACTATAACTATAATTCAAGTGATTAGTAAAAAACTCCTACTTGAGCATAAGTTCCAATGATCTCCTTATTTGTGGCTCTCTTCAGCCAGTACTTCTTCTGTTCTTCCGTAGCTTGACCCATAATGGTCGGTATAAACATGATGGAGTGCAAAGAAAACGGAGAATTATCCTTGAACACTGCTAATCCCAAAAGACTTCGATAATGCTTCCTAAAACACAGAATGTTAATAACAAACTATGACGCCTTCACTGCAAACAAGTTTTTTAAATGTTTGACATGCTAGGTTTTTCACCACAGCTCAGCTGATGTTAAGTGACGGTGTGGTCGAAGATGGTAAACATACCTAGCCTGGACAATGTAGTCAAAATAAACATTAAAGCCCAACCGGTTCACAATTCAGTGTGGTTCTTTGTTTTTATATTTTAAAAAACATTAGGTTCGTATAGGCTGACTAGCCAGCTCTATTGCCTGCGTGAAAGTTTATAGCAAATACAAATAACATTACTGTTTCGTGTAAAAATACAATCATTTTAACATCTCTGTCTGCAATTAGACATGAGAGTTGTTTGTTAATGGTCAGAGAACGCCTGTCCAATCTGCTCATAACTATTGCAGTCGTACCCAGGACTGCCTATCGTAACTGTAAGTATATTTGATTTTATCGATGTGATATATTTATTACTTAATGTTATTTTATTACCATGTTCTCTCCATCTCGTTCAGGCTGGGGTCATGCAATTTATCCATAGTCTTTTGATATAAGATTGCTTTGCGAATAGCGTTCTCATATCTGTCTTTGTGGCTAAAATATTCATCTGGGATTTCATCTATTAATCCTTTGACACTGAGAACACTACTTTCTGAAATGCAGAATTTAATTATTGTTAGTTACTTATTTGGATCTGATTTTTTAATGTGCTTATCAATAAAATAAATAACTGTCTACTTAAATTTAAAACATCGTAATATTTTTTGTATTTAAAATATTGTGATATTGGAATATAAACATGGTAATAGATTTTTTCCAGTTTAAAATACTTCATATTTGTATATGTATAATATACTGGGGAAAGTCAAAAAATAAAACAAAACGACGTCTTTTATAATTCGTGACAAAGCACACAAGGTGCCGCTTGCCATAACATACCATGACGATATTATTTTATTGATACATTGGATTTTGTTTCATTATCTCTACTATTGAGAGAAATACAAAGTCCAATACGTATTATTTCGAGAATAATTTTGAGGTTGTATACGTTTAAAAATACGTCTATTCGAATTTTAAAATAATCTATGTCTCTATTACCTATGTATCTATATTATCTACGTTACATTCAAAGTATTTCAAAGCTTCCCCAGATGGAAGGAAGCGGATTTAAAAGACTTTCCTACCCACGCCTCGTTCTCCAAGGCACACAATAGAACCGTACGATTCATTCCCGTTATCAATCCGCCGTGATGCCACCTGTGACGCACGCATTACTCAATTTCCTTTCGCGCCAAAAGTACCTGCGAGTTTGAAAAAAGAATCCGATCTGGACGTGGAACTTTATCGATGCGTTTTGTTGCACAATTTAGTTTTTTTTATTTTAAATCGATTTCTTAGTAGCCAGTATCATCAAAAGTCTCAGATAAATTAACCAGCCAGGATAAGCCATGCGCTCTAACTTCAATACACAAAAGTCTGTCAATTTAGGTGCGGGGCGAGGTAACGCACACAAAGAAAAAGCTCACACAAACACATTTTATTTATAAATATTATATTTATTTCTCGACAGATTGAGAAACAAAAGTTCAACTTGATATCAAACTGATTTACATACATATAATTGTGGTTGGCCTTTATCTCTACATAGTATAAAATAAATTCGCATCCAGTCTCCGTATCCGTCTGTACGCTTAGATAAATCGTTTAAACTACGCAACGGATTTTAATGCCATTTTCATCATTAGACAGAGTGATCTACATTACACCCGTGCGAAGCCGGGGCGGGTTGTTTTACAATAATTGAAACCATCATAAACTTCAACAAGCAGACCCGACCACGCGTTATAAAATAAAATGTAGTACATATGAAACGTTTAAACTTTTAATGTAGCGCCATCTATTGGATACTTACTCAATTCAGTTAATAAACTACCTTACACCGCCATCTATTAGAATTTTATGAAACGCACAGATAATTATACCACTTTGTCGTATAATAAACAAATAATTGCAAAAAACAAAATAGTTCGATTACAAATTGAGATATAAATTATCCTACCTCTCAAATTGGATCAAACTACACACAGGATTTGATTAAAATCGGTTCAGTAGTTGAGGAGTTCGTCGCGGACAAACAACGTAACACGAAATTTTTAAATATAAAGATTAATAGGCGATGTTCTAAGTAGCACAATGAACTGTTATGATTAAGCCGGACGCTTAGCACCAGATGAGCAATTTGCTCGATTTATATGATATATATAAAAAAGTTACTCACCCATTTGTCGCCTACTAGCAGTTAACCGAGCCCCTCCATCCAAAAAATTTGTCAGTTCTTCAACATCAAAGTCGCACTGGTTTCGCTCTCGCTGCAAATCTTCATTCACTTTCTTTTCCATCATAACTATTAACTCTTCAATTACTAAAAAACAATTGTTACAATACTTTTTACAACCACTTCTAGTGCCTTAATTACTTTAAATGCTTAAGCAGGCGCGCGAATCTACACCATTTTCTACATGCAAAGATAAGATAACAATGTTATTAATGTATTTTTGACGTAAATATTATCATCTTTCGCGTTTTATCTGTGATGCAGGAATTTTTTATTGTATTTAGATGGACTTTGACTAGCCACGAGTGGTCGGAATAGTTACTTAGCAGGAAATAAGCGATACGGTATTATGTAGCTCGCTTATTACGTAAAATATTCGACGAGTAAGTGTGAGTGTGTCAATTTGTTTATCATGTACGTAAACTGCTTTTATGGGCTTTACACTAAACTATTCTATGACTTTAAATTCAAATATCACAGAAGGTTTATTGGTCCAATGGTGCATTTGAGACTGCAACTTAAGATGATTTTGCTAAATGTGATGATCGTAGAACTAAAAATATATTGGGTGTGTTGAATTTTAATGTCTATAGAGATAAAAATAAAATACAACAAAAATTTCATAACTTTAATAAACTTGAAAATTACGTTTTTTAAATTAATTACTAACTTTTTATAAAAATACTTAATCTAGATTTTTTGTAACATATTCTTTTTGAAACAATTTTACCCTGCAATAGTAAAGTTAAAAATGGCATTGTATAATAGGTAGGTTAGCTGTGTTTACTATGTTTGACCACACCGGCACTTGACATAATGAGCTATAGCGAAACGCAGCCTGTTACTCGTAAAAAATGCTATTACATATGTATACCATTATTTTTCAATTAATTGTATATAGATATATACAGAGCTCTTTAAATGTTTGTGAATTCAGTAAAGACAATACGTCTTTCAGTCATGTGACCGTAAACACCAATCTTGCGAAACGTCATTACTATTGTTGAGATTTTTATATAAGCAACTGCCATACATAAGTATATATTATTGTTTTACACGGTATGACGTCATTTTGACGCCAAGAGAGTCAGTCTTTATCGCCAATTTCTTTATCAAATCTTTATTGACCAATTTTTTTTTGCATGTAGCATTTCTTATAAGACACCTACCACAAATTCACAATGAGGTTTTTTTTTAAATGTAAAGTAATAAAACGAACGAGACGCTCTCTTGATGGTAAGAGATAATGTATGTGCATCTACTATTGCAGCCAAACACAGAACATTTAGTAACAAAACCAAGTTCAGGGTGTTACTGCTTTGGCGCTCATAACTTTGAGACTTTCGATGGTTAGTCTTAATGGCCCTGTAATTTTTTTAGCTGTAGTACCCTTTAAACTGGGACACAGTAATGTTTATACACTACTTACTGCTTGGCGGCAGAATTTCTGGTACTGCGGTGGTACCTACCTAGACAACCTCTTGCTAAGGAGATCTACCATCAAGTTTTATATAGGGGTAATAGTCATCAAATAAAGCGTCTGTGATACCTACGGATTAATAAGCAAGGGTAAAGGAGGGATCCTGGTACTGCAGAACCTTGAAGGTCAGCGAAATATTATTTAAAAGTTGTTGACAATGAACTAGTAGTTTTCTTTCGACTAATGGTACCGGCTGTCAAACTTTTAACTAAGGCCAATATCATCACAGTTTTCCTTGCATTAGAGGTTTAAGGTACTGGTGGAAGCTCTGATGCACGGGTTCTGCGTTGAGGGGACTCTTTAAGGCTTCTTCCATCAGCCGCTCGTACACACGACCGTCGTACGCGCCCAGGGTGGAGTTCAGGATCTGGGGAACATACAAACAAATGAAACAAATTATCTCCTAAATCATCATTCCAGGCTAGGTGCGTTTGCCATCTTCGACCACACCGTCACTTAACATCAGGTGAGCTGTGGTCAAAAAACTTACCTGTCAGCCATAACAAAGAAAAAGTATCTCATCACATTTTACTATCAGGCTGATAATTCTCATAATATAATGGATTATATGACCATTATCTCTGATAACATTGAGTAGGTATGTACTGGGTACGCGGTACGTTTCATTAGTTGGCCGACGTACTTACGACTAAAATACGCTGTTAAATCATGTCGTGTCGTCAGAAAGAAATTGATGGAATAAAGAACACTTTTGTGTGTGTGTCAGAGGAAATCATAAAAATTGTTTTGAATTAGATTTATATTAGTACTTGGTGTAGGGGGCAGAAAGCTTGACACCCTGATTATCTAATTTTCAAATGCGACCAAACGCACAATCGCAGCGTTTAAAACTTAGTACACAACCACAGCACAGCTGTTGAAATAGAAACTTAATTTAAACCATATTTTATACATAAACAGAATTACTATAGTAATACCTCCCGTTCCTTTTTTTTTTTACAAATAGTCTTGCGTGTGACCGCCAACTCGCCTGATGTTAAGCGAAGACGCGGTCTACGTTGGAACATGCTCTCCTAGTAGAAACCGATTAAAGGCAACTTAAAGGCACCCAGATTGTGTCTATCAGGGAACACCCACTCGGGCAGAAAATTCCATGGTTTAGCGTTCATTCCTGAAAGAGTCTTTTAGGAAGGCCTCCATGTATTGAGATATAAGGCATATTTTCTTTTCTTTTAAGATCGACTCTGTAATAAGTTATCGGTAACATTAAATAACTTAAAATGTTACGGGTAACTCACTTGTTATAACAATTCTTTTTTTGACTGCTTAATTGTTTGACCACAGCTCACCTGATGTTAAGTGATATTAAGTATGATCGAAGATGGTAAACACACCTAGCCTAGAATGGAACTGGCTGAGGCTGCCGGAACACACCGTTAGGTGCTTGGCTGCAGATTTTATTTTGAGGGTAGCTAGCTAGCCACTAGCTAGCTACTATAAAGTACGCTAATATAAGTACCATGCTAAGGTTTCCTCACGATGTTTTCTTCCACCGGCAGCTCAAGTTCATTGTTGGAATTGGAATCCAAGCCCTTTGGCGTATGAACCGACCGCGCAATTCACTTAGCAAAATCACAATTTTTTTTTTTTTCAAATTATATTCAAACTTTATTTCCGGAATGAGGTTTCGAAAAATTGCTTTCTAAGAAACATTAATCATAGGAGATGACCTCACCTCATCTCTGAGATCGAAGGCGTCAACGAGCCCTACGGCATTGGGCCGGATCCTGACCAGCAGTTCTTCATACCGCTGCTGCGCGTTCCTTAGATCCTCTTCGGTTATCGAGGTATACTGCAACATTTCGAAAATCCAGTTTCTCGACATTGGTCATGAATGGAAATTAATGATTTATGAATCACATGTCGATATGAACATTGTAGGGTTCCGTAGATAACAGTAAAAAAAAAAACGAAATTTACATCACCATAGACGGAGTTCCTTGTAATTGTTTTGTAATTTTACTGATGGAAGATGGTAATGTGCGGCAGATTTCTAATTTGAGGGTGGTAGCTTGCCAATTACTAGTAAATACCCTACCACCATGCGATGGGTTCCCTACGATGTTTTCTTTCACCGGCAGCTCAAGCTCGTTGTTGGAGTTGTCACCCACGTTATTCGGTGTCTGAACAGACCGCGGCAACCACTGAGCTTGCATCGCTACAAAAGCGAGGCGCACTTAGTTTTGACTCCTTGAAGACGCCGCCGGATGTGGCTGAAACTATGGTCGGATTACCTGGCGTAATTTAACGAGAGTAATCTCGCATAATTAAATAAGTACTTAAATAAAGACAAATGTGTTCAATGTAAAGTTTCTTAAGAATTTCTTACCCTCAAAAGGTCACCAGTTCTTTCCAAAGCCCAGTAAAGTAGATACAGATACGAAAGTTGCTCCATGACAGCTTTGACACTAGGACTCGAGGTGGCAGTCAGCCGGACGGTCTCTTTTCTGTATGTATTGCAAATCACGGCTCGACAATGCGCCTGAAAAATATCTCTAAATGAATTGCGGTAAAGTTAGTCAGTGCACGAAAAACGTAGGCAAGTAGCAAATCTTGAACAAGCAAAATAACAGGGACTAAATCTTGACCAACTGAAACTTGATAGGTAGAGGAACTTTTAGAGTAATGAAAAATTATAGCGAAGCACAGATTAGATTAGTTTTTTTTTTTTAATGTTGAATAGGCTTGCGTTTGATCGTCATCGCACCTGATGTTAAGTGAAGATGCGATCTACAATAGAGCACGCTTGCCTAGAAGATACCGATTCTCGTCTTGAAAACACCCAGATTGTATTTATGAAGAAATAACCCACTCGGGTAACATATTAGAATTAGAGCATGCAGACCGATAAACTAGCAACTTTGCGACGATGTTCGATGACTATGAAGATCAGCTTGAATGAGGGAGTTGTTGCAAATGAATCTCTTGGCATGTTTCTCAGACATATCTAAGATGGAATCAAATTGCTCCTAAAACGCTAATATCGTACAAAAAACGCTCACGACGTACATCTTTATCGCGTGTTTAGGGCTTGTCAGAGACGGCAGTGACATTTCTAAGCATCTAGATTATACTTTTTAAGTAAATTAAGTAGTAGTACTCACTTCAGCAGCGGTGACAAGTTGTACCGTGGTCAGCTGCCAAGCGTCTTCGAATGTCATGCCGGCCTTCACTCGTTTCCGTATGCTATTCACGCAAGCTGCTATTTTACTGCAATGGGACAATATATTTTAACATCTATATATTTTTTCGCATATCCAAAACCTCCAAAGTTTAAAAAAAACTTCGCTTTTTAATCGCTTAGACGCAGCATATAGCAATGTTAAACAGGAGGTCATTTAGATAGGTACCACCGCAGTACCACATATTTTACCGCCAAGCAGTAGTGTGTAAACAATACTGTGTTCCGGTTTGACGGGTACTACAGCTAGACAAATAACAGGGCTGCTGAGACAAGCTATATGGAATGTGTCAAAGTAATAAGTGCCAACACAGCGATGCCCTGGACTTTGTTTTGCTATTTAAAGTTCTGTGTATAATGCATGAACATGCGTTATCTCTTACCATCAGGAGAGCATCTTATTCGTCTCATTACTTTTACATAAAAAATCAAATGAGAAATAACTTATATATTATGACGGATTTGTGGTTATACTATGATCGTCTAAGTGTTTGTATATTACACGCAATTATATGAGATGCCTTTGCACTTGTGCCAACATTCAACAGTTTTTAAAAACACCAATTACGTCATGTGATCATCACAAAGTCCAAGCAGTTTCACTAAAAATTAACTACAAAAAGTAATTGCTTTAGTCAATTTTCACATCGATTTCTACCACAATACGGGCGATTATATATCAACACATCTGCTGTGTTTTCTAACCTTAGTAATGACGTTAGTAATTCAAGCATGTTACCCTGCTGCGATAGCCTGAAAAGCCGTAATAATGCCGTCCGGGCTGCTATCCCAGGAACTTTTGTTTGACTTAAACGCATCTGCCAGGTAGGATACTGTTGGAGTCACTGGGTTACCAGCTTCGGCCTGTTCCCAAGCCTTCACTAGGAATCTGTGAGAAAAATGAAACTCATTTGAAATTTAATAAAAAATAGATTGTTAAAATTTGTAACTAATAACAGTGGGAAAAGTGTAAATTAAACACACGTACCTACGAAATTAATTTTTAACTTTTATGACATTAACCAACTTTGTCAGCTTGAGGTAGCTAATAGAATCGAACATTCAATACTGTATTTACTGAAGTTGACTTTCAATATAATAATATTCTCATTCTTATATAGTTTATTTTTATAATAATCTAAGCTATTGAGAAATATGTGTATCTAACTTAGATATTTAGTGCCGCAACTGTATTGTACTAACATTGCTATTTATTTCTTATACGAATAATTTACTTAATACAAGCACACCTAGACTTACATAGTTTTAATAATTGGAATTAATATTAGTACCTGGTTGACCGAGCATTGCTCGGCTGAAAACATGAATAAAACGACGTTTTCTGAAAATGAAACCTAGCTAGATCGATTTTTCGCCCCCGAAACCCCCTGGATACAAAATTTCATGAAAATCGTTGGAGCCGTTTCCGAGATTCAGTATATATATATACATATAGCAATATATATAATATAGCAATTCTTGTATATATATATATATATATATATACAAGAATTGCTTATATATATATATACAAGAATTGCTCGTTTAAAGATATAGATAGATAACATTTTGTTGTATGTATAAATGAAATGAAACAACATGGAAATATTAGCAAAACTAACCAGGCTTCAGAATTGGAGACGCACTGGTCGACAGTCCTATACTAAAGATGCTATAAATTCAGTCTAAAATAAAGCACGCCTAAGGAACTTGGTTACTCTGGTTTTAAAAATTTACATATATTGTACTGTTCTGGAATGTTACCTGGCAGTCTGCAGCAGCAGTACCGTGTAGTCTCCCTCGTATGTCCTGGTGGCCGTGACGAAGGAGTACAGCAGAGGCAGGTTGGAGGAGAGCATGTACCCGTGGCCGCCGCACGCCAGCCGACACTGCTCTATGTAGGAAGCCGAGTCTGATGTGCTCACTGCTTTCAGGCAGCTGGAGAGAGCGTGGAACTGTAATATGAATTTGAGAACTTATTTGATTCAAAGAACTTTTCCAAATATTATACTAGCGTACTAACATTGTACTAGCGACACGCCCCAGATTTTCACAGACTATACCTTCTAGGTATATCTATTAGCTATTAGGTATCTATACCTTCCGGAAGAAATAATCTAAATGATGGTAAAAACCTTATCGACACCCGTTGAATTATTTAAAAGAATTAGGCAAAAAAGAGATGCAAAGATGTGGCTTTGTTTTATACCATTTAGCCAAGAATAATTACGGACGTAACATACCTAATCCGATTGTTTCTCGTGAAGAAGTTAATCAGAATCGTAAGATTAAGTGTGTATAAGTTTCACGCTTAATTGTAATGTCCATGTTTATCTTTTTGTGGGTAGGATAGACATGGGCTATGCTATTAGTAGAGTATGGCGTTTACCTCTGGCAGGGAGTCGGTGTTCCCTTCCCTCATGTGGGCTAGCAGAGCAGAGAAGGTGGTCCACAACCAGCTGGAGGTAAGCTGCAGCGCATGCGCGGTCGCGATGCAGATGAACAGCTTGTGCTGTTGAGTCACGTAGTCCAGGATCTGGGGCTCTGGCTCGCTGGAATGTCGTCACGACTTGTCAGCTTGTCTGACACGCACTGGAGGTCAAATAGTTTTGCCCCTGCGCGTAAACGTTTCAAGCATGTTGACAGCAAGTCTGCCTCGTTTTTTGGGCATAAAAAATTGGTTGAAGTTTTACATAACAGCTAAGGTAACCACTCAAATCTGATTGTGGATTTTTGGCGAGAACGTTGTGTTTTGCCGAAAATTATGTCGTTGCATTGTTTCAAAACTTTTTTTTTAATGTGGTGGAATTGTATTCCTAAAGTGTCAATTTATGCGCACAAATGTAAGCAAGTGACGAAATGTGGTGAAACGTCTTTTCGTATTATTTCCAGAACTCCGTCGAAACGTCTATAAAGTCACCACTTCTATAATAGGGCATGGACTGGACTAAGTTGTAATTTGCTTTATGGTATTTTGACAGTGACTAAGACAATTTACTTGATTGTTTATCTTAAGATACCTAAAAATATAAACTAGTTGACCAGCAAAATGCTCAAAGCGTTATTTCATGTACAATTTTTTAGGTTTAACCGCAAGCAAGAGAAAAATAATTACTAAGTGTCATTGACAGAAATCGCAAAACAAAGACAAATGAGGACAGAAAGGCTTTTGTAACGGGACGATATTGACTAATACGAGGTTATAAGCGTGGGGTGTGTGTCCGAAAGGGCGTTATCGTACTCAACATTATGAACCACTTTCACTACAGATATAACTCCGAAATCCGAAAAAATCTGTTCTATAAAAGAACTTTTTTGTAAATACTTATAATCACAAAAATATAGGTGAGAATCGAATCCACGTCTACAGCTCAAAAAGTATAGAATGAGCTAACAGGTATTTCCTGGGCACAATGATGAAAACGATGACTCCGTTTCAGCTTATGAGAATGAAGTAAAATACCCGGGTCTCGGCTCGGACTGCCGGCGCACGGCGGAGTAGCGCACGGCGATGGTGGCGGCCTTGCCGAGGTTGAAGGCCACCTCGTTGACCAGCATCACTCGCACGAACACCATCGTGCCGTACGTCAGCTTACCATGCCGCGCTGTCTTCACATATGTGCCATCCTAAACAAAGTACTACATATTACCCTTCTATTTTTAACCCCTTTTAATCTTTCCCTGTTAAACGTTTCGTGTTAACGTTCTTATGATTGAGTTTTTTATCAATACTACTCTAAATTTTGTCCTGCTCTCTTTAGTTTTGAAATAGTCTTTGTAGTAGAATTTCTATTGCATCTATATACCTTCTGAGCAAGCGGTATCAAATTCGTTTCTCAATCGAATCATGATTGTATAAGTGTGCTTTGGTACCGTTGTTAGTTCTACATGCTTGTTTTACATTTAACCAGCTGATTTTCGAGGGTTCTCTAGTGTTCTGCGCCCCGCGAATTCACTAGCGTTTTCGAGATAAAAAGTAGCCTACTTGTTAATCCAGAATACAGTTACCTGCTGCATAAATAGGCCTTGAATATATCTATAATTAGTTTACAACTCAACATTCAAATTAAAAACAGAAAGACGAAACATTACATTTAGTTTGATTTAAATTGACCATTGTAAAGCACGTCAGGGCACTGACCGTCCATTCGAGTGCGTAAATACATAGATAACAAGCGTTTATCTAGATATAGTCAACGTAATTGTTGAGAATGGCCATTCAACTCTTTAACAATCGTTTTGCTCGAAGTACGAGGCTGAATATCTCTATTCTAATATGCTTATTTTGATTTATAGAGTTCTTCCCTTGTGAAGAATTGAAACATCTGCCATTTTGGTCCAAAGTATATAAGGTTGTGGTTCATGGCATTCCGGATACAAGGGATCTTTAAAACCCCACTTTGTAGTAGATTCCCTGAATATGTCGTTTTTGTTGGTACCACCGCGATGCCAGGTTTCTGTCGCCAAGCAGTAGTGTATAAGCATTAATTTGTTCCGGTTTGAAGGGAAATTACAGGGCTGTTGAGAATAACCAACGTATGTCTCAAAGTAATGAGCGCCAAAGCAGCGATGCCCTGTACTCAGTGGTGGATTACCAGGAGGCTGAGTAAACTTGAGCGTAGGGAGGCAGATTTTTGTGGCGGCAAATTTGGAAACAATATTTTTTTTTTGCTACCTCTTGGAAATCAAAAAGATTTATGTATTAACGTTTTCTGATGTCTATAAGAGAGAGAGAGAAGTCGTATGACTTTCCTTCTTCCTTTTCATTGTACATTCAACGGTGCAGCAAACTTCTATACTCTTTTCAAACAGCCAGTTATTTATACCAATAATCTAGTAACTGACAACTGTACAGGCAAGGGCAGCAAAAACAATAGCCTATACCTTGAAAATGTGTAAATCCTAGACTTAGTATGTTACTCAAAGTTCTGTGTATCACTGCAATGGTCACGGACATACGTAATCTCTTACTATCAAGAGAACGTCTCGTTCGTCTCATTACTTTTACGTAAAAAACAGGATATTTGTGATAGAGTAATGTTATAAAGTAAAGGCCAAAATGCAAATAATTTTATTAACGTTTATGTATATTTCAACCTATGCGAAAGATTGTTTATATATTTCTTGTAAAATCACAGAGCCAAACCCGCAGTTTTACGTAAAAGGTATTTTACTTCTTCTACGAATCTGGCCACACTACGGTTGTTACGGTCCGGTGTACAGTTTTTTATGTTATAATAATGTCGATTGTTAGTGTAAAGAGGCCGCTCGTGGACAGCTATAAAACCAAAAGTGTGTTTCATTAAAACTGTGATAAAATATACAATGTATATTTAACTACCAACAAAACTGTTATTTTTAGAATACTTACCTATCTTGTTAATTGCAAGTCCGAAATAATGCAGAATCAGTAACCTTGAAAACTTGAAAATAAAAATAATCTTAACAACTTGAATATTAAAGAAACCTTGAAATCTTGAGCATTAAAATAACCGTGGAAACTTGAGCATTCAAATAACATTAAACACTTGAGCATTAAAGTTACCTTGAGAACTTGAGCATTTTTCATCATCAGATGCTCTCTCGGTATCCTATAGTGGAGGAATCCTAGGAAGCCGTTATTCGCGGTGTTGAACCCCATCCTCGGGCCGATGTCTCCGATTTTGATGCCAGGTAAGGGCATGTGAGTCTTCTCGTCTCGAACTTGGACTATGAACGGGTGGATCCCGTGGCATTCACCTTTACTGTACAGCTGAGCTACTACTATGCAGTAGTTTACTGTATGACCCACTGAAAATTCAAGTTCATTTACGTTTCAAGCGTGTTCTATCTTACCTAATTTAAATCAATCATCATAGAAACTGTATTGGTAAATATAGGTATCTTCGACCACACCGTCACTTAACATCAGGTATGCTGTGGCAAATACCTAGCCTATATATTTGTTTACCCGGTGATAGATCTCCTTAGCAGGATGCCGTCTAGGTAGGAACCACTGCAGTACTAGATATTCTGCCGCCAAACAGTTGTGTGTAGGTAAACATTCTGTGCTACCACAAAAAACAAAAGTTTTTTGTGTAAACATTGCAGTGTATTACCGGTTTGAAGGGTACTGCAGCTAGCGAAATTACAGGGCTGTTGAGACTAACCATCTAATGTCTCAAAGTAATGAGCGCAAAGCAGTGATGCCCTAGACCTTGTTTTGTCATTCAAAGTTCAATAGTCATGGACAACCGTTATCTCTTGCCATCAGGAGAGCGTCTCGTTCGTCTCATTACTCTTACATTAAATTAAAAAATGTATGACTTATAAATTCCTGGTCTGTTAGAAAATATTATAAGATCATCGCCTGTCAAATTTATAATTGATTGATTAACGCAATAGTTTTTAAAAAATAGTGCCATTGAAGTTTAAAAAAAAAACAATTAATTATAAAAGGTAAAGTTTGCTATGTCCGTGAAAATGTATTTAATTAAACTCTTAAAAAACACTTGAATTGATTTTGGAATTATTAACTTTTAATATATTTTTAATAATTTATAATTATATAACGAATTTTTATAATAACGAATTTTTCCTATAAATATGAAAAATATTAACAAATTATGTTTTAAAAAATTTTACGTGGTCGGTTTTTGTTACTTACTCGTATAAAGAATGATGCCAAGAGGGCATAGACAAAGTAAAATTCGATTAGCGATAACAATAATAGAAAAGTCAAAGATGTACGGGATTAACGTGCGAAATCGACAGCGTATGCATGTCAATCCCGTACATTTTTGGACTTTCGAAGCGTTATCGCTAATCGAATGTTACTTTGTCTAGGCCCGCAGTGCTCTGTATGAGTACCTACTATTGACGGTCGTCGCTTCGACTTCGCAACATTTGTAGAAACTTCCCATACTTTTTATTGTTTTTTGTGCAAAGTTTTCATAAAACACAGATATGATTCGAAAAGTAGAAGAGACATCGCACGAGTTCTTAGAGTGTACTTACATCCTCCTGCCCACCATTTGTAAGAGGTAAGTGTGGGAGAGTGTAGTACAAACTCTTCGGTCTCAGCATCGTACGTGGCGGTGGTCTCCAGACCCCGGATGAACGTGCCATGGCCGAGCTCAGTCTATAAACAACAAAATAAATTGTCTATAAACTTTTTATAAGTATCGCACTAGAAACAAGTAAAAGTAAAAAATGTATTGCTAGTGCAAGTGACGATTTAACGTTATTAATAATTGATAATATTAAAAATTAAATGTTAATAAAGAACTTTGCTAAATCGGCATAGTGCTCTTAGCATTGCAGATGCTATATAGTCCAGTCATTACGTCGGAAAAATTGGGTTAGAAATGCAAATGAACCGAGAAAGCCAAATTTTGGATATTACGTGGGGGATGGCTAGAAAAGCTTAAGTTCAAATTGTCGACCAAAATAACCTTGTGGGTTTTCCGCCATCTTGAAAAAAGGGTTAAACTCAGTTTTTTTATCATAACTCGGTTCCCCGTCGAGATACGAAATTTTTTATAGAATACTTTTTTATTGCTCTTTGTGCGATCTACAATTAAGGTCCTATACATTTTTCACGTATCGACCATCGTTATCGAGATATTGATAAAAATTACGATGATGATGATGATGAAGATTACGATTTTTCGACCATCACAGCATCATTTCCTGCGATTGAAGAATTTACACGACTCGAAGAGTGTACCGAGGAGGAACTTCAACAGCAGCCAGGACCATCAAAACGAAGAAAAACGTTTGACAAAAATGACCACGTGTAATATTATTATTTTTGCTGCATAAAAATTTTTTGATTAATAAATTTCATGTGTTTGATTTATAATTTGGCTGGTTTATTCATTTATTTTGTATAGCAATAATTCCCTTAAGCAATAATTCATCAATTTTTACGTTGTGGATACAACCGTGCGAGCGGCTAAATCGAAACCGGGCACAGTCTTACTCACTTTGCGGCGCGCTAGAGGTCGTAATTTTTCTCGAAAATGAAAAATTAAAAAACGAATTTGTAGGTCTGAACAGGTTCTACAAGTTTTATTTGAAACATTTTTCGATATTTTTCGCGAGAAAAAAGGAAATAGCGAAAAACAATTTTTTCTCCCAAAATTTGTGGCCTTTTTTATCGATATCTCGATAACGATGATCGATACGTGAAAAATGTATAGGACCTTAATTGTAGATCGTACAAAGAGCAACAAAAAAGTATTCTATAAAAAATTTCGTATCTCGACGGGGAACCGAGTTATGATAAAAAAACTGAGTTTAACCCTTTTTTCAAGATGGCGGAAAACCCACAAGGTTATTTTGGTCGACAATTTGAACTTAAGCTTTTCTAGCCATCCCCCACGTAATATCCAAAATTTGGCTTTCTCGGTTCATTTGCATTTCCAAATGTATATAATGACTGGACAATAGGCGAGGGTCATTGCTTATCAGGCAACCCGTCTGCTGCATTGCCCATAAAAAAATACATAATATGATTTACTTAATATACCGGATTACATAGCAGCCGAAAGGGGGTAATTATATCTGTTCATCTTTATAAACAGCTTTTACAATGGGCACAAATCTGAAATCATGAAACCATGTAACTTTTTTTAATATATTGAATAGATCTACGTTTGACTACTAACTCGTCGGATGGAAAGCGACTAAATAAACCTGAGGATTATGTTTTATTTTTTAACTTTTTATTATATTGTCTATATTTTTTATATTGACTATATTTTTTATGTTGACACACTTTATTGTAACATTTTTTTTTTTATTCATTGACATCGACACATAATCAGTGTTTAAAAACTTTTTTAATGATATACATATTTGAAATTATATTACGGAATTTGACTTGGGACACTGAATGGGACATAAAATATTTGTATTTATGTAGTGTTTGATCTGAGGTATTTATATTTGACTACCGACAGAACTGAAAACTTTAAACGCGTCACATTAGCATATCGGGGACTTGAACCAGTAAGTTTTTCTCCTACAAATAAAGAAGTTTTCAATTCAAAAAGCAGCTATTTTATAAAAAAAAAAGTGCGCTGACTCATTGCGTGCGCTATCCAAATGCATGGAGAAGCAGATTTTTTTGCGTTGCAATGTAAATTTCATAACAATGAGTACAACCCTTTTCCAGCTTACCACATCCCTAAAATTACAAATTTACAAATTTATTTACAAATTACTTACTTACTTACAAATTTTTATCCTGAATATATCTACGGAATTATAGGTACGTGCAAATAAAAATAATCGAAGTCTCTTGAAGTCTTTTATGACACGTGCGGGGAATGAGATAAATAGGATTAAGGTGTCATTTGTTGCAATGAAATGACGATTGCAATCGAAGAAATTAATAATAAATGCATTATTAGATAACATTTTCATAAAATTTTCAACACGGATGTAGATAGCGGTGTTAAAAATCGCGTTGATATGCGCTAGGTGTTGTTTTTTTCTTTTATATGGGACATAGATAGCTAAATACCATAGATAGATAAAGTACCAGCTCGTCTGGTAATAATTAAATTCAGGCAAAGACTTGCGGCGACCGTGGTGACAAGAAAGTATGACATCTAATGCCTACTTAAAGCAATAATCTAATAACATCGCTAATAAGTATTCAGTATAACAAGTAAATTATTTAAAACCCCCGACACAAAATCAAAAATAGCTAAGTAATTCAACTTTCAATCAAAAAAAAAAAAAAAAATCGTTTCATTCGTTCGGGAGCTACGATGCCACACACAGACACGCCAAACTTATAACACCCCGTCGTTTTTGCATCAGGGGTTAAAAAGCAACACGCTTAAAAGTTTATTGGACTCATCAAAAGAAATCCTATGACACCAAACTCAAGACGTTTACTTGTAGCCACTGAAGAGTTCCATTATCTGGCTCCATAATATTATACCCTCGGCATCAAGTG